>JXTB01000029.1:174435-240720 GCA_002914805.1 Parasponia andersonii
TGGAGAAGGACAACAAAATGATGAAATCAAGTAAAAGTCAGAATCAAATGGACACAAAAGGAACGACAATGAGTATGAATTATCTCCATAACTCAACAAAGGCTCATAAATAGTTAACAAGAGAGAAGGCAATAAGAGATGATGAGGCCCATATAAGGGAAGAAAAGAGAGGGAGAGAGAGATAGCCTCTTGTTGGGGTCCTCTCCAACAACAAGTACTAGTTTGAGCAGACAAAAGGTCTTTGAGATAAAGTTGTACTGAAAAGCTTGGGTGCCTCCTGCTTCCCTCAAACACTATCTAACATCCCTTGTATCTCAAGTATTTTTCTTCTCTCTCTCTCTCTCTCTCTTTCTCTCTCTCTCTCTCTCTATTGGGTATTGCTTTTTTTTTTTCCTCTCCCTCTTTTCTTCACATAATCCTCTTAGGATAATGGAAGGAGAAGTGACATCCTTGACAAATGAAAAGAAGAAAAGGTTCAAAAGAATATGTGTCTTCTGTGGAAGCAGAGTTGGATACAAGTCTGCATTTAGTGATGCAGCTCTTGAGCTTGGTAAACAGCTGGTAATATGTCTCAAGTCTTATCATTCACATAAAAACTTTCTGAAAGGCATATAAGTTCTTTCATCTTTTCTAGAATATCCATCAGAACTTGCTAGAATTGATTGTGTTTGTCTCTCAGGTTGAGAGAAAGATTGATTTGGTTTATGGTGGAGGGAGCATAGGCCTAATGGGTTTGGTCTCTAGGACTGTTTTCAATGGAGGCTGCCATGTTCTCGGGTATATACACATACTCTTTTGTGTAAACAATAATAACTTCCTTTTTCTTTGGTTCCCAGTTGTTGAATGGGAATTTTTACATACTCTGATTCTGTTTCTTTGTCTGTATGCATAGCGTGATTCCAACTGCTCTTTTGCCTCATGAGGTACTTTCAGTCAACTATTCTATGATTTCTTTTGATACATATTACATGAAATATCTTATGTGCAAAGATTCAAACTGAGCAAATCCCACTAGCTACAGATTTCAGGTGACACAGTTGGAGAAGTGAAAGCAGTAGCTGACATGCACCAAAGGAAGGCAGAAATGGCAAAACATGCTGATGCCTTCATTGCCCTTCCTGGTATGTTCCAACGGGAAACAACCACTTTCCACCTTTCTTTCCTACCATTTCATGTAATTTTGAATTGAATTTACTATCTTTTTAGGTGGTTATGGAACCATGGAAGAATTGTTAGAGATGATAACATGGTCTCAGCTTGGAATTCATGACAAACCAGTAAGTTGGATATTATACAAATGTGTTACATATAGATATATTTATGTCTGTTGTCCTTGACTTCGGTTGATTAGTTTCAAACATACGAGTAATTTTCAAGTGTTACTTTTTTCATTTAAACATTGACTAATTGTGAAAAACAGGTGGGCTTGTTGAATATAGATGGTTACTATAACAGCTTGCTTGCCTTGTTTGATAAAGGAGTGGATGAGGGCTTCATAGACCATTCTGCAAGGCATATTGTGGTTATAGCAAATACAGCTGAAGAGCTCATCAACAAGATGGAGGTCAGTAAATGAAAAAATAAGTAAATACATAATTGATTACTTCTCTTAAAATATATTACTAAATAGGATGGTTGCTAATTATTGGGGAGGATGACCAAAGGAAGTTGCAGAAAAATATAAGGAATGATTTTTTGTATATAAATGTTTTCATTGGTTGTATATTGCAGGAGTATTCACCTGTACATGACAAGGTTGCACCCAGACAAAGCTGGGAAGTGGACCAATTATTAGAGTCTACTCAACGCGGGGATGCCCTAAGACCTTAGATCTCAATCATACATCTTTGTTTATTTATTTGATGAAATATAAATACTTGTAATGTTGTGTAGTTCCATGCTAATCAAAAACGAAAAAGACAACAAATGATAATCAAATCTCTCTCTTTCTCAAGATCCTAATCAGCCCTTGTATTTTCGTGATGGCGTGGATGTTGTGTTTGTATTTAGTTAAAATGATATTTAAATTTCTCTTCCTTTCTGTCCAAGCTAGGCCAATTGACTTCGTCAACAAAGCATATGAATGATACTTGGTGGGGGTAGAAAATAATAATAATAATAATAACAATGGCAAAGAAAGATTGATGGTTGTTCTTTTAGAGGGATTTCTTTACTTTCTTTTTGCTCTTTTTAGGGGTTGGGAGGCTAAGAGGCAAAGCGAGTTGTCTACTTGATTTTTTTTTTTTTTTTTTTTTTTTGAGTACAAATTGTTGTATTAGATTCTTTTGTGTTAAAAAATTGTACCCTTTGGATTTTGGCTCGACTCTTCATCAAGTCTCTCAGTATAAGGCCCCACTAAAATTGACACATTTTGTTTCTTAGTGAAGATGAAATGATGGGATGGGGTATATAAGTGGCCTTAATTAAGTTTTAGCTTATAAATTACAAAAGGTTGTCCACCAACAGATTCAAAACCTCGGACAGCGGAGTTTACACCTCCAGGCATCAACTCCTAATGAGAGAATTAGAAATAAGACTGAAAAAAAAAAAAAAAAAATTAGTTTACTCAAATGGCTTGAAATATATTTCGACTCCAAATAAGAAAATATAGCAATCCAACATGATCATTTGGGTGTGGCACTGCATACGAAAACATGGATCATCCTCGAATGAATTATACTTTAAAATATTTAATTACAAAATCCGTTGTCACACTTCAGATTTTCAATTACTAAATAATGATCACCATATATTTTCACTCAGTGATCATCAAATTCAATCTTGCACAAGTTTGGCATTGCATTTAAGATGCTCTAGACTACACTACCAATACATATCTGAAATTTGCCAAATGATAAATAAATTCATAGCAGCATACTATATCAGTTACCTAAGAGTATTTAACCATACAAGGTGCTCCTTGTTGATTCACACGCAATTCGACGTGTCCCATGCTACTCGGGTCAGAGCGTAAACTATTGATACTTTCGGCTACTAGACTCCCGCTATCTAGGGTGCAACACTCGACATTTTTGCTAGCAGTACAATGCTTGTATTACAATTTCAAATGAGAGGATATCTTTTGTTGGAGCCACATTGAACCAAAAAGTTCTCTCATTGTAAATTTCTAGCATCTGTATTGACCAAAAAGTTTTCGCATTCATTTGTAAGATTCTAGCATCCGTATCGACCAAAAAGTTCTCTTATTGTAAGTTATTGAAGGTGTTTGAAATTTTAAGATTGGATGTCCTCTTACTCTATCAAACTTTAAGATTGAATAGGTAACTCTATCAGTGCATTCTATTGTTGATTTAAGTACATTTTATCGTGATAGTAGTTATGTAGTTATTCTATGAATGGGAAAAAATTAAGTCTAAAGTTCTAAATCTATGTTACTTATTAATGTCTACTTATCTCTTAAGGACGTCTCCTTAAGGTTCACCGGAACTCTTAAGCTGCCAAATTATGATTTGGCATTCTGGATTTTTAAGAGTACCAAATTATGAATTGGCAAAAGTACATCCACACAAACAAAAATTTCTCAGTATAACTAAATTATAACTAATAACAACAGCAAGCAAATGGTAATCAAGCATTACTAGTAGCTAGGAGAAAATATTGGCCTTACTAAGGTAAGGACAACCACTTCTTAGTATAGTTAGATGTATGTTAGAATCGCTTAATCTGGATTTTTCAGCTTTAACTAAGGCAAATTATAACTAAGCACTGTGCCATAAAGTTGAGCTTGCAAGCCAGAATATCACTAATAAGTAATGAGAATTAAGATTTCGTCTCGCACGTGAAGATGAAATGATGGGTATAGAAATAGCCAAGTGTTTGATCACCACAAGTTACTCGAATACCCCTTTTTATGTTTGGTGTTTATTTTACTTTGGAGAAAGCCCCTACTTTGCAATTCAATCACCAAAAAGCAACCCCAACCCATAATTCTTTCCTACCCTCTTTATTGCCTGCTTTTGTAAGAAAAGTGGAAAGGGAACTGACAAGTGTCCAAATTTTACTTGCATAAAATCGTTATTCCATTTCAGAAGTATGACGTACTGCTTGGGGAATGCTATGTTGACAAACATTATTGCCGGCATTGAATGCAACTAATAATCTTAAATGAGAATCAGCGTTCGTATATGCTGTTGAGTTATATCACTTGAATAATCTCATAAACCGCATGTGTTTATTAACACTTGGTCATACTTTAGTTAAGCCATAATGAGAGAAGTATTCTATCTGAAAGAAGTAAAAGCAAGATTTCGAAGCAGGAATCAAATATATCGAGAACTCAAAGTGCATGTCAGTCATGATGGTTTTGGTAGATGAGAAATACAAAGTGGATAATAAACCATGAAAATAAGTTGGCCAATACTAATTTTTGTGGAAAAGTGGAGAGTGAGTTCTCCCTAGAATAAAGATTTAGAGCTTTAGACTAGTCAAGGCTGAATTCCCTCGAGTCAAATCCAAACTACCTATAGGTCGGACGTTTCATGCTAGGCTAGACTCTAGAGCCAATCTAAGTGCCAAAGCAATAAAATACGGATACAAATTGATGAAGATTTTCCCGTGAGATGTACAACAGTACAAGGTCTCGTTGTTCTGAAAAAATAAACACTTTTTGTAATCTAGTTTGTTTGCAATTTAAGAATGTTTCGTTGGTCTTCTTAAATTGTTAATGAGTTCCCGTTGAATTTTGACATCTATTTTTTGATTATGTACAGTATTATGTCAGTATTGTTAGTTTTGAGTGTCGAAATTTAAATTCACTCTTTATTTAATTTATTATACAGGTGAAAAATTCTATCTCTACTGATGTAATGGAAACTTTATATGTACATGTAGCTGTGTAATAAAAATAAATCTATGACAATATGAGGTATTAATATATAATAATTATGAGGCATGAGAAGAGCAAAAAAAAACCGCAAAGATTAACTCAAAATAAGAGCAAGAACAACAAAAAACAAGAAGAAAATCAAAAAAAAACAAATGCCCATTACAGAAAAAGAAACACCATAAAAACCGCAAAAAAAAAATAAACAAACAAACAAAAAAAAACAAAAACATAGATACATAGTTGACATGACAACAAAAAAAAACAAAAACACAAAAAAAAAAAAAAAAAAAAAGAATTAAAAAAAAACCAACATATACAAAACAAAAAAACAAAACACCAGACAACATAGCTGCAGTCAAAACAAAAAAAAAAATGAAGCAGTAGCAAAAACAATAAAAAAGTAATTGACCCCCAAAAAAAAAAAAAAAAAAGCAAGGACAATAAGCTCATAGAGTCAGTCTAGACCAGATTTATATACAAATTTACAAACGGTAAGAGAAAAGAGGCCCTTCATCAAATGAGACTCACTGCAGAAGTTTCATGGCAACAGGATATATTAGAAGCTATTGGAGTTTCTCCCTCTGTGCTCAAAGGCCCTGGTAGACTACAGTAGTCAAAATCCACATATATTTGGCCATTAGTGGCAGGACTAAGTGCTTCCCCTTCCTCCACCGAAATTAAGTCACAGTGCTCATCAATTGGAGGCGTATCATGACTTTCCTCCACACAAGTTTCTTCAGACTTGGAGTCTGGCAAGTCGGACAAAAGGGCTTCAAGGGGGCAGTTCCTGTCACAACAATTCTGCGAAGCAAATTTCACATCCAGGACTGAAGATTCAAAATCCACCACAGAAGCAGCATGTGAGAATTCATACATATCACGCAAAACGTCTTTGTCAGATCTCTCCTTTGAAATATCAACAGCAGCAGTAAGTGAATCAGAGTCTGATGTAGCATCTTCCTCTTTTGTATCAGAGCCAATAGCATCTATCTGATTTAGGAGGAAGTTATTTTGAATATATATCTTATCATGGACCAGATCGTTGTTCGCTTTGGTACAAACTTCTCCATTCTCTGTACCTTCTGTAGTCTGAAAAAGTTCAGTCCGTTCCGTGTCATGATAAGCTTGTTCATCATTCTTGTTTATAAGTTCTTTCTCTTCTCCCTCTCCCTCGGAACGCTGGTAACATCCATCAACTTCTTCAGCTGTTTTCTCAGATTGATCGTGATCAACAGATCTTACCAAATCCCTTTCATTATCTAAACAAGAAACATGAGATACATTTGAAAGTGAACCATCTACAGACCATGCCTCATCAGTTCCTATTGGAGATCGACCTTTTGGTGAAGCATTTTGGTCAACTTCGGTATCTTCTTCACTTGGGAACTCAGGAGCTTTGACTGAAAGAGTCGGAGTATGGTCTTGTGCGCAGATTGAAACTGAAGATACAAATCCAGCAAGTGCAGATGCTAAAGCATCATCAACTGTCAATTTATGCATCATTTTATCCATAGAAGAATCAGTGACACTCTCCGATGCATGATTTTCTTCTTCGCCATCACACGTTGAAAACTCTGGAGCAGTTACTACAAGACTTGGAAGCAAATGAGTAGCATTAACAGAATCAGATACGTCATTAACTGGGTTGCTTTGCACATCAGAATGAATACACTTACTATTTGATTGAAATTCCTCACAAAGGGGATAATCAATTTCACTATGATAAAAAGAGTTGGAATCAGATGGGACACGTGAAAAATTCGGAGCACAAAATCGTGTGCAAGTTGGCAGTTCAGAGTTCTTCTGTTTACTGGTGAGTACTTCAAGTTGCTGCTCAACTCTGTGGAGCCTTTCCTCAATGCTATTTATAGGCTTTAGCAAATTTTCTTCCAACCTTAAGAATAGATCCTCTATTCTGCCCATACGAGAAGAGAGTTGATCCAGTGCTCTTTCGAGACGATCAGTTGGGGGAAGGTCAGTCTTGCTTTCTCCTGGGGAAACTTGCACGGGGTTCTGTAATTGGGCAGCACTTACGTTAGCCCTATTCACGTCCTGAGACTCTAGTTTTTGGGTATCATCTATGCTGGAATTTCCTTCCCGCTGAACTGTAGGATGAGCTGCTTCTGATCCACTCTCTTTGAAATTCTGTTTTCTACTGGCCTCAGAAGTATGTTTATCTTCCGTTCTGGTGGCACTATTTGCTTTAGACATTTGCAAAAGGCTAGGCAATAACATTGCCATAAGAGAATTTCCACTGGAGGTTTCTCTCTGATCCACTTCTTTTTCCGAGACAGTTGAGTCAACAGGGTCAGCAAACACATATACCTCATCAACACAAACACTATCTTTGCTCTGAACTGAGAGTAAACGAAGTGTAAGCGATAGACATGGATGTGCATCACTAATCTGAGCAGTAGCCTCGTAATAATCCTGACAATTTTCTCCAATTAGCCACAAAAATGTAAATTAAACAACAATTTTTAAAGACCCGTAGTTGCTATAACTTACCTGTGTGATCAATGGGAAAGAGTTATCTGGGACTTTGACTTCAACCCATTCATCTTCACTGCTCTGACTACTATCATTTCTCAAAACTTCTTTAGATGGATTATCATGAACTACTTCTTCATCTCTAGCAGCAACGCCGCAGCGAACAGTACATAGATACTCTTTGCCACTATGGGGATTCGACTCAAAATATATCTCATAGACACGGGCAGTGCTCCTAACATAAATCTGCTGGACCTCATGCTCTTGTTTGAAACTAACTGAAATTTCAATCAATTAATAACACTCCATCAGGAAACCCCAAAAGAGAATGAAGCAATTCTCTCCCATCCCTTCTCGACAAAAGTAAAAGGATTTTGATGCATTTTTGTGGTCAAAAAATCCATCAAACAAGTGGAACACAACAAATTACAAAAGGGTTCTGAATATATGTACGAAATCATTTTGAATAGTCTTGTTTGTAGGGTTGGCAAAAGTTGTTCTTTGTCAACAAAAGATTCATACCCTAATAGAAACACAGAATAAATCAACAAAAATTGGCTTAAAAACTTCATCTTTCTGATTTATGGATAAACATACTAACAAAGAAAACCACATTGATAGATAGATAGACAGCTTAGCTCCCAAAAGGGATTCCGTAAAAGAAAGCATTTTGCCATATTCTCTCTACACTCCAGTACCATATCTTTCAGTTTCAGTTGAATTACCCTTTTTCCAATTCTGTGATCTTTCTTCTCGTTTTCTTGGAATCTAAACAGAGAAAGGAAAACTCAACGAATTCAGAAACCCAAGGGAGAAAGAGTGGACGGAACTTACCGGTGATCTCACAAGGACCTGAATCTGGCGACTCAGGTTTGAGAACAAGAGGCTGGGGTTTCGCCCTGGTGGAGTTGAGGTCTGTTTCGTCGTTTTCGTCCTCGTCTCCGGCGATAGCAGACAAAGAGGACTCGAGAGTGAGCGAATTTGCGAGAGAGCCATGGACGGCGGTCCAGTTGGTTGTTAAGCTCCTCCATGGATTGGTTGCTTCCGATTCCATGGTCACCGCTCTGCTCTCTCTTCTCTTTGGATTTCAAATTGAGTTTTCTCGGAGAAGATTTCTCTCTCTCTCTCTCTCTCTCTCTCTCTCTCTCTCTCTCTCTCTCTCTCTCTCTCTAAAATTCCAAACCCGAGCCAAACAGATTTTTTTTCGTTTGTTTGTTTATTTATTTACTTAAATTCATTTCAATCGTGGTTTAGTTGGTTTAGTTTTCCTGGATCATTCATGGTCATTGATGCACTTCATGTCGTTTGTTTTTAGCTCATTTTCATAATATGTCGTTTATTCAGTTTTGCCAGAGTTTTTTGATATGTCGTTTTGTTTTTTTACGTCAGTTTCTTATTATTGTCGTTTTTAGCTGATTGTTGTTTATATTCACTGTTGTTTCACGTTTATTTGTCCTTTTTTTTTTTGTTTGTTTGTTTGTTTGTATGGTTGTTTTGATACTTGTCGTGTTTCCTGTTGATGTTGTTGCCACCCATTGTCGTTTTAAATGAATGTGTTTATTCTGTCAGCGTCGTTTCAAATGTCAACGACGTCGTTTTCCAGGGATATTGTCGTTTTTTTATTTCATGTCGTTTCTGGATTTGTTGTTACTCAGCTCTCTAGTAGTGCCGCTGTGATGATGAGAAGCAGACTGGTGGACGTGGTGAGTGGACTTGAATTAGGGGACTCTGTTCTTTCTTACAATTTTCTTCCTTTAGTCGGTTCTACTTAGTACTTCCATGGATATCAATCAAACACACACTTGGAAGGCTTGGTGTGACATTCTCATATTTGCAACAGCTCAAAATGGACGTGATCAATGGGCATTGGTGGTACAAGGTAGCGACTCTAATTTTATGGTAAAGAGTAGGGACACTTTTATACTTTGCATAATGCCAATAGAAGATTCAAAAGCGCGAGTGAAAACTCTAAGCATATAACAAGGGAACGCAAAATCTTGAAAAAAAAAAAAACAAATTGACTGATTATAATTTGTTTAAAAAATGTTTGATTTATAATGAATAAATCAGTGACCACCAACGAAAAACAAAAATCTAAAAATAAATAAATAACGTTAGTTTGTTACAAAAGGAATAAATCAGGCTTAAGGTCCAAAAATGCAATGAATACGCTTCCACTTGCAAAAAAAAAAGTTAGAGCTAGTGTAACATTTTCTCCATTTCTACTGATCGTTAGCGCTTACATACTAAGCACATAGCAGTTCTTCTTCGCTTGATTCGTATGGAGGAGGCAGCAATGTTTGTATATTATCAAAAAGATCTTCACGGCCAGGTGGTGGCGGTCCAGCAATAGGTGCATCCAAAACGGAGTCCGGAATTGCTACAAGGGTCTCCTCAAAGAAAGACTTGATAGTCTACAAAGAGGTTCAAGAGCCATCTGAGAAACTTGGATGAATGATTCCAAACATTTATTTTCTAAAAAAAAAATAATTCAGAATAAACAATGCAACGGAAGTTCTCCAAACATTTGTGGGATGCAATCATAAAAAAATCATGGAATAAACACGTGGACATAGGACAACACATAATAGTAGAAAGACAGGCGAGTTTGCTTGGTCACCACAACTTAAAATCTTATGGTTAGAAAACCTTTTATCTGGGAATAGAGGCATGATATAAAGAACTTCAACAAATGATTACCGTGCAGTGCTGGAACGCAGCGTCAGCTTTGCGCTTCCACAGACCGTTCCCAGGCTCAGAATGGAAAAAATGAAGTAAAGGCTGCAGCCAAAATTGAAAAAGAAAACTTTCATCTAATAGAACTCGGGTGCATTATGGTGGGAGAGAACATAAATGGTAAAAGACTAGCCTTCATTACATCCAGCTTTAGATTTACATTAAAGAATCCTACTAGCCAGCAAAGATACAAGTTACAACAATTTTAAAAAGACGTTTGGAAGTGCATATAGAATAATATTTGTGTACTACTCCAGTTAAACACTTGTTACCCACCTTCACCACATCCCGAACATGTGGTTTACGTCCATCTCTCCACAAAACAGAATCACCATATACTTGATACTTCTCAAGAACCTGAATGAAAAAAGGATAATTAAAAGAACAAGAAGAAAGGGGAAAAGAAAACTGCAAATCAAAAACAATGATCGTAGTGTACAAAACTTATGCGTAGGCATTCATTTGAAGGCCAAGTTTGTTCCTGACCTGACGACGTGTAATACCGCTGATTGGTGCACCATATATAGCAGAATCGACATGTCCCAAAAGATGCCATGGGCTGATCAAAAAGAAAAATGACTCTTGGTCAATAGATTACAGGGTAGATGGGTATTGAGCTTGAACAAAGGCCTGAGAACTTTTAGTTCTTCAACTAGTTCAATCTTACAATATTTGTCATAATGTTCTTATAATTGGAACCCCAACACAAAACACCGACCAGTTTCTTATATGTGTGCAAGTGGATGGGTGTATTGAGTGCATGCAAGTTAAGGAGGCATACATATTTGTATCCACAAGACCGATTTTTGGTTCAGTGATCAACTTTTTTAAAAAAATACTTAATTATTTTTGCTAGGACGGTTTAGAATCCTGTTAAAGTTCACTATAAATGAGAACATAAAAATATACAAAAATATTCCAGACTGTAGATTATGCATACTTGTGGTATGCAGCACGTCCAATCATTACACCATGAGCTCCTGCCTTTCTAGCTGCATTGACCTATAATTTGAAAAAAAAAATAATAATAAAATAAGCATAGGTGATTTTTTAACGAAATCAGCAAAATTAATAAAAACAAAAATTCTAGAATAATGTTTCAAAAAAATGAAGCGATCAAGTTATCAAGGTAAAGCAGACATAATTGATATCCAGGAATATGCTCGCAGAAATCAGCTGCCTAGCCAAACATTCAAAACTAGTGAAACTTCCAATTTTAAGAGACCAAACTAATTAGTATGAGTATGGCAAAGCCTCACCTCATCAATACTGGTTATTCCCCCATTTATCGTAAATCTTAGGTCTGGAAAGTCACGTAAAAGGCCATAGAAGTACTCGTATCTGCACATATATTGCCATACAATAATGCCAAATTGTATTAAAACTGCTACAGCATTATCATAAATTTCACTTAAAATGAATTGAGCTTACAAACAAAATGAAACTAAAAAACATACTTAAGGGGTGGAATTGTTCGATTTTCAGCTGGGCTTATGCCATTGAGAAGTGCCTTTCGTGAATGTATTATAAAGTGCCTGGTTGGTGATTGAGAAGAAACCTTGTAAATAAAGTCACCTAAAAGGAAGAAGAGAAAATCAAGCTTAAGATGCTGAGACATAGTTCACTTGTTTTCTGGAAAACCAAATATTAGGAAGGCCACTGACATAGTGTAAACAAAGAATATAAAGAGAAGGATCTTACAGAGCTCATTATAGGAATCATGATCATCAACACCAATTCGACATTTAACACTGACTGGGGCATCTGTGTTAGCAGCAATCACGGACATAGCTTCCGCAACAAACTTCCCTTGTAAAGACAAAATGTCAATACCAGAGCATATTAACAAAACAAGGCCCCACTCTTTAAAGCATAATCAACCTAGTTATCAAACCTTTGGATCAAGCATAAGACGAACACCAAAGCACCCATGCCCAGCTACTTTTGGACTTGGACATCCACAACTAGTAAAAAAAGAAAAAGAAAAATCTCAATTCAATCGTTGGGAATGAAAAAGGGAATAGCATTAATGTTTAAGAATGTCTACATACTTAAAATTAATTTCATCATAGCCGTAAGGATTTGCAAGTTCAGTTGCTTTTGCAATGTTGTCTAAATTATTCCCACCAATTTGAAGAACAATTGGATGTTGGTCTGGAGAAAATGCCAAGAATCTGTCCTGAGAAATCGTAAAGAAAAGTTAGAAAATGAGTGGTTTTCCACAAGGACTTACAAAATAAAATGACAGTAATGTAAGGTGTTCAATAAGAATTGATTAAAAGAAATCTAAACGACAAAAAAGGTTGTGTAACACAGTAGGTAAAGAAAATGTGTTGCACAATAAGGAGCTCTGAAATAATAAAAGACCAATAGACAGAATCAATTTTCATCTGATGAAGATAGAAATGTGTTACACAATAGGGAGCTCTGAAATAATGAAAGAACAATCGACAGACTCAATCAATTTTCGTCTGATGAAGACAGGGTCTACTTTATATCAGGTAAAAAATATGGAGTTTATCACAAGAACTAATACGGAGTTCTATATGTGCTCATTATTCCACTAACTTACCAGATTGTCCTTCTGGTAGACAATGGTTTCCGCTGCAAGCATCTCTGTGTAGAGCCATGCATGTTTTGATATGAGCCGGGCAAGAGTTCTGTAGTGATGATCGGTCCAGTCCATCATAGGAGCAACACTGGAAACAGACAAGAACAATCCATTTAGGTCCATAGAGTCATTAAACTCATTGTAAAGAATTAATGCATTCAAATATATAGATAAGTAATACTACAAGCATGAAGCACCAAGTTGTTTACCAAGCTTTTACAACAAACTAATGTGTCAGTTAACTCAACTGACGAAAGACAAGATATGTGTAGCTGACTCAAATATCTTTTCAACGGAGAACATAGAAAATCAATTTCATACACTTAGTAACCAAAATATTACAAAAAAGTTGATATCCCATGGTATTATTCAATTTAGATATGTACCTAAACCAAGGAGGAAGATACTGCTCAACAACCATCTTCGCTTTTGCACTCAATTGACGCTTTTGACTATAATTAAGTATCCTCCCCCTTCCAGTCAAATTACCATGAAATATTTTAAAAGGCAATCTGCTACGGCTCTTCCGAAAAATATCATGAACAGGAACAACCGAAGCTACCGAAGAAGAATATCCCGAAAACTTCATGTTCCCTCCATTCAAAACCTAGCTTGCTCGTTAAAGTACCTATCCATTAAAACAACAACAACATCACTTTGAGAAACATAAAAAACTCAAGGAACCCAATTCAAACGCAGAACGGTACTTAGAACCAAGCCCACTATAAGTGTGAACTTTCTAAATAAAGATAACGAATTTAAAACTCAAACAGAGTAAAACCATGACAGAGGCATTTTATCAAACATGTAACGAGCAACTCTCATGCGTCAATAAATATAAGAAGCATAGGCGTTCATGAGTTTGAAGTACTTCAAATACATACATATCTCAATATAAAGATACATATTGATGAAAGCTTGTGTTTACATCAATGGCGGAAGAAAGTAGCCGTGAGCTGGCCTCCGAGCTTCTCCGCCCTCCCTACAGAGTTGCAGAGAAACGGAAAGACGGCTTTTGGATTTGTGTGGAGTTTATATGCTTTATCCTCCGGCAAATAATTTTTGGGCCGGGCTTTTATCTGGTCCGAACTGCGAAAACAAAACTGGGCCTCCACTAGAAAGGAGCCTAGTATTAGGTTTTTGGACCTGGGTACGAGTGATTTGGGCCAAAATGACTTTTCTATTACTACTTTTTCAAGATGAGATATTTGTAAAACTGTCAAAAATATTATGAGCATTAGTCGTAATTTTATAACCGTAATAAAATGTAGCAATAATTTTGTGACCATGAAAATTACGGTTAAAATTTTTACAGTTAGCTGTCATAAAGTCTACGATAGTCCTAGAAATGGAGCTTTCTTTCATATATAGCAATTGTAAAAATCAATAGTCAAGAAAAACATTTTAAAAAATAAGGAAACTAAAGGACACCAATGGTGTCCGGCACTTCACCCTAATAGAACATTAAAATACACATATAAACTATAAGATGGGTCTCATGACTTTATTAATATGAGATGTTGGCACTACTGATTCTTCATAGTATTACTTGAAAAATAAGTTTAATATTGTAACCGTTTTTCTTTATCTCCATATAAATTTCATATTAAAAAGTGGTCAATAGAAAGAAACTTGGGTCTAAAAAACTACTAGATCCGTCCATTTTCCCTAGGGAAAAATGGACATGACTAGTAGTAATTTGGACTAAAATGGTTTTTTTATGAGTGATTTGAAATATTATTTTTTTCATTATTGTCATAGTTATGTGATGGAATAACACAATTTGTGACTATTAATTAATCCTAAAAAAGTGATACAGTAGGGTCACACAACTACGTAACAGCGCTAAAAGTGTCATTTTAGTCCTATACATGTCAAAGTCCCTCTTCCCCTAGTCTTAGGCCCAATATTTAAAGGCCCATTATCAACAACGGATAAATGTGGCGTGGCGGATAAATAACTACCACTGACTAAAGTACCAGCTTTCTCAGAAGTTTTATCACTAACTGAGAAAAATTCCATGGCGAGCTTAAGCTTCAATTCTTCGAGACTCAGAACCCCAGCGGTTCAATCAAGTAAACCCATCTCCAACTTCGCGAAATCCATCAAAATCCCATTCAGTTTGTCCTCGAACAATCCCAGAAACTGGCCAAAACTGAGTCGTTTTGGGTCGAACTCCGTCTCAGAAAGCTCGGTTTCGATCCAGGAAGAGGTGGAAATTGAGGAAGAAGACGATGACCCGACCGCTGAACTCTGCTATCTTGACCCTGAAACTGACCCCAATAGCCTATCTGAGTGGGAACTTGATTTTTGCTCGAGACCCATTCTTGATATCAGAGGGAAGAAGGTGTGGGAGCTTGTGGTTTGCGATGATACTCTGTCTTTACAGTACACCAAGTATTTTCCTAACAATGTGATCAACAGTGTTACTTTAAAAGATGCCATTGAGGGGATTAGTGATGATTTGGGCATCCCTTTACCCGATAAAATACGCTTCTTCAGGTAAAATTTATCGATTATAAAGCTAAAGATTACACATGTGAATCAGAATAAAAGTTGGTGTATATGTAAGAACTGGTTTCTTTTTTCCCCCGGATTACAGGTCACAGATGCAGACGATTATAACAAAAGCTTGTAACGAGCTTGGTATAAAACCTGTTCCTAGTAAACGGGTATGTATGGTATTTTGTTGACCTCATGTTATCTTATCATATTTCAAACAGTTATACAGTATTACTATGTCTGGAGCTGTTAGGCCCGTTTAGTGCACCGTATTGTATTGTAATTATTTTATCACAATCCTATTTTTGGTTTTGCATTGAAATTATACTACGTTTTGCGAGTAATTGTTTTGGATTATTTCGTATGTGTATGAATTGTTCAACCATGTGCTGCAACTTAGAACTACTGAGATAGAGATATTAGCTGAAGGCATTGCAAATTTGCAAGGGTCGCTTGGGCTTGACTCTGTCTTCTTACACTCTCGTGGTTGTTTATTTCAGTGTCTATCACTGCTTTTATGGCTCGATGAAAGATACGAGACCGTATATACGCGCCATCCTGGTTTTCAGAAAGGAGCTAAGCCACTTCTCGCATTGGATAACCCCTTCCCAATGGAACTTCCAGATAATCTTTTTGGGGAGAAATGGGCCTTTGTCCAATTACCTTTTTCAGGTCAGGAGTAGCAGCGCTACCTATTGCTATATCTACAATTACTAAACTTTATACGCATCTATTGCCATTGTTAGCAAGCACACAATAAGCATTAGTAGTCTGTCTGAAAATCCTCTTTATAGTCACACTTTTTAATGGTTAGATACTATACACCATGCTAACGTTCTTCTTCTTTCGTTTTTTGAATGTACTAATTTACCATTAAATGCCGTTGGTAATACTAAATCTAGTCCCCTGTTTTCCAGCTGTTCGAGAGGAGACATCATCGTTAGCAAAACAACGTGTGTTTGGTTCAAGTTTAGATTTGGATTTGCTGGGGATTGAAATTGATGACAAGACATTGATCCCGGGACTGGCTGTTGCTTCTTCCCGTGCTAAACCACTAGCAGGTGCTTGCTTACTCTCTATGGATTCGTAATGTCATTTCTTTTTTACTTTCGACGTTTTCACTCTATTACGAGCTAGTTCTTCACGCAATTCTGAAACTCGTCTGCAACTAGCTCTACCAATAAACTTCTTAGCAAAATATATTGTTATTATAGGCCTGAGAAACTAGATTCCTTGCACGGGATTCTCTTTTCACTTTGCTTTGCTAGATCGGCACACAAGACGATGCTCAATATTTGAGAAGCAGTTTTGACGAGTCCTTGCAATTGTCTCACGTTACAATCGACTAGGCAGATATATCTTTGCATCTTGCTGTTATATGCTGATGATGAAGAAAGCAGTTGCTGAATGTGGTTTTGACAACAGTAGCTCAACTGTTGAAATTAGTAGTAGACATAAAGTCGCCCTTGGTTAAAATTTTCACAGTCGTATGCTTTTGAACGAAATATTTCTTCAGTACAATTCTTGTAAGAAATTACTCAGTACTGAAAAAAAAAAAAAAAAAAAAAAAAAAAAAGAAGGAAGAAGAAAGAAAGAAGGGAAATTGCCAAAACTCGCATTTTTTTAATGTGCCCTTGTACAGTATTGTATGTTTCTATTCCAGTAAGAGGACCATAACATCTCGCTTCTATATGCTTCTGCAGCTTGGATGAATGGCCTGGAAGTGTGCTCAATAGAAGCAGATGTTTCCCGGGCTAGCTTGATTCTTTCAGTCGGTATTTCTACCCGGTATGTTTATGCTACTTATAAGAAAACTCCGGTGACCATAAATGAAGCGGAAGCTTGGGAAGCAGCCAAGAAGGCTTCCGGAGGTTTACATTTCCTCGCCATTCAAGGGGACTTGGATTCAGATGACTGTGTTGGGTTTTGGC
Source organism: Parasponia andersonii (assembly GCA_002914805.1). Classification (NCBI taxonomy): domain Eukaryota; kingdom Viridiplantae; phylum Streptophyta; class Magnoliopsida; order Rosales; family Cannabaceae; genus Trema; species Trema andersonii. Next base: position 191,552 of record JXTB01000029.1, read on the forward strand.
TTCTACTAGACTTGCCACCTCCAACTGTATAATAACTTAATACTCGAAAAAGGGAAAGTTTTATCACAATACATTTGTTTTCTCAAGTATATGATTCATGCTTCCTGTTTGCAGTATTGGAATGGATTTAAATCCAGCTTATCGTTACTAGCAAAATCTTATCATTCTCCAAACGAATTCAGTGACAACAAATTTTGGAAATGAACGAATTTAAACAAAAGAAAAAGAAAGAGAGAGAGAGAGAGAGAGAGAGGGAGTCATTTTTCACTTCAATAACAGAGGTAAATCTATACCACCTTATGAAAAAAAAAAAATGGCAGAAGCCGCAGGACCAGTATCATGGAGTCTAGTATCAGTCCTCCAAGGACCAAACCAAAGTAAAAGAAGGGAAAATGAACAGTTTCATGGAGTTTGGTGCCACTTCCCAGGTCCCAAACCAAAGGAAAATAAGAGAAAAATGAAAAGAAAAGTATTTTCATTTTGAGATGAAAGGTAAAACAAGTAAACGCTCCAATTTTAGGGAATTTACACCAAATATACTTAATAGCAACACCTTTTACACGCAACTCCCCTTCAGTCTGTACTAGTCCCGGACTATCATCGTTTGAACTTGTACTATAGACATGCTTTCCGCTGATTAAACAAAATCAATTTTTCTTTTAAATTCTAAAAGAAATTCCAATACATCTACTGTAATATCCATACACGATTCTAAATCTAATTACAGCCCGGAGTTGCACATCTGCCAAATTTTAGGTTGCTCTAATAATATACTGTTACAGCTGATTCCTGAATATCAAGTTGAAACCTTCTAAAAATTAATGAACGAAAATAATGGCATCGGAAACAATCCTACTTGGAATGAATTAATCTCTAAGGAAAACTTAACCCCCAACAAACAATTCGTCATCAAGAACCAAGCTGCAAGACCAGTAAACTTGAACTTTCTCGGACCTTTGCAGATGGAGAACTGTTTCCTTTGTTTTGTATCCCGTGATATGAAAGGATGTCTACTGAATATGTGATCAATCAGGAAGAACTCGTCCAGCATTCATGTTTTTGACCTCTTCTGCTTTTGAGATACGAATCGAACCCCTTGCTTCCCAAGTTCTAGAAATTTCACTCTACCATCATCTAAAGTAACGGAGAGTGTTGATGTGCCTTCCACTAGGTCGGCCACCACTCCCTTGTGCCTGGATAGAAAATTGAGACCCTTAGAAAACACCAATTACGAACCTTTATGAATAGAATAAATGGAAACACTATCCAGAGAGAAATTTAGTGGCTCAGAACTTGCAAATAATAAATCAAAACCTGGCATAATAGGGTATTATGGTTCCAGTACTTTTAAGAAAATACTCACCATGAATTGTCGGATGGTTGATGAACTTCAACTCGTTTTCCAATTGCATCTTTACCTAACTTTTTTAGTATCCAATTAGCATCCATGATCTCGTCCATTAAATTCTCTTGTTGTACTTGTGTTACATCATCTTCGTTACTTGATATTTTCTCTATAAATGGTGACGGGCGCTTTCTTTTTGACCTCTGACCCTTTATAGAACTTTTTTCCTCCTCTTGATTAGCAGAGTTCTGACTTTCAATACTAGGCTTCTTAAATTTAAACTTCAACAAAGGTTTCGAATCTCTAGGCAAAGACTGTGAAACAGGGGTCTGACCATGATCATCATTGCTCTCAGTAAAAGTATCAGGTCTGCCTTCTGATAGCTTTCCTGAATATACCCTCTCACTTCTTGAAGTAGGAACTTCACCACCTGCAGGCCCAACTGCTGTAGTCGTTCCTTCGATGCTTCTTTTTCCCAATGAAGAAGGCATTTGCTCAGGAGTAGCAGCTTCAGATCCATCAGCACTACTCACTCGGCCAAATTTGGGGTTATAACCAGAAACCCCAGACCTGATTTTCCCCAACTTAATAAAATTTCCTTCTCGTCCGACCTTCAGATCCTTTGGTTGGACAGAGGAATCATTTCTCTCTGCAAATTGGAGAAAACAATGCAACTAATTTGATAATATAAATATAATACAACGAAGATACAAAAAATCAACAATAGATGCTGATGTGCTTTTTTTGTTTTTTTTTTTGGTTTTTGAGAAACAATAGATGCTAATGTTGAGCAAGATAAGAAAGAACAAAACATTTTCCCAGGTAAAGAAGGGATAACAAGCCAAATACCATCACCATTTCTAGCAAGGCCATCATGTCTGTCCAATATAGACTTGTCATTTGTTTTCCACCAACTTGTGTTGTCACTGCCTGTTCATGAACAGGAACACAGAAGTCATAACAAGATTGCATTCATGTGCATGTGTTTGTGTGCGTGTGTGTGTGTGTGTGAGAGAGAGAGAGAGAGAGAGATGCACACCATTGGATGTCATAAACTCTTGTTCTCTTTGGTCGGTTGAAGCATCAGACCCAGGAGAATTGGTTACGTTAATCTTTCGTGCACCAAAATTTATGACTAACTTCTTTCCTTTCACTGTCTTTGAATTGCCAGCCAGCTTTCCCATATCCTCTCCACTTTCCAAATCATTAGATTTGTTGCTCTTGATTCGAACAATTCTTGAAGTCCTGTCTTCATCACTCACCATTACCTCATCAACAAACTTGTGCTTCAAAACTCCTGGCTTTTTGATAGAGCAAATCTCTTCTGTTTGACTCAGACTTCCAGCAACCGGAGAATAATATGTATCCGGTAACTCATCTCTCTGAGACTGCCTGCCACCATTCTTGTCCTGAACCAAGCTGTATCCAAAATATTGGGCATCATTATGTCCTTCAAAGCTCAAATCCGGTTCTCTTTTACTGACCACTGATGCCTGGTATCCTTTTCTCTTAAGAGAACCTTTACTGTAATATTTCTTTCCATAATCTTTGGCCTTTTTAGGCGACTTATCGACTAACCCTTTCAGAGATAATTTCAACGAACGTCCTTGTTCATTCTTTAATACTACAGGGCCATTTTCTTCATCATCAGAATATGGGGAAATAGAAAAAATATCTTCTTGAGTTGGCAACCCAGCAGCAGCCCTCAAGCTTGCAACGAGATCTCGATCAGCTTTGTCCTTTCTCCTCCAAAGCTCTTTCACAGCATCCTCAAGATCGTGGACCTAGAATAATATATTGGAATTCAATTTCAATTTACTCATCTGTTGAAAAGACTTTTAAAAAACAAGGCCCAAAAACAATCTCATTTTGTCAAACCTGATAGCACTCTCCACGACATGTGGCACACTTGTACTGGAGATTTCCATCCACTTGGAACTGCAAATACTTTTCGTCACTGCAAAGCAACTATTACATAAGTTGACATGCTTAATTTGTCCCCCCAAAAAAAAAAACAAACAAACAAACAAACAAACTTGGGCCACTTTCTAGGCGAAAACAGAGAACACCATCTGTAAACGGGTCAGTTCCTTGAAATGCATAATAAACATTCACTCGACCAAACAAAAGAATGGAAAACAGAATACCATATTAGTGAATAGTCGGAAAGGATCCCTGAATCTTTTTGGACGTACTAGTGTACAAGTGTATCACATGTTTCATCCCATTTTGCTTTGGAAATAGCAACTTGTATATATCCATTAAGTGCAAAAAATCCATAATACATGACAATGCAGCATAAAAGCTGAGCCTATGACAGAACAAAGGCCAGAAATTCACCTGATACCATCACATTGGCAATGAACCCATCGCTGGCAAACATCACAGCAAACCATTGGTGTTGATTCTGAATCTCTATAAACCTAAAAAAATTTTGGAAAAATATTCAATCCAGATTCAAGAATTCCATTGGCTTGTACTAATGAGCTGCTACGATTCTGACCAAAATGACAAGACATGCTGCTACTGATTATGCAAGTCAATCAAACAAAAGAATAGCACACATATCATACTCCTGGACAAAAATAATGAATTACCTTCAAACAAACAGGACAATAATTCCCCTTCACAAACAATCGTCCACATGCATCACAGCAAGTGTATCCCAGAAACCACCTGAAAGTTTAGAAAGCAAATGGTGATCCTGATAGCAAAGGCTCAAGCTGAGTAACAAAAAGTCAAGCTATTATCTACAGGCAACTTTTTGCAGAATAGAAAGGTTTTGAAAAACAAATAAATTATATATTTTTGCCTAAAGCTCCACAAGTGTGTGAATAGCATTTAAGGTCAATCAGAAAATGTGAACGAGTATAACAGTATTCAGCTTAAGGTAACCACATGGTTATACATCTTCCCTTCGACCTAAAAAAGCCGTTGCATATGTTTTCTTTGAATCATCCTTCCAAAAGTCTAGGTTTTCTTAGCAAGTACAATTACTGAAGCCGAACCAAGAGTAAAGATTCAATGAAGTTTAATTGATCAGCAAAAACATTTTTCAAGCATTCTCAAATAACAACAATTGGTACCTCACACTTAAGCCATTTCCTGGGACAGCAGAGCCACAGCTATGACACTTCGTATGTTTTGGACACAAATAAGGTCCAGAAGAAACATTCTGCATCATCCACTAACAAAGATAAGAACACAATTTTTTTTCAAAAAACGAAAAACTCAGCAGTACACATGCACACACACCTTATGCGAAGGATGCTGACAGTAGCAATGGTAAGCACCATCACACCTTTTACAGAACATAAATTTGTTAGGATCGCCTGTTCTCCGGCATACCTAGAAAATAAAAGGTGCCAAAGTATTATATATTTTGACCAAATTTCTAGATTCTTAGCTTTAATTGGAGAAAACACACAATGCCAAAGTTGTAGCAGCCATTTACACATAACATCCTTTAGCAAGTTAATTTTAATCAAACACAGTTTTGATAAAACATGCATCAAGACACAGAAGATTGAACTAATGAATGAGAATTGATATTTGATGGTAGAGTGAAAAAAAACGAAGAGCTTCTAAACTAACAACGTGGAAGTTCCTAAAGAGTAAGACAGAAAGAATAAGATGAACACCAGTGTTACCTCACAAATTCGACAAGAGGGACATGTCCACGAACTCCAATGAAAGAGATCTGCTCAGAAGTCCTACTAATTAGAAAATGTGAAATTTGTAGTCCTAAACAAACTCTGGGACCAATAATCTTACCTCTATGTTGAGCCCAAGTTTTCAAGCAGTTCCTATGGTATTTCTTGGCACAAGTTTTGCATGAAAGCATTTTCCTTGCTCTCTCACTTCCTTCATTCTCACCAAAAAAGCATATCCGGCACAACACATTAATGTTGGACTGACCCTGTTCTTCTCCTGCAGGACCTCTTGAGGAATCCTGTTCACGAGGGAAAAAAATAATCTTGATAAAACACAAATTTGGAATTGTGACAGAAATCAAACCTTATTAGACTTTAGCTGCAAAATGAATCCAAATCATATCACAGTTCAAGAAACACGAAGAGAGAAGATCTCACCAACTTTCGAGAACATTAAAATGAAACTTGAAAAGGTAACTAAACCAGCATATTAGGCGGACAGTCTGATAAGCTCAAATGTAATCACACAGGAATAGTATCTCTAGTGACTACAGGTCCATGGGTGAGACCATAACAATAATAATTAAAGGGATCTTCCTAGAGACCTCAGTGAACATCTATCACCAAAAGTAAGTTCCTTCTTCCTACGACACCAAACCCAAAACTCAGTGAATAAATGCACTAGACATGACAACGACAGTTGACTTCCATGAAAACAAGCATGAAAAAAACAGTCAAATAATCCTGGAATTCGCAAGCAAGTAAGGAAATTAGGGTTTAGTTGGGCGCAATTGCATCGGGGATTTTCCAAAGAAGCCCTGAACAAAGATATAATATGGTATAAAATCCCAATTATTCTAAAAATTTAAAAAATAATGCTCATGACATCAACTTTCATACATTCCCTAAATTCCCCAGCAAGGCTACAAAAGACCACCCATTCAACGACAAAATGTAAGTACAAAAGTTCCAATTTTCTGCTCAATTCATCACATAACTCCCCCAAAAGTTCAAACTTGATAAATTTCAAAATCACCAGCTACAATCCAAATTGAGAGAGCAAAATCAAAATTCAGAGAACCTCACCATCAAATCCCCGGACTCGAACCGCCTGGCGTAATCCTCGGCGGCAACCATAGCCGCGGCCGCTTTGCGCTGCAACGCGGCCCGCTTGGCCTGCGCCGAGGCAGCGGCGGCAGCCTCGTCGTCAACGCCAGCAACGACATCTCGCACCGGCGGAACCACCGGCCGAGTCAGTACCGGCAACGGCAGCGGCGGCGGCTGCGTAGGAGGTGGCGCGACCCGCGGAACGGCGACCTGGACCGTCCCCCCTCTCTCGTCCCTAACCCTAATTCCCAAAGGGTCTTGAAGAAACTCCTCGACCCGGCGAACTTCATCGAGGAAGGCATCCTTCGCCTTGGCGGTCCCGAGGCTCCGCGGAAACCCTAGCGGACAGAAGCAGATTCGGCGACTGCACAAACCGAAGAGCGAGAAAATTAGAGAGAGAAAATGAGGAGAGGGAGAGAGAGGTTTTAGAGAGAGAGAGAGAGAGAGAGAGGAGAGTAGTAGTACTAACCATGTAATTGGGCAAGCTACGTGAAATGCCATATTGAGGGAGAAAGAGAAGGATTTTGATTTGAATTTTTTCGTGCGTTTGTTTTTAGGGATCGCTCGTAAAATTTTTACTTTGGAAAAAATAAATAAAATAAAAAACATATAATTTATAGTTTAATTTTAAATAAAAATAAAATATAAAATATAAAAGTAGTTGTAGTAGTAGTAATACGATGATGGAGAGTTTGTGAATTGAGTTTAGCTGTTAAGAGAGAGAGAGAGAGAGAGAGGACGAGAATGAGAGGCTTGGGGAGGGCTTACGTCTAATTTTTAAGGTTTTAGGGTGCTGCCCCTGTAAATCCACCACCGCTACCGTGTGCTTTTCTTACACGTGTCGTGTTCTTCGTACACTGCAGAACGTTGTCGTTTACCATACGCCACGTCGTTTTCTCAGAACGACGATTTATGCTCTTTTAGCATTAACGACATGTCGTTTACACATTAGTCGTTTTGTCAATTTTTACCTTTTTTTTTTACCAAACTTCCTTCACATTAAGTACCAAAGCGGGTTCATAGTATCAGAAGATTTAAGTATCATATTTCTAGTTAATCCCAGTGAAAAATGCCTATACTTTTTGGGTCATTTTATAAATACGTTCATCATATTATATTTCAAGTTCATCTATAAATAATTATCAGCTTTATGGTGGTAACGAATATTTATGCTTCTTGGTACTGTTTTCTGCATGTTGGTAACGAATCCTTAAGATATATGGTGTTCAAGTGTGCACCTGTTAAACATGTTATGGTTTGTAATGTTATTTCAAAAAAACAAAAACAAAAAATGAAAAACAAAAAAAAAACAAAAACAAAACCAGAAACAATCATAAGGTGTGACAAACTTTTGTTAAGAATTTGTTAATATGATCCGTGATAATTAAGAAAATTTTGAGTACTTGGAGCATCTTTAAACAAAATTAACCTCTGTGAAAAAATCGTAAGGAGACATTTCTTCTGTCTCTGTGAATTTTGACCCTTATGATTCAATGGTACCAAGCTGCAACTTGATAGAAAATAAATTCTCCAACTTCTATAGCTTAAATATTACTGCTGATGCTACACTATTTACCTCTTTACTCTTTTCTCTTCTAAGTTAACTTGGATTAGCAAGCTGATAAATTCAAAATTCGTGTGTTCCTATATCCTTCTACCAACTGTGATTATACAAATAATATGGTTCTTTGTTACAAAGGGTATGCCTACAACTCTAAACTATTGTGACTAGTTAGTTTAAAAAATTTACATGATAGAGAAGTCATCATCAAGCCCATCTAGTTCTCCTTTTAGATTATGTTGTTGGATGATTAGAACTGATGTTGTAGCTGAGAAATCAGATCCTGAAAGGACATCTCCAATTGGACCTAATTCGGGGCACTGCTGCCAATCATTCATCCCAAATGTCAACACAGAGTTCACTCTTCCCCCTCTGCCTACTATAATAAGTGAGTACTGTCCTTCAAAGGACCTCAAAGTGGAATATGTCTCTGCTGAATTTGCAAGATACTTCTCCATGTATGCAACGTGACCACTTCCAACATATTTTTCATAAAAGTCAGCGAAACACTCGTCATCGAGATTGGTTTCTTCTTCCTGCTCCGAAATGTTGATCCTGTAATTGCCAGCTCTTCTTGAAGCATTATCTGAGTTGGTGTCCACCAAGAACCTTATCACTGTGAGTTTAACTCCAGGATGTCGTGCTACACGGCTGGCATAGGCTAATGCTTCTCTATCATCTTTGCCACCAATGAAGATGACAGCCACATTGAGAGATACATATGATTTCGATATCTTCTCGAGCAATCCGAAACCCCTGTCGACAAGAATTCCCACTGAACAAGGGGCATTCCTCAGGACCTGTTTAAGACACAGACGTCATTGAAGTGATAAAATGGGAGGTTCAGAAAACAAATTGGATTGCAAGACTGTGAATGAGATAGAAAATTTCGCATAATTCAGACTTTTCGATAAAATAGAAGTGAAACTCTTTTGTCATCACCCTTCATGTATACCTTGACACAACTTCATATTTATAGTCTATAACAGATATTATCTTTCTATCTGAATTACTAGTGATAACATATTTAGGAATTACTAGTTTTTCGTGCTTGCAGGTCGGGACCAGATGATATCAATGCAGATTCTAAGTAAAACAAGTTGTATAGTCAGTGATGGGACTTTGTGCTGATGCTTGTATTGTCATTCCAAGATGTAATTTGGCCAGTCTAGAGAAATTCCAGGAAGCTGAAAATGTTTTGACTTTAGCAATATTGATATAGATTACCTTACGGTTCACGTATCGAAAACCAGATTGGCCTCCATCTAGTGTCCCGTCTGCACGCAGGCTCTTGTGAAATGGCAATATGATGAGAGCTACCATTAAGTCCTCTGCCAAAATGCAAACATCTTGGGGCAAACCACTGAATGTCGAGAGTGCAAGCATTCGTCTAAGGGTGATACCATCGCCATTCTCATCTACATAAGCTTCAATTGCAGCTGTGACTTCATTTCTCTTCTCTACCACTCCCTTGTCTGTCACAGTCACAGTGTCTGGTCCATCGCCTTTCACTAACGTGGCTGCTATTTCATTTGTGAGCTCAATCATGTCAGTAACATATACCACAATTCCAGGATCAGCTGCCCCTTGAGATATTTCCATGAAGTTTATGGTACTAGGCACATTTTGAGGCCCATGAAGGCACAGCAATATTCTGAGTTCATTTGAAGGATCAAGCAATTGAAGTGCCATCCGATGAGTGGGTGCTCGTTTCCTCGCACGTTTGATGATTTGCGCCACAACTGATGGTGCATGCACCACAGTGAAAAAGATCGCTATTACCATTACTATACTGGTTGAAGAAGATGTTGTTCCAGCCTACACTTTGCCAAGAACAAAATTCAGATTTCAAAAAGGATTCCAACAGGCAAGAAAATTGTGGCTAATGCCTACTCAGCAATTTGGTGTTTTATAAAAAATGGGAGCGTCTGTGCGAAAACATTGCATACTTGCAGAAAATGAGTTGCACGGATTCTGTTATCAAAACAAAAAGAAAACTCAGATAAAAGGTTTAGAGACGAACTGTTTTTGCAGCAATAGCCAAGTAAATGTGATAATGGCCTTTGGTGGTAAGAAGCAAGCCAAGTGCAACAGACTCAGGCCAGTTGAATCCTAACATGGCCCCAGAGATGACTGTTCCTGCAACTTTTCCAATGGTTGCTATACCAAAGAGCACAAATAATCTTGCCCAGGTCATAAAATGGCCAGGTTCAAACTCCCCCAACTTAGCTTCATACCCCATCCAGAAGAAAAAAATTGGGAAGAAAATGGTATTCAACAAATAGTTAATCTTGCTAACCACCCATTTCGACACTCTCCCTTCCCTCGGTAAACAGATTCCTGCCATGAATGCACTCAGAATGGGACTGTATCCATATACAGGAGAGCAGCAGCAAATCAAGGTTATGAAAGCAACAGAGAGAACCAAATGTGATCCTTTTAGTGGTTTGCCTTCTGGGTTTTCATTGTTGACCCAGTTCATGAAAATTGGTGACAAAGTGGCTGCAACCACTGTCTGAAACAATAAAGCGCAAGCCATCTGAATAGCTATTCGAATTCGAGAAAAGGAATGTGAAGTTTGCTCATCACCCTTCTCAACTGGATAAATGATATAGCCAAGGGAGATAACAAGAGTGGATATAAAGTCAGAGTGCATTCCAGCAGCAATAACAAGCCTTCCTATGTCAGACTTGCCTATTTTGAGGCTGGTTATGAGTCGTGTCAGTACCGGAGAGGCTGTGCTAGAGAGGACAGTGGAGAGGGAGAGGGTGAAGGCAATCTCAAATTGCCCTGTGTAATGCATAAATGGGATTACAGCACAAGCTAAGATGAATGTGGAAATCATTCCAGCATAAGCCACTTTAGCATCCTTAGTTGGTGCCTTAAAGAGTACATATGGATCCATTTCTATCCCCAGCGCAAACATGTAGCAAATCATTCCAAAATCAATAATGAATCTCAAGGTTTTAGCTGTAGAGTAGTTTACTGCTCTGTGTATGAACCCCAAGTTTCCAATAATCAAACCCACCTGCATACAGATAAAAAGAATACAAAAATTATTCACAGAACGAAAAATGGTTGTCCTACTCTCAGATCTCTGAGATATGATTATTGCAGATATTTCACTTGTTTAATACCTCTAAGGTTCATTATGGCAAATTAAGTTTTGATTTATTCTGCTCAGATGCAAAAAAAATTGATTCTCTTGCCAACATCCCACCATAACGCACAAACGAGTCTCACAACTCAGGAAACTACACAAGATCCTAAACCAAAATCAAGCTAAAATAATTCATTTTCATCTCTCTTCATATATTGTCTTCTATCACAAAGAGATACATTGTCCCTCTAGAATAATTGGGTGTGGTATGTTGTAACCTGTTACTTCTTGTATAGGCTGATATTATCTAAATACCAAGCCTAGTTGTAGACATCCAATTATTCTATGAAGGAAAGTTTTAAATACTGATCCAAATGTTCCAGGGAAAAGTCATATTAACATAATATAATTCAGAATGACATACATAGAAATTATAAAATGAACAGAAACAATGCCTTATCCTATAGGAAAAAAATACATATATAATATATAGTATCAAATTTCCACCCAAAAAAAAAAAAAAAAAAGAAGTCATACAAATGTATCTGAGGTGATCCTGGGTTGTGAAAATGGCCTTAAAACGAAGTGAAGAGCATTGCAGAGACCGGCAATTAAGAAAAAACCCAAGAGATTAATTGCCACTTTGGTGAAGAGTTCAGTGAGTCTCCCCCTGCATTGGCTATCTCCAAAGGAGAGGCTTCCAAAATCATTAATGGTGGTGTTAGAGGCCATTCTTCTCTCTTCCTCTTCTTATTACACATTCACTTACAATAATCACTTTCCTCAAAGATAAGCTTTCTTCTTTTTCTTTTTCTTTTCTTTTCTTTTCTTTTCCCTCTTTTTTCCGTTTGTTGATGGGCTGCAATGTCAAAGCGACCCATTCTTCAACTCCCAAAGACATAGTTAGTGGCTGTGAATGATTGCGGTGTTTGAGGAGAAAACGTAGGAGTGGTGCCAGGACAATGAGCCATGTCATGCAGACACAAATTTTTGTCTCAGGCTCAAGCAGAAGAAATGAGAGGATGACAAATCTGTAAATCATCCATAGACTCCTCCAAATGTGACTAGCTTTTGCCTTTTCATTCACCTAATATATGAGAGGAAAATTTTAATGTATATAATTTAATTTCTTAGTCTTAATTTTGTTATATAACTAAGAAAGAAAAAAAGAAATTGCTATTGGCATACAGCCTACAAGTGTCATTTGCCCATGATGTCCATGCAGCCATGCAGCCATGCAGGTTAATTAAGTATATGTTCTATGTGTGACCAAATAAGTTCATTGTTAACCCAAAGATAGTTCTAAATCTTTCATGTGAAACGAAATGTTAATGCATCCATAACGATGATGGACCCTGGTGTGTTATCCATCTTCCACGCAAAAGCATGCAAAAAATAATAATAATAATAATAATAATAATAATAACAATTTCAGATTACATCAATAGAAATGACAATTGTGAAAAATTTAGTGATTTACACACACACACACACACACGATGAATCTTATTTGGCTAAAGTAAATGAACAATTCCCATTCACATGTAACTTTTTTAATTAAAAATAAAAAAAAAAAAAGAAAAATGAAGAGGAGCAAAACAATAAATAAAATAATTGAAGGGTCCCACTCCCACGAGGTCATAATCCCTGTATTAAGTTGTTAATAACCCGCCAAGTATAGCCCGTTCGCGCCAGTTGAGTTATAAATGGAATAGTGAATATGCGTGATAGAGTAATAAAGCTTTTTTCCTTCTCCAATGGAGAATCTCTGTGATCCGGTGCTCTCGCGCTCCTCCTCCACCTTCCCCACATTTTCCTTCTCGAACAAAATTATTCTTTATTCAATTCTAGATTTCTGATCAATCCTATTCCAAAATTATACACACTTATACAGAGTGTTTACATAACTGTACGTGTTATGATCTATACATATATATATATATATATATATACAACCAGGTTTTGAAAAAGAGATATTTTGGATGAATTAGGGCCAAAAACAAAAAATGGGGGTGATTTCTCGACAGGTGTTTTCTGTGTGTGAAAGTCTTTGTTTCTTTTGCCCTGAATTGGGTGCCAGATCCAGACATCCCGTTAAACGCTACAAGAAGTTACTCGCCGATATATTCCCTCGTTCTCAGGTTACCCTTTTCTTTTCTATTTTTTTTTTCGTCTTTTTCTTTTGTGGATTTTGCATGCATATATATATATATATATATATATATATATAGAGGTTGCTAAGTAATTTTTTTTATTTTAATTTTTGGATTGGACGACTGGCATAGAAAAACGTGTATTATTAATATTTATTTTTTTGTATATTTTATAATAAAAAATATATATGTTAAATGTTAAATNGTGTGTGTCTTATTTTGGCAGGATGAAGAACCCAATGACCGTAAGATTGGAAAACTAAGTGAATACGCCTCGAAGAACCCTCTTCGTATCCCAAAGGTACTAGCTTTTTCCAATACAAAAGTAGAAAAACTACTTACTAGATATATATGGGTCTATATATACTATAAGTTGATGACTTGGTGTAATATTTAACCTTCAGATTACGACTTCTCTTGAGCAAAGGTGTTACAGGGATCTGAGAAATGAGCAGTTTCAATCTGTCAAAGTTGTCATGTGTATCTACAGGAACTTGTTGGTCTCATGTAAGGACCAAATGTGAGTTCTTTACTTTATAATAAATTTAATGATAGGATTAATAAAGAGGAAAAAAAAAAAAAGAGTGAAATATGTTGAGAGTGGGATTTGAGCCCAAGCCCTTTCGGACCAGAACCTTAATCTGGCGCCTTAGACCAACTCGGCCATCTCAACGAATATTCTCTTTAATTAGCATGGCTAAGAAGTAACTATTTAAATCGTTATCTAACATGTACATTAGTCACATTGTGGTAGGTCGTTGTTCGCAAGTAGCTTGCTTAGTATTGTACATATTCTACTTGATCAAACACTACATGATGAACTACGTATTCTGGGATGTCAAGCTCTCTTTGACTTTGTGAATAATCAGGTGAGACTTGTCATTATGTTCTTTCTTGTTGATTTCTGAAATTTCTCAAGTGGGCATGATTATCTATTTATTTATTTTAAATTTTTTAGATTGAAAACTATTTCCCTAAGAATTTAAGCCTGTGGAACATGTTTTTTTTTTTTGCTTGTTCAGAGAGATGGTACTTACATGTTCAACTTAGACGGCATGATTCCAAAACTTTGTCTTTTAGCTCAAGAAATGGGGGAAGATGAGAGGGAACAATATTTACGTTCAGCTGGTCTTCAGGCCCTTTCTGCAATGGTACACTTTGAAATTATTATTTAAAAGTACAATGAGTGCAATGGAACAATAAACTGGTTTACTGTGGATAATGATTGCATTAATTAACGAAAAAGATGTAGGATGTGCATGTTCCAATGTGTGGGTTGAGAATGTTCAACATTAAGAAAGAAAATAAAAATAATAATAATAATAATAAAGTGTCAAATGAATCCTTAAGGTACTAGGATCAGCAAAGTAAAAGATATCTCATCTTTGGTTATCATGATGTGTGGCTTCATCATCACATTCTTATAATTTATATCATGTATGTAAGTTCAATTTGCTTTTAGATTTGAATTTTGGACAGATAATTTCTATTGACACTCAAGTACAACATTCATTGTGCAGGTTTGGTTCATGGGTGAATTCTCTCACATTTCAGCAGAATTTGACCAAGTAAGTGAACTTGCAATCTTCCTTTTTTACGCTCTTAATCATTTACTTTCGTACTTGCGCATATTTACATTGGCTGTTTAAAGTAGCTAAGGCATTGACAGTCTTACTCATTCACTTTCATACTTACGCGGTACTGCAATTGCCATTTGACTAGTTAGTTCGTCTAATAAGCTCAATTCTTACTAGTTCACTAACATGCATATATGTGAGTCAATCTGTGTGTACTAGAAAAGCTATTAGAAAAATATGCAAACGAAGTACCCTTTGATGGACTGCAGATAATCTCATCATCACACAATTTCCCTTTGTACTTTTTCAATTTCTTTCTCTTTAAAATAAACTGTTTTGATGATAGGATACAAGTATTCAGAGTATTTATTTGTCTTCGTTGACTGCTGTAATGTTTGATTTTCCATGAGTGTGTCCTCTTTTATCCTTGTTTGCTTCTGATAAAGCTTTTTTTTAAGAAAGGTCATTTCAGTCGTTTTGGAGAATTTTGGAGATGTGCAAAAGAAATCAAATGCTTTTATTCATGATAGCAAAGATTTCCAGAGTGAATGTTCGGAAGAGGACTCGTATTCATCAGTACCCATGACAAGGATTTCTCCCTGGAGGATGACAGTGAGTGAGAAAGGCGGACTTAATGTGTCCATGTAATTCTGCTTATCACAATACACAGTACTTAGTTATGCATCTTGCTGCTTGAGATTATGTAGGACTTGATATCCATGTGTTCTTGTATTTCAATAACAGGGAGGAAGCCAAGAACCCCAGATTTTGGTCAAGTATGTGCATGCATAATATTGCAAAGTTAGCCAAGGAAGCTACAACTGTACGAAGAGTTTTGGAGTCTTTATTCCGCTACTTTGATAACTCCAATCTCTGGTCTCCTTCTCATGGACTTGCTCTTTTAGTGTTGCTGGATATACAGTTAATAATCGAAAACATGGGTATCTAATTCCTTGAAATGCTTCTTGAATGTTGTTCCATTGGAAACTTAACCAGTCTTCTAAGCTCTTAATTTAGAAGCACTGTTTCGGTTGGCATTCTGATGTATTTCGTATTATTGTCTTCTGATCAATTTTCAGGTCAGAACACACACTTTTTGTTGTCCATCTTAATTAAGCATCTTGATCACAAGAATGTTCTTAAAGATCCAAAAATGCAGTTGGAAATTGTTGATGTTGCCACCTACCTTGCTCAGCAAACAAAGGTGCAACCATCTGTGGCCATAATTGGTGCCTTAAGTGACATGATGAGGCATCTGAGGAAAAGTATACACTGCTCGCTTGATGATTCTAATTTAGGTGCTGAAGTTACTCAATGGAACCAAAAATATCGAGCAGCAGTCGACGAATGCCTTGTGCAGTTGATACATAAGGTGATCTAATCCTTCATGTCATTTCAAGATAAATGCTGCTTGAATTTGATCAAACCATATATAGATTTCTATTTCATGATAAGTTAAAGCAATCAAGTCTGGGAATTCTTATTCTTCTAGAGCTGAGTTGCCATTGTTATGCTGTGCAGTTAGGAGATGTTGGTCCCGTTTTGGACATTATGGCAGTGATGTTAGAAAACATTTCAAGCATTGTTGTTATGTCAAGGACCTTGATTTCTGCCGTTTACCGTACTGCACAGATTGCTGCATCCATACCAAATTTGTCATATGAAAACAAGGCAAGAGTAACCAACTTTCAGTCCTTTTGACCTCCAATTCTGTTTTACATTAATTTTCCAAGCTTCTATCTGATTTTTGTGTCCGTTTTCCCTTTCTTACGTTTTTCTCCCCATAATTTTTTATAGACTTTTCCTGAAGCACTATTTCATCAATTACTAGTAGCTATGGTCTCTTCTGACCCTGAGACCAGGGTTGGTGCACACAGCATATTTGCCGTTGTTCTTGTTCCATCTTCTGTTTGCCCACGTCCTTGTCCTGCAACTCCCTACTCCACAAAGAAAAATGATATTCAGAGAACACTCTCAAGAACCGTGTCTGTGTTTTCTTCTTCAGCCGCACTTTTAAAGAAATTGAAAAAGGAGCAAAGTGGCTTGAAGGATAACATGTCAAAAGACAGGAAAAGCAAAACTTTAGGCGAGGATGAGACAAAGATCCATAACATCATTTTCCATAGATTGAAGTCCAGTGGCAGCCAAACTTACAATGTGAAAAGAAATCCATCAACTAGAACCAGTGGTGACTTCCTAGGAGATGCAAACATCAGTAATCCTTCTTTGCTGAACAGATTAAAGTCAACTTACAGCAAATCTTATAGCATGAAAAGGCATCCAGCAACAACTACAACTACCAACGTAGGCACTTCAGAAAAAGACTCGGTATAGCTCCCATTGCAATCCTTGTCATATTAGAACAACATGTATATGTGGAACTTTGTCTTTGATACTTCTTCCTCTGTTCATCATTGTCTTTTCTGACAAGTTTCTTTTATGAAATGTCTGCAGACAATGTCCCTGAGATTGAGTAGTCACCAGATTACCCTCATGCTTTCAACAATCTGGGCACAATCCATCTCTCCTTTAAATACACCTGAAAGCTATGAAGCAATTGCTCATACTTTCAGCCTGGTCTTGCTATATGCCTGGTCCAAGGTATATCTTTCACCCTTCCCTTTTGTTTTATTCCTTCGATGAGATTTAGCTGTCAAAGGCTCAAAGTTTGAAAGTCCTTTGTATACTTTAATAATTGTATTGGGACTCAACACATTATATTTGGGATATCGTTAAGAGTATTAAAGAAAAAGAAGTCTTACACCAAGGACACTTACTAGATAGCTATCAAAAGACAAATTATGATGCAAGTCACATAGAGGCAATACTACCTGTATACACAGACGTAGTTTTGTTAGTTGCAAAAGCAAAACTAGTATGTACCCCGTTTTCTTGTAAATGGGAAGAAAATATAGCTAATCGCTAAATATATATTTATGAAGTTGGTCCCCGTTGTCTGTTATGTACCTCCTTCTCTTCCTTGTAATTGAGAAGACATCACAGTTTATCACTTATATATCTATCAAGTTGGTCCCTATTGTCTTTTATTTTATTTTTCTGGCTAATGAGTTTATTATATATAGAATTCCAGCTATGAGACCTTAATTCGGAGTTTCCAGCTTGCATTATCCTTAAGGAGCATGTCTCTTGGAGAAGGAGGTAGGCAAATGGAATTACATACACTATTTATTTATCTGTACATTTCTCTTATTCTTTAGCAATTAGCAACAATAATGCATGGAATTTGGAAAGCTGCTTCTCCTGGTAAGGATTTCCTATGTTTTCAGGTCCACTGCAACCATCACGCCGCAGATCGCTCTTCACCTTGGCAACATCTATGATCATCTTCTCGTCAAAAGTCTACAACATCATCCCTCTTGTTCCTTGTGCTAAATCTGCACTTACAGAAAAAACAGTATGTGCAACAGTAATATTAAAGATCTTTTTCTTCATTGTACCATTAAGGTTTAATCTTTCTACTTCAACTGATCTTTTTCTTCATTGTACCATTAAGGTTTAATCTTTCTACTTCAACTTCTTGTCTGTCAATTTTGGGTCATCTTCTTTAGTCTTTCATGCATTTTACTCATTCATAATTGTGTGGAAAACAAATACTCAATTTCGATATGAGCGAAAATACTACGCCATGTTGAAAGTTTTAAAGACGTGAAGGTTATTACCTACTAATCTCAATACTTTGCTGACATTGTATCAGGTTGATCCATTTCTAAAGTTGGTGGATGATTACAAGCTACAGGCAGTTCACGCAGGATCAGACCAATTGAGAGAAGCTTATGGATCAAAATCTGATGATGAGAGTGCTTTAAATTCACTCTCAATGATAAAAATTACCGAGAGTCAGTCGAAGGAATCATTTGCTACCATGATAGTGAAAGCTCTGGAAAAATCATCAGATGTAACCATTGTATTATACCCTGAACACATGAAGCACTTATACTGTGTTACTTAATATATGTGTGGTCATCATGCCACTTTTATACTTTTGAACTGCAGGAGTCATCGGCAATAAGACAGCAGTTGCTCAGAGATTTTTTGCCTGATGATATATTTCCATTAGGAGCTCAGTTATTCATAGATATACCAGGACAAATATACCAATGTGGATTAAATGATGATGAATCTCATAACATGGTCAGTTTCTCTTAATAGATTTTAATTTTTTCCTTCAATATGCTAGCTACATGTTGTACAGAACGGTATAGTCTTGCAGGTCGAGCCTCCATTGTTCACAACAGAGGAGGATGTTTTATCCAACGTGTTTGGAAGTCAAACTGACCCTGACACCAAACAGGACCCGGAAAGTCATAGCCTTTTAAGCGTTGATGAGCTTTTGGATTCAGTATGTGAAAATCATGCACTTCATTAGCATAGGACTTCTTGGTATTCTAGGAAATTAGGCAGAAGACGTGCATAAAATAAAGAATATTCAACTTTCAGAATATGGTATTCTAGCTAATTAGGCTCCTGCAACTTGTTCCATCTACAGTTTCATGAACTTTGGAGACTCTCTCTTTAGAATTCCTATGCTAAAGTACTGACAATTATGATATCTTCAGAAACTAGTAGCAAAAGAACAATTTTCTATGATGGAATTTAGCCAAAGATGAATAACAAAAAGTTTAAGGATTACGTAGATTCCCTCTTCTTACATGAAATTCTTCTCAAAATGTTCCCATTCTTACTTAAAAGTTTAAGGATTACGTAGATTCCCTCTTCTTGCATGCAGGTGTTGGAGACAGGACAGCAAGTGGGAAGAGTATCAGTCTCAACCCCTAACGACATGCCTTACAAAGAAATGGCTGGCCAATGCGAAGCCCTTCAAATGGGAAAGCAGAAGAAGATCTCTACTTTCATGGCTGCTCAACAGAGGCAAGAAAGTTCAATTACGATTTCTTGTGATTACAACCAGCGAAAGGAAGTATCTTCTTCTTCCATCGTGCAACTGGGTTTTCCTATGGTACTTCCTTTACTTGATATATATTTCCTATAAGTTCATGCAGTACAAATATGAAATCATAATTACTTAGCTGCTTATAACAAAGTCATGTGATACGAAAACTATCTAAAACTGCGGAGTGGGAATCCATTCCTTATCTCAGACTTCAATGATTTATCACACTACCCATCTGTTGGCACTGGTCCAATGTCTTGTTCAACTGTCTACCGGCAAAATTTCTTTCAGCTGCCAGCCTCAAGCCCATATGATAACTTTTTAAAGGCTGCCGGTTGTTGAGCCAATGGCTATGAATGAATCTTGAAAAATCCCAGGCAGCATGTCAAATACTCGTAAAGCTCTTGTAATGGCAGCTCTCTTTCTTGCCTTTTGCACCAGCTGTGACCGTTCCACCGGTGATTTTGCATGGTTTCACGAAATCAGTTTATATTGTGATGCTTTCATTCATAATTTATGCCTTTGCTTTTCCTTGCTTCTTACAGATTAATGGCATTATGATGTTAAATCTTTTTCTTCCATAAGCTTTGACTGTACATTGTTTATTTGTATGTATAAGTTCCCTCTCACGTGCTCCAAATTGGATTTTCTTTCTTTGTTGTATGTGTATATTAGCTTAAGGATAATGAAAAGTTATATCACTGATTTGGCTCCACGCTTCATGATCATCTCCAACCTTGTACTTAAAATAATCAGATAAAAAATTCATTTGATATTGCAGGGGAGCTTTACATCACACACCCCTTTAATTGGCTAGGAGGCATGGTAAATTACGTGTATTGAAAGGTTAAAAGGCTGCTGTTATTACTATTGGTTTTTTTTTTTCAAGGGAGTTTTAGGCTGCTGTTAGTACAGGGGGTATATATGTTATTTATGCATGCACACGCTGACATATACAGACACACACACACGTAGAAATATTAGTAATCATCAGCGATGGATGATGGATGTACACATTAGATAAGTAAACATGAGGCAATGAACCAAAATGAGTCGTCCATATATCTTATATTAGATATAAAATTCCATTGCAAAATACAAATTATTTCCTTATAAATCCAAGAATTAAATAAGATTTAACATAAGCAGGTATACTGTCAGAAGAGACTATCTTAGATAATAAATATAAGGATTAGGAGGCATTATCAGACTCAACTAATCGATACTTTAATTGACTAATCCATTGATGCAACATGCCTTACAAGTATATAGCAAAAAATACAAAACAGATCCACACCAAACCCAGATGTTCAGATCCAATATACGAGATCTAACATAAGACCCCATTTTCCAATCTTCCATGATCATAGGTTTCTAGCAATTAACCGAAACCAACTTTTCATTTTTATTGAGAGAAAAAAAAAAAAAAAAAAAAAAAAGGGCATAGACATCCTAGAAAGGATAAGAATCTAAATCTACCATAATTGTTCGGGCATGGACATCCAAGCAAGGTAAGCACAAACAATCCTTTGTGATATATACACATAAACAGCAAACGACAAGCTCATTAACATTAAGTCTTTCCAATCACCCTTTTGTTTTGGGCTCAAATTCTCTCTCAAAGACTTCCCCAACTTCTCAAAACCAACAAAAGACATGGGAAACGACACCTCCTGCTTCCCTTCCTTATTACTAATCTCTTCCTTTGCTTTGAGCTTACTGCTTGTACTACCATGGATTGGTTCACGGCTCTTGAGACAACATACAAAAACGACACTTCTCTGGCTGCGGCCATCCTCCGGGAATTGTCGTTTCTTGGTGTGGAAAGAAGGCCTAACTAAAAGTGCAGCAGCCATGTTTAGAAGATCAACAGAGAAAGTCAATAAATTTTTGAAGCTCTTTGAAACGTTTTGATCAGACTGCAATTGTGGTTTTTCTTTGACTTTATTTATTTATCATTGAAAGAAAAGAAAAAAATTAACCACTGAAATTTTAAGGCATGGATAAGATTCTTGTTGGTTCATTGTTCTTTGTCCATGTGGGACAAACCCTGGCCCATTTTGAAAGCTGACTACCCATATTCCCATCCGAGACATATGGCAATTATTTTTTTTTTTCTTGAAGTTTAGTTTCCTTGTTGATGAATCTATTATAAAGCTGTCCCTTTTATTAGTAGCTTGAAATGTTTTAACATTGCTTTTTATTGAGCAAACAGAATGTTTTTTATTCGAATTAGAATCCTTTGAAATTTGACCAAGATTGTCCCTTACTTATAACTTTCCCCCGTTAAATATTTTTTTTTATCTTGTTTTTCTATTTTCTTTCCTCACTCTTGACTTTCTAGGAGCAATTTTACAAAAAAAAATAACAAGTTGGGAACAAGCAATTAATTTCGTTTTGTCATTTTGTTAAATTATCTAAACTTTGGGGTGTGACATAAAGCAATAGCAAGTGACAGTGAGATAAGTAGATATTAAAACACCCCATATCCATAGGGGTATAATGGATGCTTTCTCAAGTAGGGGTCTCATTTAGGCAGAAAACCAAATCCCAGTGGAAGGCCTCTGAATGGACAAGATAAATATATGGGCCCAATTAACTCCCAACTTTTTTACCATCTTGTCCCTGAGAAAATGACATGGATATGATTAATTTGATTACAAATTATTTTTTTGTGTATTTTTTTAAAAATAATATTTTTAGAAGTGTAAAGAAATTCAAGAGCTTCTTGATCATGAAAAATTATTATTTAGAATTTTTTCATAGATAAAAAATTCTTGACCATCAATATTTGAAAAATGCCAATTTTAAAAAATACATAAAAAAATTATTTTGGCCCAAATTAGTCCTACTTATATCTTCTTCTCCTTGTCTTTGCAACAATCGAGAAGAGAGCATGGATAGTACAAGCTTATTTTGAATATTTTTATGACTAGTTTCTTAGATAAAATTTTTAGGAATGAAAAAATGACATAAGAATTAAAAGTCTTAAATACTCTCGTCCTGACCTTATACACAACCTAACAATCAACAAGACCCTACCTTAGATTTGACATATCATGCCGTATATACTTTTTCGTAAAACCTATTTCTTTCCACTTGACCTTAGCATATGTCAAAATATACTTAATCTAAAATTAAGTACTTCTTAATCTCATGACAAATTTTTAATTATATGAGATCATGAATCATTTATCTAACTAGAGGTCAAGTTGTACTTGACTTATTATCTACTTGATCAATTCATTTTTTGTTGATTTAACTTAATGTTTGTTTTTTTATTTTTCAATTGGACTGTAGTTCATTTGTCATTAAGTATGTAGAGTTCCACATGTCTGACTATGAAAACCACTAAAAATCGCCTTTAAATTCAAAAATCATTCACCCAAGTATATATTTAAGTTATTTGATTAATTCTTCATCTCATCTTAATGGACGTAGAAAGTCCCGAAAATGATAAAAACCAGTTCATTGGAAAGTAAGAAGAAGTCTACAAAATCTTCAGGTATAATGTCAGTGTGAATGACGATAAAATTGTCGTCTAAGTTCCCATTACTGAAAAAGAATAGTCTACCTACATCCCCGTTGCAGAAGAAAGATGAGACAGTCACCCATCTAAATCCCTATTTATACTTTTGTTGCTACTATTTCAAGTCAAGTAATTTTTCACACAGGTCAAGTAGTTCTTGATCCTAGTTAGTAAGGCCGATTAGTTCTTGATTCCAGGTCAAGTAATTCTATCCCTGAGGTCATGAACTATTTGACCACGTGGTCTATGACTACTTGATTTGCGAGGTATAGATCACCATTATGAAGAAGATGCATAGTTTAGCAAAAAAATGAATGTTTTAGAATAATAATTTCCATATCATCATTATAAACTTCATTCAAAATGTTGATTAGTCATTATCAAAAAATATAAAAGTTTTTATTAAATGAAATACATACTTTATCTTACCCTCAAATTTTAAAGTTCCCTAATATTCAACAAATAAGCTTTGAACTATACCCGATTTCTTAAAGCTTTAATTCAGACAAAAAATAAAAGAATAGGGAGAAAGAATACAACAATAATGGAGAAAATGAAGTAAAATGACGTAAAAGAAATAACAAAGAATAAAGAAATAGAATGAAGGGCAATTTTGGAATTTTTATTTCTCTCTCAATTAAATCTCACTAAAGTTAACAAAATTGATCTTATTCATGTTCTAAAAAGGAATAATATCACTTTTATATATTGTATTTTGATGTTTTGTTCAGTTTGTACCTTGTGTTTTAGTTATTATTAGCATTAATTTTTAGATTTAATATTTGTTATAAAATTGTACCTGACATAAGTTTAAAATAGTTAATTTACCAAGATGATTTAATAAACTTATTTTCAAATCAGTTTTTATAAAATTTATTTTAAATATTTTTAAAAGCATATTGGTAATTTAACTGCTTTAAATCAGAATCATAATATAAATCTATAACAAATTTTAAATTTAAAAATTAATATTGATAATAACTAAAATATAAAGTATAATTTGAATAAAGCACCAAGATACAACTTTCAAGAAACGTATATTCCTAAAAATGTCAAATAGGGTCAATCTAATTCTATTCATATTCTTTGTCCCAACAATCACTCAATTAACTCTAATGCATATCATACTTGGCTTTATAGATACTAAAATTAGCACTTGATTCGTTTTTACTTCAATAATAAGTTTATGCTAAATATCATGATTATTTTTTTTTATAATACCAAACAATGATAGAAAAGTTAGGATAAAAAAATGTGACCGTTAATTTTTCCATCTCGAGCAGATGTGACAATTAATTTTGTGAGGATTAAAGAAGTGATTTTTTATATTTTGTATTATAAAAGTCACAGTATATTTAGTTGCCCAAATTTAACTTATTTGGCACAAATATAGCTTATGTCGGATTCGCCGTTACATTGATGAGGAATTTTATGTCCACCACTTAATAAAAAAATATATATTAGCATTAAAAAATATGACCACCACCTTCCATCGAAAAAAAAAAAAAACCCCCACTAAAATATATGACCATTAATTGTGAGCATAAGAAAATGGGGATTTTTTTTAATATTTTAGAAATCTAAAATTACAATTTCCCAAAAAAAAAATCAATGCGTTATTAAATGGCAAAAGTTTGGATGTATTTGGCACAAAATATAAAGTACGACATATCTCAAATGAGCAATACAAAAGCACGTCAAACGCTTGCACAAAAAACTTATAACAAATATATTTTAATGAGTTATAATAAGGACGCTAGATATTTATACAATGAAACTTAGGTTGAAAAATATGATATTATTTTCAATTACATAATGTGATTATACTTAGAAATAAGTTGTAATAAAAAAATTGACATAATATCATTTGGTAATTTTTTTTCTTAGAAATATTTGGGTATTCTGAATATCCTAACATTAATCAAGTCAATTTTGCACATAGAATGAGTTTGTATCATAAGAGGATTTTGTGCCCAATAATTAGCATAATTTTTTTTTTGTGAGCATTAAATGAATTTCCCTTTTGTAATAAAAATGTCAAAATTTATTAAATGGTTTTTAGTACTTGTGGTCCTTGAATTTTTTAAAACGTGACAAATTCGTCGGTGAACTAAAAAAGTGACTAATTCGCTATTAAAATTATAATAATGCTACAATTTGGTCCAAATTGAAGGTGGATGTTTGTTTTGTAACGGAGTTTCTAGATTTCTCTTTCTTTTGCAGAGGGCTTTTAACATCTTTAGTCTCTGAACTTTTAAGTGATAATTTTGTCATAATTTCGTCCTTATACTAAAAAAAAGTGACCAGATCGACCATGAGTTTGTAATAATGATACAATTTGTTACTTTTTAAAAAGTTCAAGGACTACAGGGACCATGGGGACAATAGGTTCCGTTACAAAACAAACATTTTGGACCAAATTATAAAATTATTATAAATTTGAGGACCAATTTGTCACTTTTTTTTTTAGTTCAAAGACTAAATTGTCACATTTTAAAAAATTCAGGGACGATAGGAGCTAAAAACCCTTTATTAAATATATGTAGCATGAAACAGGGTCTATGTCAGATTCTGTATTGAGAGGAAAGTTTTTGTAAGAGATGCTCTTTACACGTATAAGCTATCTCTAATCTCTCTTGAATCAAATCAAATGGTGGGACCACCGAAGAAAATCCAAACTAGATCTCCAGCCCTAGAATATGAACCCATCAAAGAATCTGAACCCTCCATTTACTGCAGACAGACAAAATAATAATAATAGTCAAATCAAAGTAATATTGTGACGTTGATTGTGTAAGGCAGAGTCAAATCGTCTTTCTTTATCTTTTTGCGCGGAGGAGAGTGCAGTCGGTATATTCTCAAGAACACGCCCCCTGATAACCCCACGTGTAAGACAACTCATTCAGATGACACGTGGACGGTCGAGATCGCGAGTAACAAAATCCATCGTCGCTAAGAATGTTTATAGTAATAAAAATCCAATCTGATCTGAGCACTCAAAGGACCTCAGCTCTCAGCTGCCACGGTCAGCCAATAGCAAAACCCTGTCGTTTTTTCAAAGTGTTCTCAAACGACAATAAAGTTTCTGGTTCCACTGAAACCCCAACAAGAGAACCAATAACAGAATGCCACGTGTGAGGAGACACTAACGTGCGCCTTATAAGCGCAGTACGCACCCTTCTTCTCCGCTTTTTACTTTACTTCGTACCTCTCCCAACAAAGTCTTCGTTCTCTCTCTCTCTCTCTCTCTCTCTGTACCGCATTCCACGCACTTTGCGTATCCAACTCTCTCTCTCTCTCTCTCTCTCTCTCTCTCTCTCATTGGATTTAAAGCTCCGTTGACTGAGAGACGAACTTTTCTCTCAGACGAAACGATTTTTCAAGGGTTTTATTTTGATTTTGGGGCAAAATGGTCGTTTGATGCTCTTTCAAATGCCCCATTTCAATTGTGTTTTGGTAAGTACCAAACTTGATCTGATTAGGGTTTGTTCGAAGTGTTTCTGGGTATTTCTAAATTGATGTCATAATGCTTGATTTGTGTTTGGTTTGCAATTTTATTGTTATGATTTAAAAATTTCCAGATTTTGGGGTTATTGGGTTTTTGTTTTTTTTTTTGGGATTGAGTTTTGTTGTTGGAGTGTAAAAATGGGGTTTTTTCAGTTTGTTGAATCTGGACCAAATTTATAGTCCTGCCATGGCTGAAGAAGGAATAGGCGAGATTAGCTAACCCAACCAAGACTGGGCTTTTCGGTCCAAATTTCCGGCCTACTATTACTCAACCTGCCTTAAGGCATATAAATATCCCTGAATGGTTTCTTCAACAAATTTCTTCTTTTTCTCCATTTCTGCCCTAAAACTCTCTTATGGTTCTTCAATCTTCCAGATCCTCATATCTGATTGTAAATAATTTTTCGCTTTCTAGAATCATTTACTGTACTTTTTAACATCTGGGTGTTTTTTGTTTTGGTGTTTGGTGGCCTCTAGATCTTGGTGAGTTTGGTTTGGAATTTACGAGATGTCAAAAGGTGGAGGATTCGATCTCACATCGGGTTTTGGCGGAAAGCATGACAAGAGCCAAGCTCTCTCCAACGTTGAAAAGTACATATATTCTCTTTTACTCTTACGTAATTACCGTGCTCTTTCCATTGGTAGAGTATTTTGCTTCAATTGAATTTTTTATCAGCTTTACGAGCTGTGATTTTAAGCCCTTATTTTGTTAGTCTATGATGAAGTTTTACCATCTAAGATTCATGCTTCTCTGTTATTCAGTTCTAATAATGAGAAATGATAAGAAAGTGCATTAATGTAGTAAGTACCACCGAATAACTTGTACTGTATCGTCACAAGGTTATGCACATTATATGGGTTAATATGGGTTGCATAATGTGCTATGACAACCTGCCTTCTCTTTTGCTACATTGTGAGTTGTGGAATTTAGTATGATTGAGTTGTTATGTTCTAAATTGCTTTGCAAACCAGATGTTAGAGTTGAGTGTCTTTTTTTGGTTTTCCCTTGGATTGCTGGTAATGGTTTAAGTTTGTTGAATCTTTCAGGTATGAGAAATATGATCGGGAGAGCTCCAGGATGGTACGTAAGCGATCAGAGCATGATTTTGATGGTTTTGAGAGGAGGAAAGGGTTTGATCGGTACAGAGATGGTGGTGGCAGTGAGAGTAGTCGTGGGTATGAACGGAATGTGATGCACCGGTCGGAGAGCTTTTGTGGGTCGAGAAGGGAGTTCCCAAAAGGGTTTCGGTCAGAGCGGGACCGTTCGCGGAGAGAAGGGAGTGAGTCGTCTTGGCGGAGATTTGGCAGTGGGAATAAGGAGTTTGATGAAGGAGGTAGCAGGGGTAGATTAGAGGAGAGGGGAAAAAGACTGCGGGATGTGAGGTCCCCAACGTGGTCGAATTCGAAGGATTCAGGAAGTGAGCAATCGAGGGTTCGGTCTCCTCCAAGAGGATATAGGGATAGGAAGTCGATGTCCAAGTCAAAGTCTCCAACGTGGTCCAAGGATTCGGTGGGGAGCGAACAATCGAAGTGTGTTGAGGTGAAGAAGAGTGAGGGCATTCAAGTTGAGAGTGGGAGTAGAAGTAGCAGTGAAATGGAGGAAGGAGAGCTAGAACCAGAACCTGAAGCAGAAGCAGAAGCTGAACCCAAACCTAAATCAGTTCCTGAAGGTGAACCTAAAAAGGAAGAAGTTCTCGGCCATGTCGGACTGGATGTTGATAGTAGGGTGATTGAGAGTGACAAAGATATGAGTACTATTGGGGAGGATAAAGATAAGTCAGTATATAAAGAAGAGATGGAGGAAGCAAATAAGATAGGTATTTGTCATGGTAAAGACGTGGTTGACAATGTTGATAACTTGCCAAATCATGAGAATAATTTGGCTAATGAAAAGCATGGAAGCGGGTCTGATATGGAGACTGAGACCTGCAATGAACATCGTGAGAGAGAGAAGGAATGCTTGGGGGTTGAAGATGAATGTGAGGATGAAGCAGCACAAGAAGTGGTCCAGGAAAAGTTGTCGGTATTTGAAGAGGAAAGCAAGCAGGACAAGGGTATAAATCTTGAAGTTAAGGCTGAGGATGTCAAAGAGAGGGAATTGCGTAAGGAACTCACAGAAGAGAATGCAGCTCCTGAAGAAGATATGGCAAAGGTAACTGAGAGTTTGGCTCAGAGCTTTAAGGACAAAGGGAAAAGTGTGGCAGTCACGCCCACCCATGTTGTGGATTCTGTGGGTGTTGCTAGTTGGAGTGAAAGAGAACCTAGAGATCTTTTAACTTGCAGGGACAGTGATGTAGAGGGGCCCAGTACTAGAGGCTTTGAGTTGTTTAGTAGCTCTCCTGTTAGAAGACAGGAGAAAGCTGATCAATCTGGTGCTAATATGCAGAAGGATGGAAAGCTTGTACTTGAGCCGCTTGATCTTTCTCTTAGCTTACCAAATGTTTTACTACCTATTGGTGCGGCTCCTGGTTCCCCGGGTCAAGCAAGGAGCGTTCAGTCCTTAACTAATACAATTCCTTCTAATTCAGATGGGATGACGGCGTCAGTGTCTTTTTCGGGTTCTCAATCATTTTATCACAACCCAAGCTGTTCTTTGACACAGCATTCGATGGACAACTTTGAACAATCAGTTGGCAGTCGTCCCATTTTTCAGGGTATTGATTGGCAGGCACTTTCTCAGAGTGAGTCTAAGAATAATGAAGTTCCTAGACTCTTCACAAATGGAAATAGCTCTCATCAGCAGTCTCTCCCCATTTCTAATGGTCAGTCTGGGCAAACTCAACTTTCCAGGCTTCCTGAAGGTAACTCTAAAATAGGTAATGGATTGGAAAGGCAGCTCAGCTTCCATAAGCAATTGCCAGGTGGTCAGTCAAGGCACCCGGATAATGTTAGGTCACCTTCCCATAGCGTTGGTTCTCATGAAATTGGATCAAGTTACAGTTTTGATAGGAAGCGACTAATGAGAGAGAAAAGTAGTGCTAGCTTGTACAGGACTAGTCGCTCTAAAATGGACCAGGAACAGTTTCTCATCGGCGGGGCTGAATTTGTTGAGACAATTATTGCCAGGGTAGTGTCAGAACCAATTCATGTAATGGCTAGGAAGTTTCACGAAATGACTGGACAATCCTTAGCGTGTGTAAAGGACAGCATTCGTGAGATCATGTGGAATGCAGAAAAGCGTAGGCAAATATGTTTTTTACAGAAAGAACTGTTTGACAGGCCTGACATAACCTTGGAAGTGCTACTCAAATCCCATAAGACACAGTTACAAATATTGGTTGCTTTGAAGACTGGTTTACCAGATTTTCTTCAGCAAGAGATGAGTGTTTCATCTTCTGATTTGGCTGAGATTTTTCTGAATTTAAGATGCAAAAATCTTGCTTGTCGGAGTCCTCTGCCTGTGGATGAATGCGATTGCAAGGTTTGTGCGCAGAAGAATGGTTTTTGCAGTTCCTGTATGTGTCTTGTATGCTCAAAATTTGACATGGCATCCAATACATGTAGTTGGGTTGGGTGTGATGTTTGTCTTCATTGGTGCCATGCGGACTGCGGGTTACGGGAGTCGTATATTAGAAATGGACGTAGTGCAACAGGGGCACAAGGAACATCTGAGATGCAATTTCATTGTGTTGCTTGTGATCACCCTTCTGAGATGTTTGGCTTTGTGAAAGAGGTTTTCCAAAATTTTGCAAAAGACTGGACAGCTGAAACACTTTCCAGGGAACTTGAACATGTAAAGAGAATTTTTGCTGCAAGCAAGGACTTGAGAGGGAAACGACTTTATGAAATTGCTGGTCAGATGCTTACAAGATTGACAAATAAGTCTGACCTTCCTGAAGTTTACAGTTACATAATGGCCTTCCTAAATGGTAAATTATTCTCTACCTCAACACGAACTTGATCTTTCTATATTGCTCGTTGATTCTGGGAGTCATGGGAACTGATAATTTGAGTCAGACGTATTAAATTTTTAAAAGAAGTTAAAAAGATACTCTTTTTTCCTGTCAAACTATTCAGGTCAATCACTTTGATCTTGGTAGGATTTGGAAAATTTCTTTTTTCGCTGAATTTTCTTGTCTTTCAAAACATACATTTTTTAAGTGAATACTCTTTGCACTTTTTATATCAGACAGAATAAATTTTTGTTATGCATGACAACTTATAATCTGTTGGGGGCGTACACGAGTCCGGAAGATTCTGTTTGTTTATATGGACCAACTATTGTAAATTCCCTCCACCTGTTTTTTATTTTGTTTGGTTATGCTCTTTTGGGTCTTTGTTGATTTCTGCTTGCTTAGCCCTTTGGCTTTTTGTTTACAAAATTGATGTTGAAAGTGGAAGAAGGAAATGTCAATGTTTCTAAAGATAAATGTAGGCTTGTAGAATTTGTTTTGTCTTAATTTGCAGTATAACCTGTGGGACTTCTTCTGTCTCACCTACCTTTGCAAGTTTTTTCTTCTACTGTTATGTCTGTTGAAACTGCAAAGGATTTCTAATTTTTAATTACATGTCATTCAATTGCAGATGCTGATTCTTTCAAGTTAGGTAATATGTCTCTCCCATCTGGGAAGGAACAAACTAAAGGAGGCAATGGCATTGCTGGGCCAAGCCAAGAACCCACATGGCTAAAATCTGTTTACCCAGAAAAGGTCCCTCAGTTGGAAATACCTGCCAGTTTACTTCCTAGCTACAGCTATGAACGTAATGATAAACGCATTGTGGACTTGGAGTTGCCGACAAGTACTCAGAATGCTCTCTTTGATGAGTTGGAGAGTATTGTGAGAATCAAACAAGCGGAGGCTAAAATGTTCCAATCACGGGCAGATGATGCAAGAAGAGAAGCGGAGGGGCTGCAACGCATAGCCATGGCAAAGAATGGGAAGATTGAAGAAGAGTATGCTAGTAGAATTGCAAAATTGCGATTGGCTGAGGCTGAGCAGCAACGTAAACAAAAATTTGATGAGTTACAGTGTCTAGATCGAGCACATCGTGAATACTTCAATATGAAAAAGAGAATGGAGGCCGAAATCAAAGATCTGTTACTGAAAATGGAAGCTACCAAGCGGAACCTTGCTGCTTGATTGGCTGATTTAACAAATTTACTATAGGATGATCATCTTTTGCAGGTAATCAAGTGTCAGTTCAGTTTCAATATTATTTCTGATGTAATCTAAGGTTCTTGATAGGCTTTTAGGTTCTTGATTTTAGGCTTTTCTTCTGTTGTTTTTGAATATTGTTTCTGTTTATTAACATTGTGAACAACTAACCATAATATGTACAGAGGCTGATCGCTTTATGATACAAATCATGATTTCCAAGTTTTTGAAATCTATCTGAAAGAGACGAGTATTGATTTTGTTTTTTGTTTTTTCGTTGTGATGATTTCATTTTTTTTTCTCCATTTAGTGGAATTTGAATTTCGAAGATCATGTTAGACACTTAAATTCACGAAGTCTTTTCTTTTGGTTCCTTTCTTTTTTTCTCCACAATATTTTGAGAGACCACTGATTTATTGGGCACTAATTTAGTCCTCAGATTGTTCTTTCGTTCGCTTTTTTTTTTTTTTTTTTTTTTTTTTTAATCCAACGGTTGCATTTCGCAGGTAATAGACGAGGGGTAATTAAAATGACAAAACTGTATCTTCTTTACCTGTACTCCCCTTTGAACATTTACTCTCGTCTTCCTCACCCCCTCATCTACTAGTAGAGAATACTAATATAACTAGGTCATGTCTGACATTTAGTATGAGTTTCTGAGAATTTTGATTCTCTCTCTCTTCTAATTTCTCTTCGAGGTGAGTTCAAGTTGAACTCACTTGGTTTCATAGTGGCCAAAATGACAAAATGAAGTTATGTGTTTCAAGTTCTGTTCTCACCAAAAGATCTAAAATCATGAGTTTTCCTTATTTGCTGGTTTTAAAAGAAATTTGAGAGGAGGAAATAAAAGAACAAAAAGAATTTTATCTTCCTTTGTTATCAGTCTTTAGTTTCAGAACACGAAAAGGGTTGTAAATAATTGTGTAAGAACTTTGGGTTTTGATTTGAATTTAGTTAGCTAGTTCCTTATGTTTTTAGTTGTAAATTATTTTATCTCATAGTATTGAACTTTCCATCTAGATAAGCTAAACTCTCTTATAGAGGAAAATTATACATTTTTGCTTTTCATGACCGTTTCTACTTGGTATTTATACGGAGGAATTGGGACTATAGAATACATTATACACTTTAGAAGTATGCTTTACAATCATAATTTTTGGGGGGTATGAAAGTATGTAAGGCTCATGAAAAGCAAAAAAGTATAATTTTCGTGACGATGCAAGTGACCAATAGCGGGATGAGCTTCGGAACAGGAGCTCTGACACTTAAATGGTTGGAGAATAACGATGGATATTCATTTGGGATGATGATGATCAGGGAAAAAAGAGTCATAAAACTACACCAATCAAGAACGAAGCCATGATTGCCATCACCAGTGAGAACTTTTGTTGTTCTTGGGTGAGCTGCCCCTACCTCGTTCGATACTCTCACACTAAAGGAACAACGTAAATATGTAACTTTTTTACAACGAATATTTAAAGGAGTTATTGGCTTTCTCTTGCGTCCAAATATCTTAATTTTGAAATCAATCACACACACACACATATATATATATATATATATATACTTCGAAATGAAAGTGAGTAGTGAGTACCTTGTTGCTGCATTCACGCCCATTGCTGCGAACATTGCCCATCCCATAAGTGCATGCTACAAATTTTAAAACTGATCAACACTAGCACCGGCTTTGTTTATTAAGAAAATAAAACTCGAGAATAATTGTTAGGGATTGTTTTGTTTGGCAATATTTTCTTTTTGGGGGGTTGTTCTAGAAGTAATGAATATCATGCGAAATCTTAAGCATATTATTACCTTTCATTTTTTTTTTCCCCCCAAGAAAAGCCAAGAAGAATGGCATTTCGGCAAGTTATGGGAAAACTCAAGCTCGTGCTTTTGAGCATCCTCCAAAATGGGTGGAAAGAAGGAGAAGCAAGGCGAAAGTGGGAACGAAGAGAATCATTCTGGTGCAATTGTCACATTACCTGCAAGTCCGAGCAAAAAGAGGATACAAAGCCTGTAGTCGTAAACATTCAAGTCAACAATCAGATTGTTATTGTAAAATTTATTTATTTATTTTTGTCTACACCGAGTTCGTTTTTATTTGGGGTTGACTTTTGTTTTTGTTTTTGTCTCTTTTCAGTCAAATTTTGGTTCGCCTTTAGAAGTTAGTAGAACTGTAAGAAAAAATTATTCATTTTTTTAGTACATTTATGTAGTTCTTCTTGAATTGTCATTGAAAATATGTATATTTGTGTGTTAATGAGATAATAGAACTACAAGAAAAAATTATTCATTTTTTTAGTCCATTTATGTAATTCTTCTTGAATTGTCATTGAAAATATGTATATTTGTGTTTTTAACTTTTGTAATATCATTGAGCCTCGTTCAAAAGTATTAGCTTGAAATATTCAAAAGTATTAATTTGAAGATATTTTTGAACTTATGAACCACCACTTAAATACTCATGATCTTTTTTTTTTTTTTTTTCTCTATTTATAACGAGTTCGTTTTTATTAGGGGTTAACTTTTGATTTTTTTTAACTATCTTTTTAGTCAAACTTTGGTTCACCTTAGGCAGTTGATGAAATTGTAGAATAACAAGAAAATGTTATTCATTTTTTTGGTACATTTATGTAATTCTTCTTGAATTGTCATTGAAAATATGTATATTTGTGTTCTTAACTTTTGTAACACTACTGGGCCTCTCCTAAAAGTATTAGCTTAAAAGTATTTTTGAGCTCATAGACCACCACTTAAATACTTATGATCTTCTCAAAACATACCCAATATGGGACTTAAGACATTACAATCTCCTCTCGTTAAAGGTTTAGCGTTCTCACTAGGGGGTCCATATTTAATAGTCCACATATAAATACCCATGATTTTCTCAAAGCATACCCGATGTGGGACTTGGGTGTTACAATCTCAAAGCATACTCGATATGGGACTTGGGTGTTACAATCTCCCCCTGTTAAATACCTAGCGTTCTCGCTAGGGGGTTCATATTCAATAGTCCACATATAATCCCTATGGATGAGGTTCATATTTACCACGATTCTGACTCGTGGCAGTCTTTCAAGGCCCACACAAATATGGATTAGGTCGGCTCTGATTCCAAATGTAATACTATTTGGTCTCACCCGAAAATGTTAGTTTGAAGGTACTTTTGAGTTCACAAATTACCACTTAAATATCCATAATCTTTTGAATCGTACTCAATATGGGACTTGGAGTGTTACAACTTTGGTTTTCTTTTCGGTTTCTTTTCAGTTAACGGCTGATTCGTCCGAAGAGATTGATGAGATGGTAGAAAAGGTATTCATTTTTTTTTTCTTTTGGTACATTTATGGAATTCTCGAACTATTATAGAACTATATGTATATTTGTGTTCTTGACTTTATGTTTTCTTTTAGGTCTCAAGTCAAACTATGACTCACCTATCGATCAAGGTTGATGGAGTAGTAGAAAATTAGGTATTCGTCTTTTTTTGGCACATTTATGCAATTCTTGAATTGTCTATTTATATTATTGACTTTTCATTTTCCTAAGACCTAAGTTTAATTTCTTTCTGAAGCCACCGAGGAGAAGAAAAGTTGTTCTACAGCAAATTGTTGAGAATGAAAAGGTTTTTTTTTTTTTTTTTTTTCTTTTCTTTTAAATCTTCGGCAATATATTTTCATATCATTACACAGAGCTTTGAATTATAATATAAGTTTGATTTTAAACACGTTTCACTTGGTAAAGTTTCATTTTACTCTTATTTGTCATTCTGTAGAAGACTGCTGGTCCCTTCTTCTATTCAGTTTCTTCAAAGAGAACCAACTCGCCAAACTCAAAACCCAGCAAGTTTTGTCTTTTTAGGATCAAAAGAGACGCACTTGGAATATTAGGTACCATAGTCCACTTCATATGAATCATATCACTTAATTCAATTTTACTTAAAAAACCAAGTCCAAAAATGTAAAGGGCACAGCACTGGGAGTACGCATGGCGATGAGACGAGGGTAAATGGCCGAGTGGTCACTAGCAACTAGCAATGTATAAAGAATAGATAATGTGGTGACTTCCTTCAAAGAGAAACGAAACAAATAACGACAAGTGTAACTTGTATTAATTATTGTTTCCTTGTCCTCCAATAACGACAAGTGTAACTTTGTTTTTACTCATTGTTTTCTTGTCGTTTTGTAGATATTAAATTCAGATCTTATCGTTTTATAGACATTAATATTTTAATTCGTTTTGTAGTCATCTTATTCATTTTTTTTTTTTTTTCAAATGAATCACATGGTAAGTTCAATCCTTTTTTTTTTCTCCCCCCAAAAAGCATGAAATTTATAAGTTTGTTTTTATACCGAAAGGATACATAATACATATACTAAGTGAGGAACGTGCTCGGCACGTGTTAGATTGACACCATTTTTTTTTTTTTTTAAGGGAAGACACCATTTCTTTTAATACATTTCAGGGGCCATTTATTATTAGTAACCCATGAATTAATGCTAATAAGCTTAATCTAGAAATAAATGATTGCCTTTCTTACAAAGAAATGATGCTATAGTCCTAGAAATTGAAGAAACACATGGCTTGTGGAGGAAGTTGTAGGGACTGATTCTTCCTAGTAAGGTTAAAATTTGCATTTGGAGAGCCTATTAGCACTTTCGTCCGCACTGGATTAATTCCCACAGCCCAGACACGTGAATCAAGACTAGGAGGAGAGAGAAGAGGAAAGAAATTGTGGGATTGAGCTTTTTTGAAATTGTTGAAACTTGTACAAAACTTTAAACTTAGTTATAAATAACTAGAAGGTGGCGAGAAAAATAGGTACTAATTTTGAGAGAAAAAATTCTATTTTTTTTCAAAATGAGTGTGAGACGAGTATGAGTTTAGATTTTTTTTTTTTTTAAGAAAAGATAGAAAGATGATCTTAGTTGTGTAGTTTTTTTTGTTTTATAATTTTGATTCCTAAGAATGGTTCAACGATTATATATTTGGATTGTTAAATTCTTCAATATTTTTAGTTCCTATATATTATTTTCTAATTTCTCGTATAAATTCAATCATAGATTGTAATAATATTTTTTATTAATTAATCCTTTACTGCAATATTGTCCATGATTAGTAAGATAAATTATTTTAGTATTAATTAGAAGAATTTTTCGTATTGAATATTTTAGATTAATATTTGTTCTTAACTACTATATTTTTCGATTATGTGTTTGAGATGTGAAACAAGTAATAAATAAGAATCAAAATTAGTAATAGTTAAACGAACAATTAAGTGAATCTTTAAGCTTTATTTTTCGTATATTAGTATTTTTATTTATTATTTTGTGATTATTTTAATTTATTACTTTTTTATTTTATTTTTAATTATTTTTTTATTTATTGTTTATCTTTTTATTATTAATTTAAGATCGATATCTTAATCTAAATTACGATAATTTTTAATATATATCGAGCGTATATACACATGTTAATTTTTTTTAAATAAACTTATCTATACTATTTATCAACGGGAGTATATGAAAACTAGTATAAATATATATATAAAAATATATATATATATATATATATATTACGATGGAAATACTAAGAACCCATATAAATAGAAGTACTTGTTTGTTTGTTTATTTTTTTTTTTTCCCGAACAAAAGTATATGGCCTCTTTCACCGAATGGGTGGGCCGGTGAAGAAATTCAAAATTTTGTCCTTATACGTAACTTAATTTTAAGTGAAAAGTGGAGTGAGCGAACAGGCGACAATAGACATCTGAAGCATTTAATTATAGTGGATGTCTACTTTTCTTTCGCTATAAATAAGTGAGGAAAAAGATATAGAATTTTTAGGATGATTTTGTATTATTTTACGATTATTATTAGATTTTATTTAATTTGAGTAATTATAGCATTATTCAAAAAAATATGTTACTTAAAATCCTCGGCAATTAGGATTGCTTTTTGTCTACCTTTAAATACGATAGTTAATTTGATGACTTTTACCAAAGTTAATCAAAGAATTCATATTTTCCTTCTTCTATAATTTCTCTCTTCTTCCCAATTAATCTTCCCTCTTTCTCTTTAAATCTCTCTTCATCCTAAATTTTTCTACAACGCATCTGATAAATAAATTTTATTAAACTACGGACTCCTAATGTGAATGAGATTATCAAGTCAAAAGTAGTTGCATCATTATTTTTGACTTGGTAATCTCATTCTCATAAGGACCTCTACGGCTCTTGCATGTTTTCATGAGGTAATTTCTTTTATCTTTTTTTAATAATTTGTTTTTGTCTTGGTTATACGGAGAATTATTCTTGTTGATAAGATATGGTAATATATTTACTTATTTATATTTATCATTCTTATCAAATAATAATGTTTTTTTTTTAGCTTGCAGAAATAGTATTTTTATAGTGTTTCTCTATTATAGCACAATTATTCACTTTTTGCTTGGATATTATTGGTTAATCGTGATTTTCTAATGAGGTGGCCTAGGACAATGATGGTCCAACATGTTCCCAGTAGAAACAAATACTGCCGACCTTTAATATAAAGCATTTATTTGATCCATTCTATGTATGTTATAGGCACCGGAAGTATTTGTAATCGTCTAAGTATGATGGTGCTTGCTGTATTGCTACCAGAACACCTA
Source organism: Parasponia andersonii (assembly GCA_002914805.1). NCBI lineage: Eukaryota > Viridiplantae > Streptophyta > Magnoliopsida > Rosales > Cannabaceae > Trema > Trema andersonii. The sequence continues at coordinate 229,743 of JXTB01000029.1, forward strand.
TGGCTCAACAAATAAGCTGAAAAAAAATGAAGTAATGTTGCTTAAAATTTACACACCAGAAAGTTAAGCAATCCTTTATGCTATAAACTAGATTAGCATAACAATTTTATGCTAGAAATTATGTCCTTTAGAGATTAGAGTAAATAATAAATTCTGAACGGATAGTATTTTACAATCAATAATAGTCATGTTATTTTATTTTATCTTTACTTTTGATTAATGGACAATGCCCCCCTATCCATAAGGAAGTAAAGTTTGCATGATGCAATATGCCTACATTAGATTCCTCATTCCCCCAAGCACCACTTTTTGGATACCATCAATGAGTCTGACTAACATTATGAAGTGCTCAAGTCAAATAAATAAATAAATAAAAATAAAAGTCCTAGTCAGTATATTTTATTAGTACAAAATACTACTATATGTCCTATCAATGAAGGCCTCATTGATAATTATACTGACCAGTATATTTTGTACTTTATTTTAGTACAAACTCCTGGTCAAGTTAATTTGGGCTTCATAATGTGTGCTTGATTAATAGTCTAAGCAAAATTCAATAAATAAAGACATCTAATACCTATGAATACAAATCGTCATAAACCAGTGGATGGACAAATATAAACTGATGAGTAAAACACTTTTTGGAGAATATATAAATTTAAGTCCAAAGATAATATCCAAACAGTATATATATAAAACTTTGCTAGACCGAAGTCATCTACCTTTGTTTGACTGTCGTTATGACTAGAATATGTATGAATGACTTAGAAAAACTGAAATGCTACACCTCTTTGCTAGGCCAAAGAATAAAGACTACCATTTATAGTAAACACACAATGAGATCTCTTAATTATACGTCCTTGACTAAATAACATGTTAACATTATTTTTTTATTGCTTCATTCTTTTATTGATCTGCTTCATAATTATATGCCATCATATTGATTCATAATATTGTTCAGACACCATTGTTATAATCCATCTGTTTACACATATTTATATCTAAATTATTTATATATGTATATTTGTTTTGTTTAATTATAATAGAGGTCTATTTTTAGGTTTTTACGAGGAATAATCAAAAATCTATCCTCCATAGTTTTTCATTTTTAAAAATAAAATGATTCTTGTTGTGCTTGAAAATTAAGCAATTTTTTTTTTTTGCTATAAATAAGTGATGAGGAAAACGATATAGAATATTTAGTAGAATTTACGTTATTTTAGAATCATTATTAGATTATATTTAATTTCAGTAGTTCTAGTTTTATTTTTTTTATTTATTTTTTAAATCCGTTATTTAAAATCCTAGGCAATTAGGATTGCAATTTGTCTATTTATAAATAGGATAGTTTGGTGACTTGTTACCAAAGTTAATCAAAGAATTCATATTTTGCTTCTCCATAATTTCTCTCTTCTTCCCAATTAATCTTTTCTCTTTCTCGTTAAATCTCTCTTCATCCTAAATTCTTCTCTCTAAATCTCTTCTTTTCTCTTTTCTTTTTTCTTTATTATTAATATCTTTTCTTCCTAGATTAGAGTATACAATGAATCTGATAACTAAGTCCCATTAAATGGAATTGTGCCATCAAAAATAGTCCATTTTACATCACTATTTTTGACGGGACAGGTCCACCTTCGTATGGACACGAACTCCTCAATAACTCTTTAGGACCGCTACGGCTCATGCTCCTTTTTCTGAGGTAATTTTTTTTTTTATCTTTATTTATTTTGTCTTGGTTATAGAGAGAGAATTTTTGTTGATAAGATATAGTAATGAATTTACTTATTCATACTTATCATTCCTATCAAATAATAATGTGTTTTAGCTTGCAGAAATGGTATTTTTAGAATGTTTATCTTTCTATTATTGCACAATTCATACTAACTTTAACTGTTTACTTTTTTATTTTGCTTGGATATTATTGGTTAATTATGATTTTCTACTAAGGTGGCCTAGGACCGTGAGGGTCCGATATGCTCCTACTAGAAACAAACACCGCTGACTTTTAATATAAAGGATTTATTTGATCCATTATATGTTATAGGTACTCGGAAGTATTTGTAGTCGTCTAAGTTGTTGGTGCTTTATTCCTGACAGAAATCCCTATGGCTCAACAAATAAGCTGGAATAAAAAAAAAAGTTGTGTTGCTTAAAAGTTACATACCAGAAAGTTAAGCAATCCTTTATGCTATAAACTAGATTAGCATAAGAATTTTATATCCTAGAAATTATCTCTTTTTAGAGATTAGAGTAAATAATAAATTCTGAACGGATAATAGTATATATTGGTATATCTTACAATCAATAATAGTCACATCATTTTGGATCTTTACTTTTATTTAATGCACAATACTCTTCCCATAAAGAAACGAAGTTTACATGACGCAATACGCCTTCATTGGATTCCTAAGTCCCAAGCACCACTTTTTGGATCCTATCAGTGAGTCTAATTACTAAAACATTATGAAGTACTTGGTCACATAAACAAATAAAGATGGAAATAAAAATCCTTGTCAGTATATTTCATTACATGATACTATATGTCCTGCCAATGAAGCCCGAATTAACCTGCCAAAAATCTTAGCAATATGTCCATCATCTACCAAATAATTTTTACAGTAACGAGAATGAATTTTCAAGAATCTTCCGAGTCATCATCAACAACCAAAGGCACATAAGCAGTTTTCCTGCGTAATGGAAATCATGAACTTGCGGTCATTAATTTGGAGAACCAACAGGCATAAAAATCTATTCTTTTAAGACCATATATCATTTTAATTTAAAACTTACTTCTCATTTTCTTTTATAAACGTAAGATAACTTATATCTCATTGCAATTGGAGTAGAATTCTTATTTGTTAAAAAAAAAAAAAAGCTAAGAAAATTAAAAACTAAAATAAAATGATTTCTGTTTCACTGGAAAATTAATAGAACTCAAATTTTCCCTTGAAAAATTTTGTTTTTGATTGTGTTTTAGAAAAAGAATTTGTGTGTTTTTGATTGTGTTTTAGAAAAAGAATTTGTGTGTTTATTGCTAAGCGGTTCTAAATATTTGCCTGTTTTGTAAAACCTAACCAAAAACATCAATCTGCTCTTTTTCAACTTTGATAACGGGCACTAAAAGTGACTGTTCAGCTATCAAAGTGTAAAAAATATGGCAGCTATAAAGATTGTTACTAAATTTTAATGTTAATACATATGATAAACGAGTTGATATTATTTAATTATTATATTAGAACTTATTATAAATAAATTAATCACATTCGCTAAATTTTGGAAAATGAGTTTCATCAAGGATTAAGCTTCCGAGAGGCTGCATAGCTACACAAAACTAAAGCCTGCATCACATTTTACACGACCTCCCCACACATATCACATCTTCTAATCTCTAAGCGTTCATTAAAACTACATTTTCACCGTTGTACACACATCTACTTTTGGAGAATAAAGTCTTCCTTAGTGACCATTCTATATATCTAATTTTGGAAAATACATTTCCTTTTATTGAAACAAATATTATTTTCAAATAGCTAATGATGTTAAATTAGTCTTGTTGTGCTGATAAGATAAGTCTATTTGTATTTCGTGTTGTGCTTAGCAAGGCCTGATAAAACATCGTGCCATATTCGTGCTAACCCAAATTTCAAAACTCTAGACCCGACAAGGCCCACAGGCACGGGCACATCTCATGCCGCACTAGTTTCGTGCTTGTTATTGTCCTAGGCTTTTATCGTTCAAAATATAGTGAGACTGACATGTTAGCGTATCTTTACGCCCAACTTCAGTCAACTTATTCAATTTTTGTGACAGTCAATATTTTATGAGTTTTTTAAAAATATTTAATTAAGAAAATTATATTTTTATTTAAAACAATAATAGAAATATGTAAATACGAAATATATATACATAATTATTTGGAAAGAAAATGTTCAATTAAAAATCACTAATGCAATATTGTTTCTAAAAAAAAGAACAAGAAAAGTAAGTTTATTAATAAGCAAAAACTAAAAAGACATACAAAATTTGTAACTATAATATAACAAAATAAATATTTTTAAAGTACTCAGATTCGTGCTTGTGTTTTGCTAGTGTCGTACTCATGGCTAAGATTATGTAGTGTTGTGTCAGTCTATAGTACCCAAAAAGTAGAATTTGGCACGATCCAACACCTTGTGTTGTACTTAGTACGGGCCAATGTCAACTCGTGTTGGGTTATGATCAACACTGATTTTTTTTCTTTTGTGTCGTGCCTTCATGTCAAGTGAATGGCTCAATCCATTTGACATCTCTACAAATAACTTCTAAATTAGTACAAATCTATTTTCTTTTAAATTTTGAAATGCTAGATTACTTTCTATCAATTTGGAAAAGATTTCAAACTAATTTTCATCAACTAATTGTTTTCAAATTCAAGATTAAATTTTTTAAAAGTGGATAATCACATTACAATACGATATGATTTTTATCCTTTTTGGACCAAAAAAATCACTAACTTTTGAGTTTTGAGTAGATGCAAATTAATACCCTAATTTTTTCAATTTCTGTAAATTAACATCTTGACATTTGTAATATCTCTAAATTAGTATCATTATTTTTGAATTCTACAAATTAATACCTTAATATTTACAATTTTTGCAAATTAATACCCTAATTTTTGTTTTTTTAAACAAATTTATACTATAAGGTTTAAAACATAAATGATTCTTATTATGTTATTAAAAACGTTTAAATATTGATATATAACCAGAATTTGTTTTATAATTATTATTCTTTGGTTCATTGTGAAAAATACAAATTGGGTGATGGTAGTTGCATAAATGCCACAGTTCAAGTTTTTCTAGCTTTTGTAACTGGTATTTTAACTATTTTACCAAGTAGACTCAGAAGTTAAATGAGAAGAAGATGATGACTCGACTTCCGTCTCGTCTTCCTAACTAATAACCCTTCCCTACAAAGAACCACTCTCCTTGTTAAACGGGGATGCCCTCATTTTCCTCACTTTCTTCTCTGATGAAATCTGGGAACTCTCGTAAGGCTACTTTGTCCCAGTAACTGAGACTGTTCGCTAGCTGTTCCAGTTATTTTGGATCTTTACTTTTGATTAATGCACAATACTATAACAGATTATAGTAAGAATAATTGAGACATAAAATTAGTGACAAGAAATGATGATCCTACAACAATTCCATCCACATTAGGACTCTCTATTTTAATTAGAATTATTTATCAAATCCGTTGTGTACTCTAATCTAGGAAGAGAAAAGATATAATACCGAGGGGAAAAAAAAAACAGATTTAGAGATAAGAATGTAGGATGAAGAGAGATTTAAAGAGAAAAAGAAAAGATTAATTAGAAAGAAGAGAGAAATCAGAGGAAGGAAAATACGAATTCTATGATTAACTTTGGTAATAAGTCACCAAACTATCCTCTTTATATAGATAGACAAATAGCAATCCTAATTACCTAGGATTTTAAATAACATTTTTTAAAAAAAAAACTAAAATTATAATTGCTCAAATTAAATAAATCCTATTAATAATTTTTAAACATTATTAAAAAAACTAAAACTATAATTAGTCATGTTTAATAAAACCCAATAATAATTCTTAAATATCCTAATTAGTATCCTAATAATAGTAATATAAATAATCCTAAATATTCTATATCTTTTCCTCATCACTTATTTATAGCAAAAAAATGCTTAATTTCATGTGCAACAAAACTCGTTTTATTTAAGTTTTAATTTTTAAAAATACAAGGTTAAGTTTTCAAAAAATAAAAACTACAGGATATCTTTTTAATTATTCCCCATAAACACCTATCTATAATAATTAAATGCTTAAGACATCTTCTTCGCCCTCTCCACCTTTTTTGTTTTACATTTAATATCATATTCAGTATTATTTTAAAACACTTAAAATTAACACATCTTCCCTGAAACAGGGCATATACTTCTATCTATATGTCTTTAGTATTTCCATCAATGAATTGAGGATCATATATATATATTTAAGGGATAATAATATTTAAGAAAAATAACATAAGACCTTAAAACCTTTTTTTTTTTTTTTTTTTTTTTTTGCAAGAACTTCCAAGTAAAAGTGGTTAAAGTCCACAAGAATTTAGGGAGCAACTACAAGGCCGAACTAAGGTTAGCACTTTGTAATTAACCATCATGGGGAAATTAAAATGGTACAAATTGTAAAGCAAGTTAAAAAAAAAGGAAGACTACCGAATTATTGACCACAAAATACATTGACATAAATTAATAACGACATATACATTTGTAACCAGTTTTTTTTTTTTTTTTTAAATCACATAAATTCCATGCCCTCATTGTTGCTTAGTAATAGTTAAAATCAAGCTTAGGAATAGTTAAAATTAAAGCAAGTGTTAGTTAGTTAACATTTGGAACTCAAAAGTTGACATATTAAAATCTAAAACCTTAACGGCATCACATTCACATTTAAGAAGTTCTACGTGCAAAAGCAACTGCACGTTTAACAAGTGCAATTTTCACACCAAATGCCAATCTCTAAGTAGTACTAAGGAAAAAACGAGCTGCATTTCCCTCATAGTCAGCTTCCACCATTTTACGTAGTACATACATAATTCTAGTCCTCATCCTCATCAAAGTCAGAATCATCAGTAGCCTTCTCACTTTCAGAGTCACTAAGCACATACCTTGTCTGCCTTCGGTTAGCCCTCTGAGGTCGAGCTTTCACACTCGCAGCTGGTACTTCAACTATTTCATCAGTAGTTTCAGAAGTCGAAGGAGAAGAAGACGACGACTTGTCTTCGCTCTCGTCTTCCTTACCAACAACCCTCCCCAACAAAGAACCACTCTTCTTGTTAAATGGGGATGCCCTCATTTTCCTCACTTTCTTCTCTGGTGAAATCCCAGAACTCTCAGCAGGCTTAAGCATATCTGTCAACAGCTTTTGCCCCAGTAAGTGAGACTGTTTGCTGGCTGCGCCTCCCCTCTTTGTTGCTGCCGGAGCCTTGGGTGCCTTAGCATTTGCAGCAGCCTTCTTTCCTCCCTTCTTACCAGCTGCAGCAGGTTCGAGTTCAAAGTCCTCGTCATCGTCTTCGATATCACCATCAACATCGACATCAACAATATCTGGAAGAGTTGCAGCGGATTTCTTCTGTGCAGCAGCCCTTTTGCTGGGCGCTTTCTTCTGGACTGGCACCTGTGGAGCCTCAGCATCCATGTCTGAGAGAGTCAAACTGAGTTAGCCAAAACTTCTACCACAGTAAAGTAAGTAAGAAAATGTTGAAGGTCGGGAAATTTAGTTTATTACTTCTATAGTCCTTATAAATCTGAATTTTAGTCCTTCTACTAATATGAAAGTTCTCACTACAACTTATCAACAAAGCAACAGAACTACCATTTAAGCTCATAAAAGTAAGTTCCTAAGTGATACATCTTTCGTTTCTTGCATGTAAATCTTTAGAGTACTTATCATAATAGCACCAAAATACTATGTCAAAGGTTTAGAATTTAAAGAAAAAGGAAACTTCTAGAAAACATTCACCAGCTGGTTTATCAGGAGATGATTCAAGATTGTAGGCAGCAAGTCGATCTTTCAACTCAAGTACTTCATCATCGTCGTCGTCGTCATCGTCATCAACCACCTGCTTAGAAAAACGGTAAAACCATTAGTTTCGGGGAGATAACAAACATGAGTTCTTATTCGCTTTGACATTTTCTTACTAATCCAATTCTTGTATTTTATTTCCCTTTTAGGGTAGAGGAAAGAGAACATGAGAACAGAACAGACCTTCTTAGGAGCAGCTTTCTTTGGGGCTGCTCTGGCTTTCGGTTTGGCCTTCGCTGGAGGTTTCCCTAGAAAAGCAAAAGGATATCCGCATTTTAGTACAGAGAGAATGTCCAACACATACGAAAATAGTGATACGTATATAACAAGAAACAAGCTTTTAACTAATCCGGCTTACCAATCTCCATTGCCGAATCAAATGTTTGCGTGATTTCTTCAACAGCTTCAGCATTGTTGGCCTTCTTAGTATTCTTCCGTGGGTTTTTCGGTGCTTGTCTAGAAACTTTGGAAACAGGTACATTCTTTACTTGACCTTTTGCTTTCTTTCTTGCCTCCTCTGCTTGAGCATCATTTTTGTCGAGCTCCTGAATATCAGACAATATTAAATGTAGGGAAATGATAAAGGATATACATGTATATACATATGATATTTGCAAATTAAATATACATACATCCAGCTGCGTGTCAAGAGCATCTAGATCTCTAACCCACAATGACTTTGGAGTTGCTTTCCTCAGTTCATCAACCTCGTTGTTAAGCTTATCCCTTTCAGCTAATAGTGCTTGGACCTTCTCAAGGGTCAATGTTCCAATTGCCATGGACAACAGATACTCATAATCACTGATCCGAACTTCAGTGGCAGCAGCCTCAGCGTTTGAGTTATCTTCAGTATCTTCCGTTTCCTCAGTTGCCCCAGCCACCTCTGGCTCAACAGACTTAGTTTTCTTTGGGAAAGGAGTGAAACCTTTCTTTTGCAACTCAACGAACAAATCAGCTCTCTTTCTGTTGTTCACAATAATCTCTCCTTTCACAACCCCAAGGATGAATCTAACCTTGTTTTCCAATTTCAAAAGGTCCAATTCTAGATTATCCAAAAGTACTTTCTGCAGGCATCAAAAAATGGCTCTGTAAATAGCTGCAACCTACTGAATAAATGGCCAGAAATTCCAGGACCAGTATTATACTGATAAACTCACCTTTCTCTTCTCATAAAATTCGAGTCTTAGGTGAAAAAATTCCTCGAGAACTGCACGAGGAGCACAGAAAGTAAGTATAACAACATCAAAAGGCAGACAATATTAACTTAACAAACATATTCATATGAATGTGTACTTTGTTCTGGAGTGTCGTATTTCTTGATCACGCCATTTGCATCGAACAGGTGCATGTTAGTTGTGCTTATCGAAGTGGTCAGTTTAAATTTCTTTAACAGACCCTCTTGCTTAGCTGCCATCAAATTCTCCTCCGGCAAGTGGACCAGGATATCCACAGTACTGTGATCACTGTGTTGTGTGAAGCCCTGCAAGCAAACATAATACGGATAAGAAACTAGTGTTCTTTTTAAGACATTTAGGAAGATAGCATAAATTGTCAAGTATTGGATCAATTTACCTCAATGAAAGGATCCTTGGCCTTCTCATTTCCTTGAGAAATAGATTCCAAAAATTCCTTGTAATCTTGAGTCCATCTACGGATTGGAAGCTCTGTTATTCTGACTGTTGTCTCATTGACTTCCTCAATAATCCCACTAACAATGTAGCTTGCACCACCTTCCTTCGAAGATCTCTCTATAGTTCCCTTAAATCCTCTGTACCATGGATCCATTGGAACCATTTCATCACCATTTAGCAAGCGCCTAACATTTGCAACAATATCCCTTGGGTTATAATTAGGGATGTAAGAGCTCCAGCCAGTTCCAATACCCTCACTACCATTGACAAGAACCGTTGGAATGATTGGCATGTACCTGTAGCAGGGAACCACATGTCATCAATTTGACCATCATCCGTTAAATAAATTAAATTCTTGCAATACATCAGAAAAAGTAAAAATACCAAGTAGGCTCAATAGATTGCCCATCCTCGTCCATGTAGTCAAGAAGGATGTCATCATCCTTCGGGAAAAGGGACCTTGTGATAGGAGAAAGGCGGGTATATATATAACGAGCACTTGCATGATCTTTTCCTCCCTGAAAAGATGATGATCCGTTCAAATGTATTAGCAAATAAATAACTGTACAAAATTGTAAAACATACCAAGATCCACTAGAATTTTAGAGGTGGCGTAGCTCATTTACCAGGTTACGTGTGCCAAACTGACCATTTGGCATTAGAAGATTGATGTTGTTACTGCCCATATAATCCTGTGCCATTCCAATGATGGTACTAGCAAGACTCTGCTCACCATGGTGGTAGGCTGAATGCTCAGATACATAACCAGAAAACTGAGCAACCTTTGCTTCTTTAACAAAGTTCCTCTTGAAAGAACAGAAGAGGATCTTCCTTTGACCAGGCTTCAAGCCATCAACCATTGAAGGAATGGACCTTTGTAGATCCGCCAAAGAAAATAGTATAAGTTCCTTATGAACAAAGTCACTGTATTTTATAAGCTTCTCCTTTTGATCCAGGTGAGTACCAGGCTGAGAATTGAGGGGGAAAAAAGGTTAGAACAGTGCTTTAGCAAATCACAAAGGCAAATTTTAAAATTAAAGTTTCATACCTCAAACCTACGGAGCCAATTCTTTCTCTCTTCTATCTTCTTCTTACTAAACGCAAGCTCAATTGCCTCACCATCTTGCTCATCTGCCCACATGAAATCTTTCTTGTGCATGCCCAGATTTTGAAAATACTCCCTTCCTTCTTTCGACGTGCTTGTTCCCAACCCCTAAAAAAACAGAATATAAATGACCACATGAAATACCAGAAAACCTTGAAGCTCAAAAGAATGCTATGATTCTAGCAGGTTCCTTACTCACGCAAGTTGAAAACACAGACCTTATAGTACTTTATGGACCAACCACTTGCATTTCCCCTCAAACTTTCCTTCCATGCTTCGTACTCGGGCATGGTATAAAATGCTAATTCCTTTCCATTTTTGTTAGTTGCCTGTGTAGTCAATGGAACAAAAGTTAGAAGCTGCATTTCCAAAATGTATTCAATTATAGTTTAACTCAACACGCGGAAGTTACCAAAGAGACCAACCTTCACAATAGGAGTAATAAATTCCACTAAGAAAGATGGAATTTTCAAAAGTGATGGCCAGAAAGAATGAATGAAATTAATCAACAGACCCTTGATATGGGAACCATCATGATCCTGTACAAACATTAAAGATCAGCAAAGAAGTAATGCACTGTTTCTGTAGAATAATCAGATGAAATGGGAAAGCCAAAACTAGAGGAGTCGGAGGAAACAAA
>JXTB01000029.1:240745-293051 GCA_002914805.1 Parasponia andersonii
CTTAAAGACTTGACGTTTGTGTATTCCTTATCCTGCTGCAGCCCAAGAATCCTCTTGATGTTCTTAATTTCCTCATTATCTCTCACCTGAGTCGCGCTGGCTTCCCTCACATTGAGTAATTTACCCCTCAATGGGAAAACACCATAATGGTCTCGACCCACGACAGAGAGCCCCGCCATCTATATGTACTCAACTAAGTCAAAACTCTTGAAAATGTAATCTGGTAACAAGTTCAGATTCTGAATGAACCTATTGTTGTATCGAAACAATTTAATGACTTACAGCAAGAGCCTTGGCCGAATCTCCTTCGGTCAAAATCAAGGTACACTTATCAGAGTTCCTTCCTCCAGCTTCATTGGCATCCTCCAGCTTATGGATATTGTGAACCCTCTCTGTTTTAGTTCCATCTGTTTTCTTAAGATCCTTGTTCTGCTTGAAACTTGCCCACGAGAGAAGGCTATCCACAACTCCAGATTTCGCCACTGAGGTTAAATAGTACACATGAATTAAGGTAAAGAAAGTAATGATAATTTCAAGTTACTAGTACGTAGCATCTATAGACAAGAGCAAAGAATTCCCGAACCTTTCTTTAAGAACTCTGGTGGAAGTTCACATTTTGACCCAAAACTGCTTGGACGAATAGTAAGAGTTTCTTTAGTTTGAGAATCGAAAGCAGGATTGTCAATAAGAGCATTGACAAAAACCCATAGATAATTCTTCACATTGTGGGCTTTCAAGTTGGCATTCTTGTTCTTCTTATTTACAACATTCATCACATGATTCGTGATCTGATTCGTAACGTAATCCACATGAGTTCCACCCTTGATTGTGGCAATCGAATTCACAAAGCTAACCTGGTGAAAAGAAAGAAGAAAACAATCCCAATGAATCTTGTTAGCTACAAATGCACAGCATAATCCAAATACCTTTGATTCACATGAAATTCAAAATACCTGTTGAAATTGGCCATCACTAAGGCTCACACAAACCTCCCACCTATCGTTAACCTTCTCTATAATCCTGAAAAATTGATCAGACCTATAAGCAAAACAATCTACCAATTCAAATTATAAAATGCATAGTCACTAGTTTCACAAGAAGAACCTCGGAAGAGAAGAATCAGCAGATTTACGGGCAGACTGCAAGTAGAGATCAACATAATCTGTGAATGATTTCACAGGAACCCGTTTTCCATTTAGCTCTACTTTCACAGACTTTCCAAGGCACCCGGCCAAATCAAAAACTCTCTTCTTCATCAGTGCAACAACATCTTCTTCCAAATGAGTCATGTTAAATTTGGCCAAATCGGGCTTAAATGTCACCTTGGTCCAGTTCTCACTCTCCTTGCACTTGGTGATAACCGGATCGCTTTTCTTCCCCATGTTATTAGAGAAAACCTTCAAACCAGCAAGAGCCAAATCAAATCAACTCGTTTTTCACTAAAACTTGATTTAAACTACCTCAATAAATCCTAATCAAGAAAAGAAATTCAAAAACAGCTGGGCCTAAATTAGGAAGCGATTTCTTCTCCCATATTATTGGAAAATACATTCAAACCAAGAAGAACCAAATCCATTGAACTTACAGACTAAACCCTAAGTTGAATAACCTCAATAACAAATACTCCCAAATTAGGAACCGAAACAGTCTAAATCTTCAAACGAACAAGAACCAATTCAAATCAAATTGTATATTAAACCCCAATTTACATTTCCTCAAAACCCTAATGAAGTAAAAAGAACTAATAAATTAGGATATTATAAACAATCACCGGTCCAAAAACCATAAAATCGACCAAGTGTTTGATCAGGAGTATACCTGCTTGTACTTCTTCAGGCGCTTTCCGTCCGCGGTTTCGATGACAAACTCGGTCGAGAAGATGTTAGTGAGCTTAGCCCCATACCCATTTCGTCCACCGGTGGTTTTCTTGACATTGTCGTCATAGTTACTGCTCGTCAAGAGATGCCCAAAGATCAATTCAGGGACATAGACCTTCTCTTCCTGGTGAATCTCCACGGGGACTCCATCGCCATTGTTGTAGACGCTGATACAGTTCTGCTCAACATCGATCACGACCTTGACGGAATCCATAGACGGATCCCTCTGCTTGTTATCGGCGGCGTTGACGAGAATCTCGTCGAAGATCTTGTACAGCCCCGGGACGTAGGTGACGGAGCGGTGGACCATCTCGTCGTTCTGGTAGACCCAGAGAGTCTGGGTGTGCTTCTCGATGGACCCGATGTAGGTGTCGGGTCGGAGCAGAATGTGCTCAAGCTGAGACTTCTTCTGGTACATTTCTTCGATCGTCTTCGCCGGTCCACCGCCTGCCGCGGCGGCATCGACGGTCGAAGCCGGGGCCATGTTGGCGTTGTTGCTGCTCTGGAGAGGGCGCTTCTTGTCGACGGCCATGGTGTGAGTGGCTTTTTGGATGAAAAGTTTCGACTCCTGAAGGATCGTTGTAGAGAGAAGAACGTGGATTTAGAGTGAGAAAGGAGGAAAGAGACAGTGGGAATCTATAGCGAGGGCCAACGGTAAAGTGGGGATTTGAATTTGAATTCGAAGTTTGGGCGGTATGTTATAGAAACTTTTGGGCCCTGTGGAGTTCGAAGATAAAACGGTGCGTTTCACAAGTACAGATTTGAGCTGGCCCATTGCAGAATGGGGAACGAATTAGATTAGTAACATTTTATTGGACCAACTAATTATTATTAACAACCATTTTCATTGTTCTAATTTAAACAATTTTTTTTCATTTTTAATTTTTCAAACAATCCGTTTTTTATTGTCATTTTCCACCCTAATATATTCCAAAGCATAAGTTTGCTTGCTAAAATAGTAGTTAAAGGAATATAGAAAATTTGTTGTTAACTCTAATTCATGTTCACTAAAAAGCCGAATCGGCAACTTAAGGTCTATTTGGAATGACTTTTACTTTGAGAAGTAAAAGTATTAAAAGACTTTATGAGATTTAAAAAGACGTTATGAGATTTCAAATGTGTTTAAAAACAACTTTTGGACTCTAAATTTTTTTTAGAAACTACGCCAAATATGTCCTTACTCTTAATCCCCGAGATGACTATTGTATAATTTTATTACATTCCTAAGCACCTTTTTATGAACAAGAATGAATAACTGTACATTTTAATTTTATTTTTTTTGGGTTTTATAGCAAAATGACCTAATTTTGAGCTCATTTAAGTGTAAAAAATGTCATTTTTTTTCCAACATTGTATCAAAATAATTGGTATATTAGTGACTACATTAAGCGTAAAATATGATGTATCTCAATATAACGAAAATTTGTAAAAATGAAGTATAAAAAAGGATACACACATTAATTTCCTACTTTTTTTATTTTATTTTCTTAAAGAAAAAACGCTTCACGTGCATCCCTCCTCCGAATTAAAGAATATGTTACTAGATTAGTAGATTTGTTCATAGGAGAAAGAGCACTTGGTGTAAACCCCACTTCCGAACTAAATTAAGAATATGTCGCTCCAACTTGCTAATTAGTATTTAGTAGATTTCATTCGTTTATTAGAGTCCAAAATCACATACAAATTAACAACTTAATAGACATGTTCATGTCAAATTTTGAAGTAGGTGTCACACTTTTGTTGGTGTGTGTTAACGCACCACTAGTGCTATAGATTTGCTCTAACAAAAAAGGAACAAGTATATTAATGTACTAATCTTTTTAGATTAAATTTAATTCTCTTTGATGTAGTAGTACTGAAGAATGTTCCAATTGCTAGGATTCTTTAGTTAGTGTTAGAAGAAAAGGATTAAAGTACTTATTAGCTAATGTTTATCTTATTTTCTTTTTTTTTTTTCCCGTCAAATAATAAAGATAATAAAAAAAGTGAAAAACTTAACCCCACGTTGTTCTAACCTCCCTTCATTAGTTGCACCTATTGCAAGTGCAGCCTTCCTCTCCAGCCTTGGTATGTTTTTCTCTTCTTTTAAGTTCCTAACTTCTTAACTTTGATCTTGGAATGGGCACGGTTCCTGAATTTTTTTTCTTCTTGTTTCTGGGGAATGTTGTCTCTTGATTTTGTAACCTTTTTAGTTTAATTAAAGTTTGCACATAAAGTTAATCTACATCCGCATACAATCATTCTTCCATATTTTTCTCTGTCTACATGAATCATGCATTTTCTTTATTTTATCTTATACATCAATAGTTTTGGTTTTTGAAAAAATTACTAAAGTTAAAAATCTTTTTTATCATATATAAGTACATGGGTTGCATTAATAGTACTAGTGTAACGTAGCATTTAATACTCAATTATTTGAGTATGAGATGATGATAGTTTTTGAGGAGGAAAAATGAATACCAAAAAAAAAAAAGGAAGGTAAAATTCAAATATAGCATTTTATTGATCATACATTGGATTATTGGAGCATAATAATACACAATTAACAATTTATTTATAGGATTTTTAGAACTTTGCTAGATTGACCTTGTGATGAATGGAGATAATCTAGATCTACCCCGTGTGATAGCTAATAGCTATAGATCAAATTTTATGAGAACACTGAAGACCCTGTTGTTATATGAATATAAGGTTTAGTTCGTATAAATTAGAAATACAAAAGTAGAAGATCTACGTATAGACTTCCTCGCTCTAACATGAGCTCTTTGTATCATCTTAGTCATGGAACTACCTATCCCGGAAAAAATAAAGAAACTATGGGACATATGGGACCTTCGAGGCTGTATTATGCTGAGCCTCTTCTTACAGGCTTTCTTGGTGTTTTTTGGGTCAATGAGGCAACGCAACAAGAACACATTGCTTCTCACACTAATCTGGGCAGCCTACTTGCTAGCCGATTGGGTTGCAGCTATTGCCATTGGTTTGATTACCCAAAACCAAGGCGAGGAGGAAGCTTATGAACATCCCAACTCCAGGGGAATGTTCGATCAAGACCTTTTCTCATTCTGGGCTTCGTTTCTTTTGTTGCATCTTGGCGGCCCTGATGCCATTACTTCTTTCGCTCTCGAGGACAACGAGTTCTGGCTTAGGCATTTGTTCGGACTCCTATTGCAGGGTCTGGCCGCTGCTTATAGTTTCTATTTGACACTTCCCAAAAACAAGTTATGGCCGCCTACGCTCATTGTGTTTCTTGTGGGAATTATTAAGTATTCGGAGAGGACAAGAGCGTTTTATCTTGCGAGCTTGGACCACTTTGGACAGACTGCATTGCCAAATCCGCATCCTGGGCCTGACTATGAAGAGGCTTCGACGATCTACTCTTCGAGGCTGCTTCAATTTTCAACAGAGGAAGAGATGACCGCGATGATGCCAAGCAGAACAGGAAGCACTTCCTATGATCCTGATTTTGATTTTGATAACCTCACGTTACAAGCTTCGGATCAGATCAAACTGCTGCGGGTAGCATTTAAGCTTTTTGAAAAGTTCAAAGGACTAATTGTTGGCTTTTACTTGACCACCAAGGATCGAGAATCGACCAGAAGTTTATTTCTGAAAGTTGATCATGAATGCGCTTTTAGATTGATTGAGTATGAGCTCAGCTTCATGTTTGAGGTTCTCCACACCAAGGTGATCGTGGTGCGCCAAAAAGTTGGCTACATCCTTCGCCGTTTTAGTTTCTCATCACTGTTGGGTTCCTGCCTATATTTTTTCTTTGTTGATAAGCACGGATTTGGTAGGTTTGAGAACGCTCTTACTTATGCTTTGCTCATTGGAGCCATTGTCCTTGACACCATATCCGCCGTTAGGGTCATTGTTTCTGACTGGACCTTTGTAGACCCTAAGAACAAATGGACGAAATATGTTCCTGCAATTATTTTAGAAAGAAACCGATGGTCGAGGTTTGTGTACCAATATAACATGATAGACTACTGTCTCAATGAACATCCATGGGTTGACAAATTGGCCCGCTATATTCATGCTTCAGATTTACTAGTCAAGATGAAAATCATGTTGTTTTCAACTTCATCTGAGGTCGACGGAGATCTGCAGAAGTTTATTTTCGATGATCTGAGAAAGAAATCTGAGGATGCAACCACTTTGAGGGAAGCAATGGAAGCATGTCAACAAAGAGGTGATGCAGCTCTTGCTAGATACGTAACTACTGCTTTTGCTAGCTATATCAAACTAAAATGGAGCATCAGCGAGTTTCAATATTCAGAAAGCGTACTTCTGTGGCACATAGCTACCGAGATCTGTTGTTTAGACCAAGAGCCAAGCAATGATGGAAGAAAAGATGCTAAAAGGAAATGCAAGATCGTATCAGATTATATGTTTTATCTGCTGATCATGCAGCCCGCTATGTTGTCCCCTGTTTTGGGCAATTGGTACCTTGTGTTCCAAGATACTTGTGCCGAGGCCAAGAGGTTTTTCAACAAGTACTCTATATCAGATCATTCCGAGGCGATCAAGAAGATGAACACAGTGAAAACAAAATTCAGACCAGCAGCCGTGAAAGGAATTAAGAGCAAATCTTTGTTCTTTGATGCATGTATCCTTGCACAACAACTCAAAAGATTAGAGATTGATAAATGGGAGGTAATGGGTCTAGTGTGGGTGGAGTTCATGTCGTATGCCGCCATTAACTGTAGACCCATTATACACGCACAGCAACCAAGTAAGGGTGGAGAACTTTTGACTTTCACTTGGTTGCTAATGAATAATTTGGGTTTAGGTATGCAATTCTCAGAGCAGCAAGCTGGAGCAAAAATGGTGGCAGTAAAGTAATAATATCAATAATTCTATGGGGACAATTAGGGAAAAAAAACAAAAATGATAGGGGCAATAAAATCAGAGATTTGTAAGAAAACAAGGAATAAATAACCTCTCTTTACATCTCTTTTAAATTACACTTCTTGTTATGTTGGTGAGATTGTATCTATGAACTACATGTATTCTTATAGTAAGTACTATTTCATTCGGAACCTCAATTTCAAACGATTCTTTTACACTGTTTAATCTATCTAACGCTTATCTATTTGGCTATCACCTTATTCTTCTCCTAAATAAGTATTTGCAATGATCGAGTTGACTCGACGACATTAGTTGCGCAATTGATCGAATCGTACAATGGCTATACAAATTAGATGGAAGTTAAAGTTGATAATGCTTAGCCAAGTAGTGATAAAAATTGGACAACATATTTTCAGAACCTCTTTTTGTTTTACGTAGGATTATTTGGAAGTTAAGTTGATAATGCTTAGCCAAGTAGTGATAAAAATTGGGCAACATATTTTCAGAACCTCTTTTTGTTTTACATAGGATTATTTCCTGATATGCTACATGATAAAGGAAAGTTTCATTTTCTCAAGTTTTTCCATATTTTTTTTGTTTTCCCCTAAAAAAATAAACAGTAGCTCTATTATCATCCCTTTTTTTCTTTCCCCACCCTCCTCCTAAATACATTCTTCTAATATTTTAAAATTTCTTTTCACATATTTTATAAATTTATGTTACGTACAAAAATACCTCTTGTTAAATATTTCTCTAAATATTTATTTTTCTAACTCCTAATACCTTACAATAAATTAGTTTTTAGATTTTTTTTCTCCTTTTAGAAATTAAAACAACAATATAAATTGATAAAATTAATGATTTTTTTTTTTGTTTTATAACTACACAACTTATTGGTTCCTAGACCAAAAAAAAAAAGTTCTTGGACGGTAGTTCCCCCACCAAAAAAAAATACAATTAATTCCCAAATCAAAAAGAAAAGAAAAACTGACAAGAAAAAAAATACAATTGGTTCCCAAACTAAAAAAGAAAAAACTTATAAGAAAAAGTCCTAAAACAATTGGTTCCCACCTCTTCCTCCCCCCCAAAATAAACAAAAAACTGTTGGTTTATGAAAAAAGAAAAAGAAAAAACACTTTAAAATAAAAATATAAAATCTTAATTTTATTTTTTAAAAAAATTTTGAACAAAGTATCATATGGAATGTGCCAAGATTATTTAATATTATATAAGGATATTTGTATCAATTTATAAGAGAATATTTTTATAAATAAATAATTTATTAAATAGAGTGGGGAAAGGAAAAAAAAAAAAAAGAAATAATAATAGAGCCACCCAAAAATAAATTGGCAGGTACGGTTCCTGAGTCCAATCTCCGTAACGGGGAAGATCCAACGGGCTATTGAAAAGTCAACATCGCCTATTAGAATACTTTAGATTATTTTGCCATTTATAAAATATATTATACGTAGGAAGCTTAGAGCAACCTCTAGAAAAGTCTTGCAATTTGTGCAAGTTGGCATACACCGATTGATTGAAAGTTGGTTAACACACCGATTCTACAATTATAAATGTGGGACTTGGTTTGGGTCTTGTAGAAAATTCATGGCATGAAAAGCGAAAAGAAAAAGAAGAATGTTAAATAGAAAGAATGAGTTAGAACTATAAATATGGGCTGAACTAAAAGGGTCGGCTGCAACATTTAGGCCTGAGGCTCAACTTGCCTTGTCGGATTGGACCGTGGTAGTGAGTAAGTTGGGTCGGCCCGTCCCGATAGCCCATTAATTAATTTTTTTAATCATTTTTGTAATTATTATTAAAAAAATAATATTTTTATGAATTAATACTGGGTTGAGCATGTCTGGCCCAATATTTATACCATAAACTATATGGTCAGGATTAGGATGGGTCTTTTTTTTGCAATTTTAGGCTAATCCGATCCCGGGTTGCCCATATTTACAGCTCTAAGTGAGAGTTAAGAGTTGGTGAAATGAGTGGAGTAGTAAAGTTTGTGAACGAGGTTGTATAATAGTTTCCCAAATGATAGGTGTGAATTAAGTTATTAATAATGTCCTCAAGAGTATGTCTAAGTTTTGGCTTATTGTAAATTCAAGAAGTACTTAGAGTGATTACTTTTTGCTATTGTAAATTGTATTATTCCTACCACGTGCTGTGCCTAACAGGGGCTGTGGCAATGGCCCTGGTGTTCTGATTAGTCCAATGATAGAGGTTCTTGACGAAAGGTACGGAGTGCACATATAATTAATTTACTGATTAGTTTCATTAAATTGTTCAAGCTATGAAGGAACCAGTGCCGGACACCACCATAGACCATAGCTTGAAGCCATTCCAACTGACCGTGCGAAGCAAAGGGAAGTGAGATCATCATTATTATCAACTTCAACTTCCTTGTTACGTGTCCCTGACTTAATGTTGCATTGTGCAAGGATAATTCCTTTTCGAAATTCTTACACGAATCTCTATGGCACATTTACTTCCATATTTTGCAACTGTTTGAAATATTCATTATAAAACAGGTAAGCTTACTTCTGTTTTTGAAAAGAAAAAGAAAAAAAGAGAAGATTAACCTTTATTTTTTATGTCTCTGTCACAATCCCAAATTCACTTTCTCTTTTTTCTTTTTTTCTTTTTTTTTTATAATTAAATTCACTTTACTTTTTAGTTTGATTCTTGTCTTCGTATTTGTTAATAAGACAAATGAGTAAACGGAAACTTGACATTTTGGTCCTAATAATTCTTTGGTCAGGCAGCCAAGTTTACTCTTGAGTGTTGAGAAGAAACAAAAAAGAAAAAAAAAAAAAAAGTGTTAGAGTTCGTGACTTGAATTCTATTTGTCCTATCTTGAAAACTTCGCAGTGCGACATATGTGACATTTTTATAATTGGGAGAAATTTTAAGATCTGTGGTGGAAGTGGAGGGATCGGACCGATAGGACCGTTTTGTCCGTACAGTTTTCGTCCGTACACACGTGTATTTTAGGATTTTTGAGATTATATATATTTTCGGCTCGGTCGTGTAAAACCTATTTTCTGTACCTTATTTTTCAATATAGTGAAATTTCCTCCTCTGTAAGTGATTTTTTTCCGATTAGGATTTTCCACTTAAATCTGTGTGTTCTTGTTTTTCATCTGTTTTTGTTCATTATCGTTTAGTAATTCTTAACAAAAAGAAACTTGGTTGGCAAGCAAGCATGCACAAAGTCATAGTACCTGAGCCGTTATGGACAATAGATTTCACACCTTGCTCGAAGAAAACTGAAAAAGAGAATTATAGTTATTCTCAAATTCATCTATCATTTCAATGGCAGAAGGAAATCTCTGCGTTGTTGCCAACCGGGTCCTTGGATCGTTGCGTTCTGAAGATATTCAAGGTAAGATTGGATCTGTGTGTGGTACTATGGTTCTGGACCAGCTCCTGGGACTTGAAAAGACCATGTCATTACTCGCACCTCTGCTTCTTCACGCGGAGAAGAATGCTTCTCGTGACCAACGCATCATAGATTGGTTGATGAGGCTTGAAGAGGAACTCTGTGATGTTGATAACATGCTGGAGGAGTTAGCAACTGAAGCTTTGGTCATGCGTAGATCTCAGTTGTCCCAACAGGTATGCAGTTTCTTCTCAACATGCCCTGCTTTTCGACTTGATATGCATCAGAAAATGAAAGACATGAAGTATAGACTAGATGAACTTGCAGGGCGGGGTAGAAAGTTTGGTTTGGAAGAGAGCAGAGATAGAAAAATTCAATTTCCTGATGGAGTAATGTGGGAGACTCGTTCGTTTATAGTCGAAGCTAGGGATATCGATAAAATGGAAATCATTAGGATTTTGTTGGGTACGAAATTTAAGCAGAATGTCATGATTCTTCCCATTTTGGGTACGAAACAATTAGAAACGACCACACTTGCGAGGGAGGTGTTCAATGATGGGAGGGTACGAAGACATTTTCATTCAAGAATTTGGCTATACCATTCTGGTATTGTCAATGGTATGCAAATTTTAAATGAAATAATTGCACGTGTAAATCCCTTTCACCAAGAGGAAACTGATATAAAGAAGTTGATAAAACTCCTTAAATTATCATTATCTGATTTGAGATACCTGATTGTATTAGATGCGTCGATTGGGAACCCTGAAGAATTTCATTTCCTTAGTAATTATTTAAGAATGGGTAAGAAGGGGAGTAAAATAATCCTAACAAGCTCTAATGCAAGCGTCACAAGTTTAACAGGCACCATCCGACCATATAGTTTGAATTGTCTGACTGAAGATCAATTGTGGAGTTTATTTGAAACAGTGGCATTTAGACAACAACGTCCAAAAACCTCACATATGATAGAGATTGGAAAGAAAATTGTAAAGGAGTGCCTTCCCAAAAAAAAAATTGTGGAGGAGTATGCTAGACTCCCTCTTGTCGTAACAGCAATAGGAAGCATGTTATATTTTGACAATTCAGAAGACGAATGGCGTTTTTTCTACGAAAATGAAATTTCTAGACTAGGCTGGGGTTCATATGATCTGTTTCCTTTTGCTCTCAGTTATTCAAGTGACTATGTTGAGATACTGCCCTTGTTGAAGCTGTGCTATGATCATCTCCCTTCGCCTCTAAAACATTGTTTTGCTTATTGTTCTTTATTTCCAAAACGTCATGAGATTGATGTGCAAACACTAATAAAATTGTGGATGGCTCAAGGCTTTATTGAGCAGATCCCGATTATTCTAAGCAAATCTGTTGAGGATGTGGGTTATGAGTATATTTTGAATTTACTCAGAAGATGCTTCTTCCAAGAGCCTACAGTAGACGCGAGGGGACGAGTGATAAAATGCACAATGCATGACTCAATGCATGATCTCGCAACTCTAGTGGCAAGGAAACAATGCATCATTTTCTCACCGGATGCTTCTCCCCAGCAAGTGGTTGAAGCTTCCCATGTATCATTTGGTTCTGGAGTTTTTTCAGCAGAAGTTTCGAGTTATTTTCATCCGAACAAGATACGATCCTTTCTTTTGCAGAGTCAGTTATGGGGGAAATACAAAAGGATACAAGATATTCATGAAATTTTTGATGCCATAATTTCTAGATATAGATTCTTACGAGCATTGGATATGCGTGCAAGTGGGATTAAGATAGTGCCACCTTCTATTGGTGAGTTGAAGCTTATGAAATATCTTGATCTCTCTGAAAACGATGGTATCATGGAACTACCTGATTCCATTACCAAGCTTTTGAATCTGCAAACTTTGAGACTCTCTTCATGCTTCAGCCTCAGACGGTTGCCAAGAGACATTCACAGTCTGGTCAACCTTCGCCATCTTGAGATTGATGGCTGCAATAGTCTGACTAGTCTGCCTAGAAGATTTGGTCAACTCACTCATCTTCAGACATTGCCACAAATAGTGTTAAGTAAGGACCCCTCTATGTGTGATGTCATGCTAAATGAAGTGAAAGAACTAGGTAAATTGAGGGAAGATTTTCAGATAAAAAATTTGAGACACGAAGAAGATGTAGCAACATATTTGAATGTAGTACCACATGGTGTTCGATTTTTGTCATTAGAGTGGGACATCCATGTACCCGGCGAGCCTCCCCATAGCGAAACATCACAAAACAACCTCTCTTCGAAACTTCAAGAATTGACTATAAATGGATTCAGCAGAGTCACGTTACTTCATCAAAGCTTTTCTTTTTCCAGCAGATTGGTTAAACTTTCGCTGAGGAGATGCATGAATTGCCGAATTCTACCGGCAGTTGATCACTTGAGGCTTCTTAAGGTATTGGCACTAGACGAGAATGCCAAGTTGGAATATATTTCGGCCAGTTGTTCCTCTTCCACAACATTCTTTCTATCCCTACAAGAAATGTGGCTCACAGAACTGCCTGAGCTAAAGGGATGGCGCAAAGACGGAGTCGATGAGTTGCCTGAATTTCCTTTTCTTTCTAAGTTAGTCATTCAGGATTGCCCCAAGTTAGATTCCATGCCGCTCTTCCCAACTCTAGAAGAAGGATTGGTGCTTGACACAACTTGCTGGAACCCATTCAAACTCACCAGCTCCAACAAAGCATCATCATCATCATCATCATCATCGACAACATTTGTATATCCATCCCTGCGAGAACTCTGGCTCTTAGAACTGCAAGGACTATATGGATGGTGGAAAGTTAGAATGTACACGTTGGCTTTATTACTTCCTTTTCTTTCTGAATTGGTAACTACGGATTTCTCCTACAGCTTGTTGCCGACTCCAAAAGCGTTGTCATCTCCTCCTCTCTCCAAATTGAAGAATCTGTGTATTGTTGGCATTGACAAGCTCTCTGGCAAAGATATCTGGGAAATTGAGTGGCGTTTCCTAGAAAGCCTAAGGTTGTTAAGGCTGGATTGTCTTCCAAAACTGACGAATCTTCCTCCGCCGCTTCTACAGATCATCAACTTGCAAGAACTCCATATTTGGCGTTGCGGCATGAAGAACATCGACGGGATCGAGGCCTTCCAATATCTTGAAAAACTTGTGATTCGCGTATGCCCCAATTTGGAGTCACTACCCAAAGGAATTAGTAGCCTTAAAAATTTAGCAACATTGGTGATTGAGGACTGTCCCACCTTAATACAGAGATGCAATAAGAAAACAGGTGCAGATTGGGATAAGATTGCTCACATTCCGAAAATCCATTTGGGTCCTTTTTCCGGGAGATGAGCCTTCTGTCCTTCCCCTGTTCAGGTATATGCCCCTGCATATATGCTTTGTGCAAGTCAAATTTTATTTTGTATATCATTATAATCATCTTTTTTTCTTGGAAGATCTTAATACTTTTAGAGAATTTGATGAGTGTTTTCTTTTTTCGGCGTTTAATGCAGAAGCTTGCTGTAGCAAGTGCAAAGACATGAGATTTTTTTTTTTTTTTTAAAATTATTTTTTCTTTTGTTGCTGTTTCAAAGATACAAGAAACTGATGAAGGAGTTGCAGCATGCCAAGAGATATTTTTTGTTCAAAATCTATAGCAAGTAATCATCTACTGGTAGTCATCCTGTTTTCTTATTTTGCTTTTGTTAAAATGAAAGACTAGTTAAAATGGGGGGAAAAAATCTATAATAATCTGACTGCTAATTGGATTTTATGTTGCAGGAATAATTTTGCTTAAAAAATCACCTACTCTTCATGTTCTTTGTAGTTGTGAAATTCAAATGTAACTGGGTAACGACAAGATGCACTCTTTTGCAAGTGCTTTCAAACCTAAGGAATGTTTAATGTCACCTATTGAAATCAAATGTAAGTGCCACTAATTGACATCACTGCCTCAAGGAATGTATACTGTCACCTCTTACAGAATTTTCCATTTTCAGATATGCCTAGTTGGAGCTGCTATCGATAGGAAACTCACTACCTTAGAGGCCGTTACCTTATTTCTTTATCTACCACCATCACAACTTGGGTCAATGTTGGGGTTAAATTTCTGTGGTTTGATTATCAGCATCAGAACCAAATTCAGCTCTGGCTCTACAGAGATTAGCTCAAGCAGCAGTAAGCGGATTGATTCCCATTTCTGAGTCAGTTACAGTTCATTCATTCTAACATTAGATATTTTCGTTTTTCTTCGAACAAATAGAATGGCATGTATGGTTTCCTGGGTAACTTATGGTACCATATGGATGGAATTCACTGGTGTTTAGAGAAGTTGATCTGCTTTGCATAAACTGTTCTGCAGTGAATATGCAGGACAAATGCAATGTCACACTCATTAACTTATCTGCACCTTTTTGTTTCATCCTTTTTTTGATACTAATACAAGTTTATGTATATTTTTTTTTTCCACAAATATGAGAGGAACCTTTGGTTTCAATCTGCACCCATTTTCCATTTCTTGATTGTGTATGTGTGTTGTTGTTTATTTGATTTGTCTTTCTTTAAATTTCTTGGCGTTATGATTTTTCAGGTTCAAATTGTTTTTGCTCAAGCTCTTACAACCATGGCGATTTGGTCGGGTAAGCCTCTTATAGGTTACAGATCTATGAATTCTCACACAATTTAGCTCACGGTGATGTACAGCCTCAGTAATAGGGAAGATGTAGGGGCTAGTAGTACTGGCTTTGGAGTTCTGATTAGTTTCATAATAAAAGCTTCTCCACAAAATGTAGAGCGGAAGACGATTTGATCAAGTAAGTTCTAAAGCCTTTTTCTTCATTGTATGTATTATACTTTCCATTTCCAGAAGTTTCAGTTCTGGATAAACAGGGTTATTCGTTGCCATGACACTGCAAAAAAAAAAAAAGAATGGATAGATAAAGAACTTGAGAAACTGTATTAAACCCATGAAAGGTTGCTTGATCTCTTTCACTCTTGTGCTCTGCTGCAAGAGCAGAGTATCTACCTTTGGGGCCACTAAGGTAGAAATTGTTCTGCCCATCATTTTGTGTTCCAATCTAGTAGATGTTATGTTTCAGTCATTATTTTTCTCTGAAAGAAACAAGCCTAATTAGATGTATTAAATTATGTTTCTAAAGTGAAGAGATGCGCTTATCTATAACTGAACTATAAAGAATTACGTCTACATTTGATAAGAATGCGTCGTCTAAGATGTCCTTTAGTTTAGCATTCTATTTTTCTCTACTGCTATTAAAAACCAGAATCCCTTAAATTCATTCTGATCTATCTTATTTCATCTTTTCAATTTGTACAGTTCTTTCTCGTTTATATAGGCTCATTTTCATAAATGGCCACTGCACCACATCTTTTTGCAAATACCACAAATACATACCTCTGGGGATCAAGTTATGTTTCCTGAAGAAGAAAAAGAAAAAGAAAAAAATTATGTTAAATATTTTCGTCTTTTAGGGGTTTTATATCTAAAAATTTCTGGTTGAATCGTATGCTGCAGAGCAAATTGGAGAAAAAATTTGCCTTCAAAAGGGGATCTTATCTTACTCTCCTCCTCTATGCGTCTGTGCAAGTCAACATGTAGAGAGGTGATTGTAAAGTTTTGCTTTCAGGCAATGACATTCTGCTTCCCTACATTCTACTAATCTTTAATTTTTCATTTTAAACTAGGTAGATGAAATGGTCTATTTTGAGGAAAAGAAAAACAGGTCCATATTCTTATAAGACTGATCACACTTGAGATAATCCTTTTCGTTGTTCAGGTATGTGTCCCCCTATATGTATGCATTGTAGACAATCAAATTTCTATCTTTTTTTACATTAATCATCTTCTTCTCTTGAAAGATTTTCTTCTTTTTGGAGAATTTTTTGACTTTTGTTTTGTAATTTGGTATTGCAGAACCTCACCGTTGCAAGTACAAGGACGCAAGGACTTTCTTGTTTTTCTTATTTTGCTAGTTCATTGGTACAAAGAACTGAAAGAGTTGGAGCATGCCAGAGAAACATTTGTTCAAAATCTGTAGCAATGTTGTTATCATCCAATAGTAGTCATCCTGTTTTTGCTTATGTTAAATTGAAAGACTAGTTGGAAAGAAAGAAAAAACAAAAAAAGAAAATTCTGGGATATCTGACTACTTCTTATTGGCTTTTATGTTGCTAAAAGAGTTGGGAGGAAAAATTTTGCTTTAAAATCAGATCTTATTTTTCACTTGATCTTCTTTGTATTTGTACAGATCAAATGTAAAGAGGCAATTACAAGTTTCACTTTATGCAAAGTGAATAATTCATTTGTTTTCATTCTGTGTACTTGGTATTTTCATTTCAAACAAGGTTGATGAATTCGTGCCACTAGAATTTTGACATCACTGCCTCAAAGAATGCATATGGTCTCACCGCTTTACAAAACCCAATCAAGATTGTCCATCTAATCAAAATTATTATTGATGAAAGTTGTTTTTCAAACGAGCTTATACTTCACTGTTGTGCACGTCATCTGGACCATTGAGCCATTCAATTAAGTCACCAGAATTTTTCGATGGCTTTTTTCCATTTTCAGATATGCCTAGTTGGAGGTGAACCCTCGTGGGAAACACACTACTACTTTAGATGCGGTTACATACTTCTTGATCATCCCCACCATCACAACTTGTGTCAATGTTTGTTGGGGTTGGTTGACTTCTGTAGACAAGAGTATCAGCATCAGAACCAGAGAAAATGACAAACTAATTAAAATGGATTTGTTTGATATCTCAAAAAAAGAAAATAAATGCGACTAGTGATCCATGTATCTAAATTATTTTCAGGGTGATGTGTTGTATGTGTTGGTACAGGACGCTGATATATGACAAAAGAAGGAATGAAGAAACTAATCTAATCTCAAAGCAGGAGGAGTGAATGTTGTTCTCTGGCTACGAAAGGGATTTGATTACAGATATGGAGCATGGTATTCAAGGCAGAGCTTCTTTTGTTGTTCATCTCTAAAGCAGACCGTACCCGCTATTCATTTACTTACGTATTAGGAAATGGACCTCATTAGTAGTAGCGATTTGAATTTAAATGATTTTTCTGACAGTCTTCTTAAAAGAAATAATTTTTTAAGATAATTTTGAAAAATAATATTTTTATTAGCATCATACTTTCATCTGATAAAAATCCAACTAATTAATTAGTTTTAAAATGTTTATAATTTTATTTTCACATGTCACAAGTCTTTAAGGCTTTATTTAGTATATGAGACTAAGATTAGGATTAAGATTATTTATCCTATATTCATATTTGATACTAATTTAAAATTGAAATAAATAATTCACAATCCAAAATGAGATAATTAAAAAAAAAAATAATAATAATAATAGAGGATAATTACAAAATTTGTGAAGCTATAATTTCTAGATGTAAATTTTTACGGGCATTGGATATGCGGGATATTGGGATTAAAATAGTTTCTGAAATACCTTGATCTTTCTGAAAACGAGGATATCGTGAGACTGCCTAATTCTATCACCAAGCTTCTGAGTTTGCAAACTTTGAGACTCTCGTCATGTTTCAGGCTCAAACAGCTGCCAAGGGACATTCGAAATTTGATCAACCTTCGGCATCTTGAGATTGATGGGTGCTATAGTTTGACTAGTCTTCCCCGTGGATTTGGTCGATTGACTAATCTTCATACATTATCACAAATTATACTCAGTGAGAACTCCTCTACGCACAATGCCGAGCTACATGAACTGAAAGGATTGAGTAACTTGAGAGAAGAGCTTCAAATAAAAAACCTGAGACATGAAGAAGATGACATAGCTTTAAGTTTGAGTGCGATACAAAAGGTTCAATCACTGTCATTAGAATGGGACAGTCATGTACCGGAGTCTAACTGCAAGCAAATGTTTGTTGCTAGACGGTGATGTCTCTTCAGATCTCAAAGAATTGGCTATAAATGGATACATGGGTGTCAGCTTATTTGGTCCAAGCTTTTCTTTGCTTAGCAATCTGGTGAAACTTTCGTTGAGGCGATGCATGAACTGCAAAGTGCTAACCCCACTCGATGAATTACGTCATCTCAAGGTACTGATATGGGACGAGATTAACGAACTGGAATACATTTCGAGCAGAGCTGTATCATATTCGTCATTCTTTCCATCATTGAGAGAACTCTGGCTCACAGAATTACCTACGCTAAAAGAATGGCGGGTGGAATATTGTGACTTGCCTTTTCCTTGTCTTTCTAAATTAGTTATTGAGGATTGCCCCAAGTTGGAGTACATGCCGTTCTACCCGATTCTGGAAGAAGGTCTAGTGCTGGACACAACTGGCTGGATGCCGTTTTATTGGACAACACCATCATCGTCATCGGCTCCTCTCTCCAAATTGAAGAATCTGTGTCTTGTTGGCATTGAGCATCTTTACCACCACCACCACTACGAGTTTTGAGATTAGAGTGTCTCCCACAAATCACCAACTTGCAAGAACTCCATATTTGGCGCTGTTGTATGGAAGAAATCAACGGGGTGGGGTCGTGCATGCCCCAGTTTTTTTTGAAGTTAATACCTAAAGGAATACGTAGACTTAGAAACTTAGAAGTACTGGAGATTGAGGACTGTCCCACACCATTACGGAGATGCGAGAAGGAAACAGGTGCAGACTGGAAAAAGATTGCTCACATTCCAGAAAAGCGTTTGGCTCCAATTTCCGGGATATGATCCAATTCCCATCCTCCCCTTGTACTCAGGTATGCGCCCATAGATGACCAAATCTCAGATTTTCGTCTACTGTTAGTCATCCCAGTAAATGAGAATTGTTACATTCTTGTTATGTATATTTGGCTGATCCTAATTGAAATTGAGTTTTATGTTGTAGGACCAATTTGAGGAAAAAGTTTAGCTCAAAAATCGTTCCCTGTTTCATCCCCTCCTATTCTCCTCATTTTGTGAGGTAATTATAGATTTAACCTTTTTTTGCAAATGCATTTTTATTTTTATTTTTTACAAATGACTCGAAACACTGCAGTAGAGAGCGGAAAAGACTTATGCAGTTTCCATAACAGCTTAATAGGCAGTCTCACATATGATAGAATCAAATATGAACCTTACTTGTAATAGCTTTGTTTCTATTAGAACAATTATTTTGATCTCAAACGATGTCTAAAACTTCGCTTGAACCCAAGCACTGTTTTATGATGTTAGTTATGTTATTTCTCGATGATAAAATCGCACTTATATTATTGCTTGTGATATATTTGGGGCTGCTCTGTGTATATGTTTGGAATTGCTTACCCTTGTCAAGTTGGGATTCTCTTCCCAGCCTCCAATCCTTGACACTAGATCATCTTCCATACCTCAAGACTCTCCCTGAGGGGCTACGACACCTTGCAAGCCTAAAAGAACTCCATATTTGGAGGTGTAACAGAGTGAAAGACATATCGGAGTGTGTTGAAAAACTCAAGTTGCTTGAAAAGCTCTCGCTGAAGCTCTGCCTCAACTTGGAACTGCCTGCTCAGACGATTAGCTCTCTGGCCTCTTTACAGACAAAACTGGAGATCGAGAACTGTCCTGCTGTCGGAGATTATCTAGCTAGGAAATGATTGTTTGAAATCCTCAACTTATTCAGGTTTACTTCTCTTCTTCATATGTTATTTATAGTTAGATATTTAATCTCTATATAGAATCTGATTGTATATATTTTTTCTTTGGTTGCAGGTGGACGTTGATTTTGTTCTGGCTGTTCATTCAACTATAATCTCAAGAGTTCAGTCTTTTCTTCTTCCTTTTAACAAATAATTTCCAACGTTGAAGTTCTTCTGTCAGTCAGTAATAACAGTATCTTGATAGTACCATTTTTGCTCACCCCAAAAAAAAAAAATGTAAACTCCATATGTACTTCCCCATTTTTTTTTTTATCACATATGTAATTGGGAGTAGAGACCATGGCTGCTATTGCTACGTTACTTACCAATATTTGTAGTTGATCATGAATGCTTTACCATCAATCTCGCACGATACCACTTCATTTGATCATTGCTATCACATTTAATTTTGTAGAGCTATTTATTACTAATAACCTTCCTTCCTCGCACGATACCACTTCATTTGATCATTGCTATCACATTTAATTTTGTAGAGCTATTTATTACTAATAACCTTCCTTCCTTATGGTAGCGAAACAAGATCTCATATCTTATTCTTGTGATGAACTTTTTAAAGGTGACAAATTGTATCATTATTGTAAATTCATAGTCGAATTGGTCAACTTTTTTTAGTTCAAGAAGGATGAAATTGCGACGAAATTGCCACATTTTAAAAAGTTTAGGAACTAAAGGTGCTAAAGACCCTTTGCAAAAGAAAGAAGAATTGAGAAGCTCTGTTACAAAACAAACATCCGTTTCCAATTAGGACCAAATAGTATCATTATTGTAAATTTAAGGATGAATTGGTCACTTTTTTTAATTCAAATTTAAGGAACTAATTTGTCACATTTTAAAAAGTGCAGGGACCTAAAAACCCTTACAAGGAAGACAGGTGGAAACGTGTTGAGCCAAAAGCCGGCAAATCTTTCCTCTCATCAGAACTGCGAAAGCTCAGAAACTGTTCGTTGGCGTTTTTGTGACTTTGTTTGTGTTAAATCACACACTCCAATGGCAGACGGAAACTTGGTGACGGTCGCAGATCGGATCCTCCAGTTGTTGGGTCGTACAGAAATGGAGGAGACTGCCTTGCTCTGGGGTGCGGCCGACGAGTTTTCGCGTTTGGAGCAAACTATGGTAGTTGTCCGTACTAAACTACTTGTTGCAGAGAAGAAGAAGCAGGAGGAAGAGGCTGAAAGCGATCAAGTCAGAAGTTTTCTCGAGACGGTTGAAACTGAACTTTATCATACCGATGACTTGCTGGACGAAATCTCGACGATGGCTCTGCGAAGACGCAACATGTCTGAGGCCGGAAAGGTACTCACTTTCTTCTCAGTTACCTCAAACCAACTTGTTTTTAAGAGCAAAATGCGTTCTCAATTGAAGAAAGTGACGAAAAATATAACTGAGATGGTCGCAAAAGAAACGTCTTTGAATGATGAAGAGACTGGAGTCTGGGGAAGTACAAGGGAGATTGGGAGAAAAGAAAAACCGAGAACGGGGAGGGAGGCTCATTCTTTAGTTGTTGGGAGGGATTTTGAGAAGGGAGCAATCATAGCAGAGTTGCTGAGAGACAATTTTGAGGAGAATGTATTGGTCATTCCCATTGTTGGTCCTGGAGGAGTAGGAAAGACTACACTTGCTGGACTCATTTACAATGATGACAAGGTTCAAAGCCATTTTGATCTTAAAATATGGGTTTGTGTTTCTGTCGACTTTGATGTGAGAAAAATTCTGAAAAAAATTATTGATAGTATAACGAGTGAGAAGCAAGAAAACCATGATATTGACCATTTGCCAATTCTTCTTCGAGGAAAGCGGTATCTCCTCGTACTTGATGATGTCTGGAATGATGATCCAAGCAAATGGCAGGAGTTAAGAGACTTGTTATCGGTTGGTGCAAATGGGAGCAGAATCGTCATAACCACCCGTAGTAAAACAGTTGCAAGGATTACGGGTGATAAGCAACAATATGATTTAAGTCTTTTAGGTGAAGAGGATTCTTTGTCTCTATTATTGGAAGTGGCCTTTGAGCAAGGGCAACAGCTAACTGACCCTGAAATTATAAAGATTGGAAAAGAGATTGTAAAAAAGTGTGGGGGAAACCCTCTAGCTATAAGGGTAATAGGAAACCTTTTTGTTTCTAGAAATCCAGAAAGAACAGAGTGGCAGTCAGTCTATGTTAAAATGTTAAAGACATTTGGTAAAACTGATGAACAAAGTACATTTACTGAAGAACAAAGAATTATGGATGTACTTCGAATTAGTTATGATGGTCTGTCAACTCCTTTGAAAGATTGTTTTGCTTACTGTGGTCTCTTTCCTAAAGATTATGAAATTGACGTGAAAACACTTGTAACCTTGTGGATGTCACAAGGATTTATAGAGTCTGATTCGAGAAAACATCTCGAGGATGTGGGTTATGATTACATTATGGATTTAATTGACAGATCAATCATTGCAGGTACTCAGAAAGATGAGTGGGGCAAAATAACCAAATTCAAAATGCATAACTTATGTCATGATCTTGCAAGATTGATAGCTGGGAATAGTTGTGCATCTTTAGTTTTCAATGGGGAAAATTTGGATGGATTTCCTCGTCATGTATCATTTGATTTTCATTTAGATTCATCGTGGCAGATTCCAAATTCCTTGGCCAAATTAAAGAGGATTCGGAGTTTAATTTTGCCTAGGCAATTTCGACAGGCAATTGAAGGGAGATCAAGTGAGACAATTTGTGATAGATTTTTACAGTTCAAGTTCTTACGGATGTTGGATTTGCATAATTCGGGAATTAAGGTCTTACCCAATTCTATTGGTGAGTTGAAGCATCTAAGGTATCTGGATCTTTCCCAAAATGTAAATATCAAGGAATTGCCAACTTCAATTAGTAGGCTGCGAAATTTGCAAACTCTTAAACTCAATTATTGCAGTAATCTCAAGACATTGCCTAAAGACATTAAGAAGTTAGTCGACCTGAGAAATCTTGAAAATGAGTCCTGTTACTGTTTGACTCATATGCCACGAGGACTAAGTGAACTACTTAATCTTCGGATATTATCAGAATTTGTGTTGAGTAAGGGCACTGCCTCTGTCTCAGACCAGAGTGGCAAGCTCAATGAACTACACAAGCTGAATGACTTAAGTGGCAAGATCAGAATTAAAAATTTGAGATGCTGGGAAGGTGATAAGACAGCAGAAGCAAATTTGTATGGAAAGCAGCATCTTCTATCCTTGGTATTGATTTGGGATATCGACGCTGTTGTTGATCCATCTGATTGTGAAAAGTCACTAGAAGATCTTCGGCCGCATCCAAATCTCAGAGAACTGTCTTTATCTGCTTATAATGGCATCCAGTTTTCAACTTGGCTTCCGTTGCATACAAATCTTGTCAAATTTTCGTTATCAAGATGCCTCAGATGCCAATGCCTACCGCCACTAGATGACTTGCCTTCTCTTGAAGTATTGGTAGTGGATGAGTTGAAGGACCTGGAATACATTTCTGATGAAACATTCAGGATTGAATCAAGAACATTTTTTCCATCCTTGAAAGAGCTTCGGCTTACAAATTTGCCAAAACTAAAGGGATGGTGGAAAGGAGCATCTGACAACAGTGAAGAAGAAACTGAATTTCCTTGTCTTTCGAAGTTAATCGTCGAGGATTGTCCCAATCTGATTTCCATGCCTTTGTTTCCTCATCTAGAAGAGCTACTGGTGCTGAAAGACACCAGTTGGGAGCCATTCCGACAGACTATTGCAGCAAAAAAATGTTTTCCAAGAACATCTGAATCTGAAGCATCAACATCAACTTCTTCCACAGCTGTCTCTCTCTCCAAATTGAGTACTCTATGTATCATTCATATGTCCAATAGTCAACCAAATATGTGGCAGTCTCTCCCCAGCCTCCGCTCTTTGACATTTGATCATCTTGCTGATGTAAATGCTTTCCTCAAAGGACTTCAAAAAGTCACCAGCCTGCAACAACTCCATATTTGGCGCTGCAATAGTTTGAAGGAAATTCCTAGTTGGATCAGCAACATCAAATCACTTAGGACAGTTTCAATCAAGCTATGCCCCGATTTGGAAATAGCACCTGATAGACTTGGCTTCCTCGCCTCTTTACAATCGGTTGAGATTGAGGACTGCCCTATAGTTTCTCACATTGGAACCATGCTTGCTCAGGTATTGCTGATCCTTTTTACCTATTAGTTAAACTGTGATCTCTCATTTACAAAATTTTTATAAACAATTTTTCTATTTGCAGCTATCTGTGCAGGCACGACTAAAATATATTAGGAAACGAATTCATGCAGCCAATGACAGTCACGACGGTAAGTACACAGTTTTTTTAAATCTTAGTTTTCATTTTTCAAAACTGGAGCTTACTAGAAAAAGAGGATGTCTCAATCTGTCTCTGTTATAAGATCATGGTATTATCTCAGTCTAGTTGTTATGATTGTTCGCTTTAGCTTTATCTTTTCATTGAAGGGGTTGTTTTATTTTTACTCGTGTCATTGCTCGTTCCTAGAATCTGTTTTCCTTCATTTTCAATAACAAGTTAGCTGAAAGAAAGAAATACAGAGGCGGAACAAAAAAGAATAAAGTTGAAACCTCTTCTAACTTCTTTATAAGCAAAAAGAATAAATAAACAAAGTTTCTTCCCTCTCCTTAATAGTTGACAGATATTTGTTGACATTCCTATCTTAAATCATAGTTTTAAATTATTATTACTTTTTAAACGTGTTTGAATTGGTCTGGAGCAGCGAGCTTCCATTAGCTCCAGTTATTATACTCTATAATAGCAGGCCATCTACAATATAATGACCAGGAGAGAAACATGAATCTCCACTATTTGTTATAATTGGGGGTTTTCCTACTTGTATATTCGTTTTTATTTTTGAAGTAAAATTGACTTTCATGATATTACAGATTCTATTGAAATATGAAGAAAACTTGAGCTAAAGGATTTTATCTCACTCATTACTGATCGACTATACCAACAATGGAGAAACATTAAGAGGTAATTATATATAATCCTGTATTTTTTTAATTTTATTTTTTTTTTGGGTTTCTGAAAAGTTTTCATTGTGCAAATATATAATTTTTTTCTTTTAACATATTGAAGCAGGAATTTCGAGAATTGGTCATTTGTTTCTTTTCAATAAGACACAATATGATCTCAATTAGACCAGGATGATGAGCCACTGCATTTTCTTGTTGTGTTGACAACTGCATAGAAAGGAGTCTGACTTGACACGGCAACTATCAAAGTAATATTATGATTGAGGAGAATAGTGGCAGAAAGAATATTGATGTTTAGTTGATGAGTTAGTTATTTCTGTTAGTGCCATGTCAGCAGACTGGGCTTTTCATCTGTATGATCTGTTGAGGGACAAAGTCTGGGCATTGAGGTAGATTATTATTTCATTTGTTCTTTGTAGACTAAAAGATCAAGAATGCTCAAAGTAAGTTCGAAGAGAAGCTTATCGGTGTACTCAGGTCTTCGGTAATTTTTCGGAGAGGAAGTTCTGTAAGAGAGTTCATTGAGGATGCTGTTTTCTTTTGTGGATTCAAGCTTGCTGCTCTGCTAACTGTGGGTGTAGGCTTATGCTGAGCCATGTAAGTATTGGTGTCTTTGATCTTGCTATTTTATTGTTGAAGTAGTTTGGTTTTTCATTTTTAATTAATTTCAGTTTCTGATTCTATGAGGAACACGATTCATCTTTGACAATTAGTACTGTACAAAAGAACTTAAGAGAAATGACTGCACTGCAGAAGATTAAGATGAGGACATCCCTGGCTCAACAGGGTTTTGGAGAATCTTTGGGCTGGATAAAGCAATATGTTTAGCACACCATCTAAGAAATACAAGGAACATCTTGAACAATAATGATCGCAGGAACATCTTGAACAATAACGGATTACTGCAGCAGAAAAAAGAATTCCAAGAACATCTGAATCTGAAGCAGCAGCATCATCATCAACTTCTTCCACAGTTGCCCCTCTCCCGAAATTGAGTACTCTTATGTGTGATTCATATGTCCAACGGTAAACCAAATATGTAGCAGTCCCTTCCCAGCCTCCATTCTTTAACACTCGATCATCTTGCTGACATAAATGCTCTCCTTAAAGGACTTCAACAAGTCACCAGCCTGCAACAATTCCACATTTGGTGCTGTGATAGTCTGAAGGAAATTGTAAGATGGATCAGCAACATCAAATTGCTTGAGACAATTTCGATCAAGCTATGCCCAAATTTGACAATATAGTCTGACAGGATTAGCCTCATCGCCTCTATGAAAAATGTAGAGATTGAGGACTGCCCTCAAGTTTCTCACATTGAAAGCATGCTTAAAGATATAATTCAAAATCCCCTGCTTGTTCAGGTATTGCTTATCATTGTTATTTAGTAAACTTTCTTATTTTGTATTGGACACTTTTGTTAACGATTGGTCTGATTTGCAACTTTCTTTGCAGGCCCTGACTAAAAAATTTAAGAAACATGAATATGCAACAAAGGACTGTCACAATGGTAAGCATGCGGTTTTTTAAGCTTAGATTTTATTTCTCAAAATCTGGGCTTACTAGAAAAAGAAAATGTAAATTCTTCATTTTATCTCATCTTATTCATCTCAGTATCTCACTCTCTTCATATAATTGTCATAATTATTAGCTGAACTGTTAGCTTTTTGTAGACTGTGGTGGTTTTGTTTTTTCTGATCTTTTCGAGTATCTCTGTCTTTCTTCATCTTCAATAACAATGAAGGCTTTTTTGGAAGAAAATATTTTATATGAGATATCTTTTAGAGGCTTAGACGTCCTCTATAAATACAGGAAATCATCGACTTAAAAAAAGAAACAAATCCTATCCTAATTAAGGCAAAATACAATCTGATTTGATCATAATCTACAGCTCATAATCTGTGCTAATTACAAAATACAAGATAATCTACATTAAATAAAAAATATACTGTATGCAAAAATATTTTGCATTCCAAGCTTGTCTATCAATTGATTGAACATTCTTCTTTGCAAACTTTTTGTGAGAATATCTGCTAGTTGATGTTCTGATTGTACAAAGGGTGTGCATATGAGATCTGCTCCTAATTTCTCTTTCATGAAATGCCTGTCGATTTCCACGTACTTAGTTCTATCATATTGAACAGGGTTATAAGCAATGTTAATGGCTGTTTTATTGTCACAGTATAACATCATAGGAAGGTTAAACTTTATCCTTAAATCGGTAAGTATAATTTTTAACCATAATAGTTAGCATACTCCCTGAGCCATCTCAAAACTCTGCCTCTGTACTTGATCTAGCAACTACAGTTTGCTTCTCTCCTCTATGTAACTAGATTTCCACCAACAAATGTGCAATATCCTATAGTTGATCTTCTATCACTAAGTGATCCTGTCAAATCAGCAGAATCAGCATAAGCTTCAACTTTAAGGTTTTTATTTTTTTTGAACAAAATTTTTTACCCGGGACTTCCTTTAAGATATCTCAAGATACGATACACAACATCAAGATGAGATTTGAGAAGAGCATGCATGAATTGACTCACTACACTCACATACACTCACAGAATAGGCGATATCTGGCCTTGTGTGTGAAAGGTAGATTAATTTTCCCACAAGTCTTTGATACATTCCTCTATCCATAGATTCTTCTTCCTTTATTTCTCCTAATTTATGATTAGCTTCAATTGGAGTATCGCTAGGTTTACTCCCAAGCAAACCTGTTTCCTGCAGAAGATCTTGAACATATTTTTGCTGGTTCAAAAAAATCCCTTGCTTAGATCTGGCCATTTCTATTCTTAGGAAATATCGGAGTTTTCTTAAATCTTTAATTTCACTTCTACTCATCAATACCCTGGTGGAATATCCATATATACTTCTTCTTGCAATTCGCCATGTAGGAATGTATTTTTAATGTCAAACTGATGTAGTGGCCAATCATAGTTAGATACTATTGACAGTAGGATTCTAATAGTGTTCATTTTTGCAACTAAAGCAAATGTTTCAAGATAATCAATTCCATAGGTCTGGGTGTACCCCTTTGCAACCAATCTAGCTTTGTGCCTCTCCAAGGACAACTTTCTGATGTAGTGGCCAATCATAGCTGGATGCTATTCCATACATTAGCCTTGTATTTATTTGTGAAGATCCACTTCCATCCGACAACTTTCTTCTCTTGTGGCAAATTAACTAGTTGCCATGTGTGATTTTTCTCTAAAGCCTTCATTTCTTCGGCTATAGTATCCTGCCAAGGTTTTAGTTTGAGTGCCTCACGAATAAATGAAATTTTCTATGATTTTATATGAAACAGAAAAACACGATACTCAGGAGAAAGATTTTTAAAGGAGACAAAGTTAGATATAGGATGAAGAGTATATGAACGAACCCTTTTTCTAAGTGCTATAGGAAGATCAAGATCATTAATGAGAGGATTTTCTGCTGAGTTTTCAGAAATTAGATTATTACTTTCATTACTTGATGCGGAGTCCACAATTGGAGGTGTTGGCTGAAGTATGGGCAAGTACCCGATTAAGAGCTTCATGATCTGGAGTAGTGGAATGGAAAATACTTCTGTAGTAATCCCCAATCACATTATGTATTCCAGATTCAGTGTCCCATAACTCCCCATTAAAGTTGAATGTGCGCTTGATAGGATTTGTCTTCTTGCGTGATAAGGCCTTATTGTGGAAGAACGTAGTATTAAGATCACCAGCTTTTAACCAAGAAACACGAGATCGTTTATGCCAGTAAGCTTCCTCCTGAGCCAATAAATCACCCAGAATATTTTCACAACGTGATCGTTCTTGATAATGGTCTGGACTTGTATCCATCGAGTTGGCAAGAGTAGCAACGTGCGTTTAGACCAAAGAGATTTGTTTATTAAAGCCTCTATATTTTTGCTGATGCCAGGAAGAAAGTGAGGCAGAGCGTCGATGCAAATTTGATAAAACCTACTGTAGAGACTCTGTAGATCAGAATCCATATAAGGATCAATATAAGGATCAAGATAATAATCATGTAATTCAAATTCATTCTGTTCATATTCTTTGGATAAATAAGAGATTGCTTTTCCCTCGTGATCATGAATGAATAATATATTATGATTAGTCCAAAGAGATGATTCATGAATCGAGAAAACTCTCTTGTGATACCATGAAGATGGTCCTAAATAATCCAAAGGAATTATGTATTTGATATAATCATCAAATGATATAGTGCATAAATTTTGTGAATAATGAAAACCAAAATATTAGTTTAATACTGTTTTTATTTCACTGGAGATTCCACTATTATTTTGGTTTTCATTATTCACAAAATTTATGCAATATATTATTTGATGATTATATCAAATACATAATTCCTTTGGATTATTTAGGACCATCTTCATGGTATCATAAGAGATTTTTCT
Organism: Parasponia andersonii; assembly: GCA_002914805.1. Classification (NCBI taxonomy): domain Eukaryota; kingdom Viridiplantae; phylum Streptophyta; class Magnoliopsida; order Rosales; family Cannabaceae; genus Trema; species Trema andersonii. The sequence continues at coordinate 269,907 of JXTB01000029.1, forward strand.
CAATTCATGAATCATCTCCTTGGACTGATCATAGCATATTATTCATTCATGATCACGAGGGAAAAGCAATCTCTTATTTATCCAAAGAATATGAACAGAACGAATTTGAATTACATGATCCTTATATGGATTCTGATCTTGAGGAAGAAATAAATGAAAGGATTGAGAATTATTGATTTATCCGAGAATCGTAAAAATATTGGACCCCCCCCCTGTCAATTTGATATCTCTTAACGGCACAAAGCTTAGCTGGAAAGCTAATTATGCAAATATTGACTTTAAATTAAACTTAATATTGTCATCACCTTAATATCTTCTCTGTCTCAGATTCAGCTCTCAAATTTTGTTTCAATGGCTGCAAGAGGAAATCTGTGTGTTGTTGCGAATTGGGTTCTCGGAATGTTGGGTGCGGAAGATTGGATCGGTAGGGGGTGTACTGGACGACCTCGTGGGACTCGAAAACGCCATTTCAGTGCTCGAACCTCTGCTTCTTGACGCGGAAAAGAAGGCTGCTGATGACGAAAGAATCAAAGATTGGCTGATGGGACTTGAAGTGGGACTCTACGAAGGTGATAACTTGCTGGAAGAGTTAGCGAGCGAAGCTAATACACTGTCCAAACAGGTACGTAGTTGTTTCTGCTCAACTACCCTGCCAGTTTCCCAGCTCAATGTGCATCACAAAGTGAAACACATAAGTTCGAGACTGCTTCCTGGAATTGAAGAAGAGGGAAGAGAGTTTGTTTTGGAAAAGCTCAGCGATAAAGAAATCCGAATACCAAGTCGAATGGAGGAGGATCACTGGTTTGAAGTCGGAGGAGGAGCAGTTATTAGTACCAGCGATATGGATAAAATGGCAATCATTGAAATTTTGTTGCATAGGGAATATGAATCTTATGGTTATAAAGTCGTGGTTCTTTGCCTATCTGGTATGAAAGAATTAGAAACAACCAGGCTCGCTAGGGAGGTGTTTAATGATGAGAGGGTAACAAATCATTTTCTAAAAAGAATTTGGATATGCCTATCTAACGAGTCTCTCAGTAATCTTGAAACTTTACAACATGTAGCGGCATGTTTAGGTCATCGTAAGATGGAGGAAACTAAAGAATATTATATGAGGGCAAAGTTGATTGAACTCCTTGCTTCATCATTATCGGGAGTGAGATACCTTATAGTCTTAGATGGTGTATTGAAAGAAACAGATCTGTATTGTTTTCTCCTTGAAGTTTTTATGGGAATCGGTGAAAGGGGGAGTAGAATAATTATAAATACAAGGGCTGACCCGCATCCCGTTAGAGCGACCATCCTACCATATTGTTGGGGTTGTCCAAGTGAAGATCATTATTGGTGTTTATTTGAAAAAATGGCTTTTGGTTTTGGAGGACAACTGCCAAAAACCAATCCATCCATCTGTCGTGTTAAGGAAACTCCTCTTTTCTTTATTCTTCAACACAACACATAAGAGAAATTAAGCTGTAATATTTATTTATGGATCTTACTTCAGTGTCTAGAACAACAACAAAGCAAAACAAAAGATCACTTCTTCATCTGCTGAGTAAGTTTTACAAGAAAACAGAATGAGTTGGCAGCATATAGAGATCATCTTTGAGCCTCATTTACTTTTGGAAAAGTAAAACGAATCAAACCTCCCAACCACTTGGGGGGAAAAAAAAGAGAGGGGGGGAGCAGCAAAGTTCTACCTCCCAAAAGAATATATATTCTTCTACTTTCTTTCTTTCTTCTTTTTTTTCCCCATTTCTTATTCACGTGATTTCCATGTTAGCTAATTATTTTGTCATAGATAAGTGATCACAAGCTTAATTCATAACAAAAACTAATGAACAAATATAAACATACGACTGCTTATCAATCCATGAAAATAAATACATAAGTAAAAGAGAAAAGACACCAATACTTGCTTTTTAAGGTCCCTTACTAGATTTGTTTCGGGCGAGTCTTTTCTACACTCCGTTCTTTGTCCATGAACGTGCTCTGTCTAGCTCTCAGTCCCTAGTAGGACAGGACTTCTCAAACATTTTTTCATTTCCCAATCATCCAAACAATCCCTTCACATCATCCTCCTCTCACCATCTCAATATTTCTAAACCATTGCCAAATTAAAAAAAAAAAAAAAAAAAAATTAAAGCCAAACCATGAGTGGGGATATCATACACATGGAACTACCCATTCCTAGGAAAGTGAAGAAAATATGGGACGCATGGGACCTCCGGGTGTGCATCATGGGAAGCCTCCTCCTCCAAATCTTCCTCATCTTCTTCGCCCCACTTCGCCAACGCTGGAAGAACACTCTTCTCCGAGTCCTCCTCTGGTCGGCCTACCTCCTCGCCGACTGGGTCGCCGCCGTCGCCATCGGAATAATCACCAAAAGCCAAGGCGATGTCGGTCACCTCGAAGGAAACGACGACCTCTTCGCACTCTGGGCCTCGTTTCTCTTAGTCCATCTCGGTGGCCCGGATAGTATCACCTCTTTCTCTCTCGAGGACAACGAGTTGTGGATCCGCCACTTGTTCGGACTCCTCTTGCAAGTCCTCTCCGCCTGTTATAGCCTCTACTTAACTCTCCCCAAAAACAAGCTTTGGCTCCCAACCGCTCTGGTCTTCGTCGGCGGGGTCATCAAGTTCGCGGAGAGAACTCAGGCTCTGTATCTGGCGAGTTTGGACCATTTTGGTTCCACCGTCTTGCAGGAGCCTAATCCCGGGCCCGACTACGAAGAAGCGGCCGCAACTTACTCTTCCGCCATACATCAAACGACAATGCACACTCCTTCTACGACAAAGGTTGAGGATTTACTAAGTAGTAATTCTTCAGGAGGAGGATATTTCAGCGAGATGAAACTGCTCGAAGTCGCTTACGCCCGATTCGAGTCCTTCAAGGGACTAATTGTGGGATTTCTTGTGAGCTCGAAAGATCGAGAATCGAGCCGGATTTACTTCCTCAAAGATAATGCCATTAGTGCTTTTAGATTGATCGAGTACGAGTTGAGCTTCATGTACCAAGTTCTTCACACCAAGGCCGTCGTACTCCACTGCACCACCGGATACATTCTCCGCGCCATCAGTTTCGTCTCCGTCGTCGCCGCCGCTATCATCTTCTTCTCCTTAAAAAAGCATATCAACGTCGAATTCGGCGAATTCGAAACCAAAATCACCTACGCCTTGTTCATCGGAGCCATTGTCCTCGACGCCGTTTCCGTCTTCAAAACAGTCTTTTCCGACTGGATCCTAATGCACCGCCGGCACCGTCGATGGCTCGGAAAACTAGTCCCCTCCATAATTTCAAGAAGGTCGAGGTGGTGCGGTTCTATTTCTCGGTACAACATGATCAGCTACTGCATCGATAGGCGAAGGTCGCTGAAATTGGTTAACAAACTCGCCGATCGGTTTCGCCTAACCGAAATTTTGGATACAATGAGAATCATGAGATATTCGACATCGGAATCAGTCCCAGATTACCTCAAGGAGTTCATATTCAATGAACTGAAGAGGAAATCTAGTAAAGCGAAGACGTTAAACGAAGCCATCGAGGCGTGTCAACAGAGAGGCGACTCTGCTCTGCTGCGAAACTCCTTAAGCTACGCCAAGCTGAAATGGAGCGTTTCGGAGTTTCAATACGGCGAAAGCCTCCTTGTTTGGCACTTAGCCACCGAGCTTTGCCAGCACGACCCGGAAGACAAGTCGAGCTACGAAGGAGACGGGAAAAGAATCAGTAAACTGATATCGGATTACATGTTCTACCTTCTGGTCAAGAAAACGACAATGCTGGCCCCTGTTTTGGGGAACTGGCATGTCGTTTTTCAGGACACCTGTGCCGAAGCCAAGCGGTACTTGAAGAAGCACTCTCTGTCGAAACACTTCGACGTTTACGTCAAGACGGCTTCGGTTAAGACCAAGTACAGGGCCGCCGCCGTGAAGGGCATCACGAGCAAGTCGGTGTTCTTCGATGCTTGTATACTGGCGCAGCAGCTCAGGTTGGAGGCGTACGGACGGTGGAATGTGATGAGTGAAGTTTGGGTGGAGCTGTTGTCGTTTGCCGCGATTAATTGTCGTCCGGTTGTGCATGCGCAGCAGCTGAGTAAGGGTGGGGAGCTTTTGAGTTTTACGTGGTTGTTGATGAATCATTTGGGGCTTGGAACGCAGTTCTCGGAGCAAGAACGACAAGATACGAAAAAGACCGATATGGGGATTATGAAGTGATTAATTAGGTTGATGTTTTATTAATTAACCTTTTTTTTAAGTTTAATGGTTTTATCGGTTGCATTTAATGTAAAACTCTAATGTCACTATTAAAATATATAATTTGGTTCTTAATTCTATTAGTATTTGTTGTAGGTCAAGATATCTTGCTAAGTTATTTTATGGAGAATTTGAATACTTATTAACGTAATTCCTATAGTGTATATTGTACAGTACTTAGCATCATATGCCTAATTGAGATGCATTTTTGTTAAGCTCTTTTCTCTAACTAACCAATTGCATCAATATTCCATGATCATCATTGATTCTAAAAGTAGATATAAAAGTATTTCATATGGGATTTATTTGCCAAAGATAATGATGACCCATTTACATAGTGTTGCTTCTTATTTGAGTATTTCCCTACTTTTATAAAAGTTTAAGTTTAAGTTTAAGATTCCAATAAATATACAGCATCCTGCCGAATAAAGCAATCTTATGACACTATCTCATGACATTATTATAATGGTGACTAATAGTACTTAGTTTATTATTTTTATAAGCGATTTTAATTAATAAACTGAATTTTAAATACTATTTATTTAAAATATAAATATAATTACTAATATACTACGTGATGTGATGTTAGGACACTACGTGTGCCCAGAGCATTAGTCGAATATGTTAGTAGCATTTTATATATGTCCTAATCATAAATGTTCATGAACAATTATTTGGCTTCATATAACAGAGTAATATATATATATTTTGTCTATATATATAGCCAGTAGCTTGGTGAGAATAGTGTTCGCCTTAGTCTGACAATCTTCAAATACCGAAACTTTAAATAGTCTAAAGCAAAAAGTGGGAATTTATACCATCAACCAAATCAACAGGCAAGAATATAACAAAAATCTCCATGAAGCAACGAATTAAAATACTTATATATTCAACTTTATTAAAGAAGAAACATCAAAGCTTGAATATTAGTCCAACTTTATCTGTAACCATTTTGCTCAACTCACAATATTCCCTTTTAGGCAAAACTACACATGCAAATGTAGTAAAAGACAAAAGAAATATTACGTACTACTATACCAGATTTGGAACTTGGCTCAAGAAATTGCTCTTCATTTTCTTCACTCTGCACTAAAGAGTTTTCACTCACAACTTCTGTTTGGCAAACCTTTAATCCTTAACTCACAATGCCCACTATTCCAAAAGAACAAAGACCGTGCAACGACGTCGTAGAGCGGATCGTCTGTAATCTGGGCACTGCCACCATTCAAAGGGTTGAGACGGCCTTAGGAATCCAAGGCGAGCTTCAGAAAATACTTATGGACGTGGACAAAAGGGCAATCAAGTTGTTAGGCGCCAGTGACTTGCTGGAGGAGCTTGAAGAAGCACTTTACCAGGCAGACGACAAGCTAAACGACAAGTCGTTTGTACCGGAAGCCGCTGCCAGGAACAAAACAAGGACAAAAGAACAGGTATGCCCTTTTCTCCGCTCAACCTCTCGTTTGAAGAAAGTAACAAGGAAAATATTGGGTTTTGAGAAAGAACTGGTTGAGAGAAGGGAACGTGAATTTCGGTCCGAGTTGGCTTCAGGGGTAGGCCTTAAGGATTCCGGTGATGGGCTTTTAGAGTCTAAGGATGTCGTTGGGAGGAATGGAGATAGAGATGAGATTCTGAGACTGTTGAGGGAAAACGATGAGAAAATGGAACAGAGTAATGTGGTGGTCATTTCCATAGTTGGTTCCACAGGAATAGGGAAAACCCAACTCGCTAAACTCATTTTCAATGATGATTTGGTCAAAAAGCATTTCAAAGAAAGATTATGGATTTCAGGGTTTGATAGCTTGATATTGGATTACCACTTAAGGTATCATCTTCTACCACAAAAGATTGAGGGGAAGCGTTTTCTCATTGTGGTTGATGATTTGTGCAATAAGGATCCTATAAAATTGAAGTTTTTAAGGGACTTGTTGAGATGTGGGGCAAACGGAAGCAGAGCAATTGTGTCTACTCGAAGTATAGAGGTTGCTCACAGTGTTATGGCTGCAATGAAGACTCGTCATGATTTGGATTCTCTAGTTGAAGATGAAACGGAGATTAAGAGATCGGATTTTGAGACTAATGATTTGGATCCTGAAGATGCAAAGAGGATTTATCATTTGGGATGTATCGATCAAAATGCGTCTCTGGCTCTGTTCAGAAGAAGTATGCGGCTTAAAGAAGAAAAAGACCTCGAAAACTTGGAACAGATTTTAGAAAAGTGTGGAGGAAACCCTCTAGCTGTAAGGATAATGGGAAGCATGTTTTACTTGGAGAAATTGGGAAAAGAGTGGCACAAGTCCTTAGACAAATGGGAAATTCAGAAACTATCAGAAGAAAGAGAGAGTGCTTTAGGGGTGCTTAAGCTGAACTATGAACACCTTCCTGCTCATATGAAACCTTGTTTCGCTTATTGTGGATTATTCCCAAAGAATCATGAAATTGATGTGCAAACCCTCATAAAGCTTTGGATGTCTCAGGGGTTTATAGCTTCCTCTAGTTCAACAGAACGTCCAGAAGATGTTGCTTATGAGTATGTTGAGGAGTTACATGAAAGATTGTTCTTTGAAGAGGTTAAAAAAGATGAGTGGGGAAAGATAGCGAGGTGCAAAATGCAGAGCTTCGTGCATGATCTTGCTAGAGAAGTAGCAGGGATAGAGTGTGCTACATTGGACTTGGAAGACGAAGAGAAAAAAATTCATAGCAAAACTCACCATGTGTCATTTGACTTTCACTTGGACTCACCATGGCAACTTTCAGACTCGTTGTACCAAGCAAACAGGATTCGAGCAATTATATTGCCTAGTCAATTACAGTGGCAGATTGAAGGAAGATCAGGTAAGTCGATTTGCGACACAATTATTTCAAATTTGAGGTACTTACGCACTTTGGATCTTCACAATTCAGGCATGAAGGTAGTTTCAGATTATATTGGTGAGTTAAAGCATTTGAGGTATCTCGATCTTTCTCAGAATACAGATATCAAAGTACTACCCAAGTCTATTTGTAGGTTGTCTCATTTGCAAACATTGAAACTCAACTTCTGTGGTAGACTCGAAGAATTGCCAAAGGATATCAAGAAACTAATCAGTCTCAGGAACCTTGAGATTGATTCATGTTATAGCTTGACTCATATGCCCCGTGGAATTGGTCTACTGACCAATCTTCAAACGTTATCAGATTTTGTGTTGAGGAATGATGCCGGCTTTGTCTCCATACGCAGTGCAAACGACCAGCTAGACGAGTTGAAGAGCCTAAACAGCTTAAAAGGTGAGCTGAGAATTAAAAATTTGAAACTTGGGATGGACGTCACTAGAGCAATGCTATATGAAAAGACTTGTCTTCGATCCTTAATTTTGATTTGGGATATTGAGGCAGGCGGTTATGATGAAAATACATCAATACTAGAAGAGTTGATGCCAAACTCGAACGATCTCGAAGATGAAGAAACGACAACAGAGGATCAGCTCGGGCCAAACTTGAATGATCTTCATGGTGAAAGAATGACAACAAATGAGATCAAGCCACACTCGAATGATATCAAAGATGAAAAGACTACTGAGGAGATGATCAAGCGAAACTCGAATGTTCTCAATGACAAAAAAACCACAACAGATGAGTTGAAGCCACACTTGAATGATCTCAATGGTGAAGAAACTGCAACAATGGAGCTGAAGCCACAATGCAATGATCTCACTGACAAGAAAAAGACCACAGACGAGGTCAAGCCAAACTCTAATGATATCAAAGATGAAAGAACGCAATCCAAGGAGCTCAAGCCACACTCAAATGATATCAAAGATGAAAAAACGACAACAGAGCCGAAGCCACACTCGAATGATCTCAATGAGGAGCAAAAGCCACAGTCGAACGATCCCAATGGTGAAAACACTACAACAAAGGAGCTGAAATCTCACTCGAATGATCTCAAAGATGAAAAAAAAACTGGCGAGCTCAGGCCACACTCAGATGATCTCAAAGATGAAAAAACAACATCTGAGGAGCTCAAGCCAAACTTGAACGATCTCAATGACATGAAAATGAGAACAGAGGAGCTCAAGCCAGACCCAAATGATCGCAGTGATGAAAAAACGACTACAAAGGAGCTCAAGCCACAATCTAATGATCTCAAACAAGAAAAAGCTATAACTGATGAGCTCAAGCCAAACTCAAGTTATCTCAAAGATGAAGGGACTACGACATCCGAGAAGCTCAAGCCAACCTTGAATGCTCTCAATGACAAGAAAATGGCAACAGAGGAGCTCAAGCCACACTCGAATGATCTCAATGATGTAGAAACGACAACAAAGGAGCTGAAGCCACACTCTAATTATCTCAAAGATGAAAAGATGATAACAGAGGAGCTCAAAGAACTCTCTCTGTTTGCTTATTCTGGTGTCCAGTTCCCAAGTTGGCTTCGTTTGCAAGCAAAACTCGTCAAATTCTCGTTATGGAAATGCATGAAATGCCGGAGTCTACCGCCACTAAACCACTTGCCTCATCTCAAAGTACTGGCCTTAGAAGACATGACTGATCTGGAGTTCATATCAGATAAAGTCAAGGGTCAAACATTCTTTCCATCTCTAAAAGATCTCAGGCTCGTAGATTTGCCTAGACTACAGTCTTGGTGGAGCTACACGGACAAGGCCCCGAAACCAAATACATTCCCTAGTCTCTCCGAATTGACCATCGAAGACTGCCCCAACCTCACTTCCATGCCGTTCTCCCCACAACTTCATCTACTAGTCCTTAAAAACACAAGCTGGACTCCATTCCCCCGGAGCCTGAAACAAACAACAGATGAACCCTTGTTTCTTCCAGAATTGAGGACTCTCAGGCTCGTCTGCATCTCGATCTTTGATCTGAACAATCACTGGGGTTCTCTTCCCAGCCTCCAGTCCTTGACACTAGATCATCTTCCATACCTGAAGACTCTCCCCGAGGGGCTTCGACACCTTGCCAGCCTAAAAGAACTCCATATTTGGAGGTGTAATAGACTGAAGGACATATCGGAGTGTGTCGAAAAGCTTAAATCGCTTGAAAAGCTCTCGCTGAAGCTCTGCCTCAACTTGGAACTGCCTGTTCAGACAATTAGCTCTCTAGCCTCTTTACAGACGAAACTGGAGATCGAGGACTGTCCTGCTGTCGGAGGTTATCTAGCTAGGAAATGATTGTTTGAAATCCTCAACTTGTTCAGGTTTACTTCTCTTCTTCATATGTTCTTTATAGTTAGATATTTAATCTGTATATAGAATCTGATTGTATATATTTATTCTTTGGTTGCAGGTGGATGTTGGTTTTGTTCTGGCTGTTCATTCAACTATAATCTCAACAGTTTAGTCTTTTCTTCTTCCTTTTAACAAATAATTTCCAATGTTGAAGTTCTTCTGTTCAGACAATAATAATGTTCTCTCTTAATAGTACCATTTTGCTCACCAAAAAAAAAAAAAAATGTAAACTCCATCTGTTCTTCCACACTTTTTCATGCAGTTCTTTTTTTATTTTTTCTTTCTTTCATCATATATGAAATTGGGAGTAGAGACCATGAATGCTATTGCTACATTAATTACGAATATTTGTAGTAGACTTTTTTCACAATTAGCAAAAAAGGGTACAATTTTGTTTCACATTAGTTGGAAAGAATCATATATCGTTGTCGACATAATTATAAAAATTCCAATCTGACAATCAAACATAATAATCTTGATTCAAGCCTTAATTCCAACATTCCATAGTGGATTGTTTTCAGTGAGCCATTTCCTTCATTTTTCAATTTTTCTAGTATTCTTATTCTGATTGTAACCAATTCTAATTATATTTCAAGCCAAAAAAGGAGGGAAAAAAAAAAAACAAATCTAATTATATCATTTCTGTTAAGGAAACACCACCTCAAGAGTCACATTAATTAGTTTCAACTTATACCTCCTCGATCCTTCTTTTGTTTTATATATTTTCTCAGGTAGTTTATAGTTTCGAAGTAGACATCTAATATTTGAGGACATTTTGTTCATGGATACCCATAATAAGAAAAGTCATTATGTCAAAACTCTACAATATGTGCTTATTCAAGTGATGGCGCAGCATACTTAGATTGGACCATTTTGGTCACTCTCACTTCGTCTATTTCCTTTGCCAATTTGTTCGTTTCCGGACAGGTAGCATTTTTCGGAGCATGTGATTATCACGTGACAGATTTACGTCCACGGAATTAAAATGTTACTCGATGATTTCAAGCAGAAAAGTGTGAGATTGTTTATAAAGTGTAACATTATACATAATTAAGGGTTGATTTCATTTTTATGTTTTGTGTTTTGTGTTTTGACTATTTATTTAATTTATATTTTATATTTTAATTATTATTAAAATTGACTTTTAAATTTAAATTTTATAATAAATTTATATTCTCGCTTGGGTTAAACTAAAATTTTGAACGTCCTTAAATTAAATTTAAAATTAATTAAACTTATTAGTTAAAAGAACAAATATTAAGAAAATAATTTTGAAAAGCAAAAACATATATTAAATATTTTTTTTATAAATATATTTATTAATTTCAATTAAGTATTAAATTTAACTTATTTTCAAATATGTATATTTAATAAGATTTTTTGGTAAATATAATAGTCGGTATTGGTACTAGTACGGTGAAAACCCATGTTTTTATGAGGTAAAATGGCAATTATTGAGGGCTTAATTGAGAGAATCCATGGATGGAGGGTTTAGTTGCAAAATTTCAAAAAACTATTACCTAGCCAAAGTCCCACACGTGGCCTACTTAATCAGCTAAGGCCAACTCTCTCTCTCTCTCTCGATTAGGCTCAAAACCAAAACCCTCCACAATTTCCGACTGAATCGACCACCCAAACTCTCTATCGTTTCTAATCAAATCGACCACCCTTTGGCTGTCTACTTGTCGAGCCAGCACCGTCGTTCACCTCGCTGGCCTCGACTGGGCTGCAGCCTATCAATACCAGATGATGCCACACGAAGCTGCTGCGGAGAAGAAGCCGACAGCCCATTTTTCCTAAAAACCGGTCATCTCTAGCCAATTCAAGTCCAATTGCCGACAAATCGAAGATGCCTGACCTCATAGCTATTCTCGATACTAGGAATCCGCTTGTGACCTCAAAATCGCTATTTGAAGCTTTATTAGAAAGGGAACCCATCCAAGCGAGCGAACTGAGACTTGAAACCAATCTCCAGCCCCCTGTTCTTCCCTTCCTCGATGCCATAAGCCCTTAATGGTCACTTACGACCGTAACAGTTGGACAGGAGATTCACTTACCTTGTTTTTATACTATTTTAGGTCAAATTTGATTATGTTGGCATATTTCAAAAAATATATATATGGATTTATTTCTTTGGATGATTTTATGAATTTAAGATGTTGTAAACTGCATTGGGATGTTTGAATATTATTCTTATGCATGTTTAAATTTTGGGATTGTCGTGAATATGTCTATTATGCTGCTGATTTTACGAGAACCGAACTGGTTTTATCTAAAAATTAGAACATATTTTAGATTTTATTAAAATTGCACTTATTTTGCATATAGTTAATATCACTTGTACTATATGATCATACATGAGGCCGTCGTCTAAGCGTCACGATTCATAGCCAGTGGTTAAGCCCCACTATTAGTGATAAATCTTGGTGGGAATCATTAGTTGGGAGGTCATGCAATCTTACAATTAGTGCAAAGTCTGTAGACCATGTAGAATTCTTATTCACATAGCCATGTTTAGTGTCGAGTCTAAGGTACTTAGTCTACCTAGATTATTCTGGATCACAATGAGAGAATATAAACTCATGTACTTGAACTAATTTGTAATATGTGTAGGTTACACTGATTTTCATCTTTAGTTTTCAAAGATGGATGATTTTTAGATTTAGTATATATATATATATATGGTTTGATGATTGCTTTTCGGTATAACTAATTATACATGAATTTTTGTAAAGTAAAATGGTTTCAGAAATGTAATTGAGTTTTTTATTGAGTATTGTATGTTCACTCTTCTAATTTCCCTCATCAAGTAGTGTTCGGTGCAATCTTGGCGATCAATATAAGGATTAAGAGGCTATCTTATCTTATAGTTTGATTGTTAGTAATGTTGGGAGATTTGGATTAAGATTTTGTTTTTGTTTTTATTTGGATTAAGTGAATTGTGTTTAGCATGGAACAAAAAATACTATTTTTGATTATATCTATAACTATATATGTCATATTAGTAATGAGTACTAGATTATGGATGATGATGCATGAATATCTATTTGATCATGGTTTTTTAATTATTATTCAATTTATGTTTAATGATGAATACAAAGTGTAGGATTTGTTCACTAGTTAGAATATTAAATACTTTTAAAAATTGACCATTTTACAAATTTGAAACTTTGTAGACTTTTTTATATATAAATTAAAGAATTTTCAATTTAAGTAAAATTTTCATTCTTCCATTGTCTCAAGATTTGGGTTAGGACAAGTATTTGACCCCAAAAGAGTATAGATTTGTTACAAGTTCTGAACCTATACTTATAGGCTAACATTTAGTAATATTCAAAACACAATATATAAACTAAACAAATTAAACAATCAAAATGTAAAGAATCAAAATGTAATTATCTCTATTTAATTAGAGGCTTACTGAAATATATCTAGAGTAAGTAAGATGGGACTTTTGATGACAACTCACTTTAATTTTTTTTTGTACTTTTTCTTTTTCTTTTTTTATTATTCCAATAAGATAGATTTAGCAAAATGTCCCAATTTTCAAATAATTGGCTATCTAACACTTAAAAATAAAGAAAGTGTTTGGATGAATTCTCAAAAGTCCTATTTTACTTAGAAGATTTTTTAAGAAAGAATGAACCCTCTAGCTTATTTAGGAAAATCTTCTAAAACTTTTACTTGTTATCCCAAACAGACACTAAGCTAGCTCCATCTCTTCATGACCATTTTATTTTAATTTGTGTTTACAGACTTTGATTATGTCTCGGATTGAAAAAACTTGAAATTGTGTTTAGTTTGTTAATTAAAAATACAAAATAAACAAAATCATGTTTTGCTAGATTTTTTAAAAAACCAAAACATTTTTCTAATAACAATGTTTTCTTTTTGAACACAAATTATTTAATATAGTATATAGGTGTATACTTAATTAAAGTCGAGATTTGTCACAAAAATTAAATATTGTGTGTATTTATATCGGAACACATACATAGAGCATTACCATCCTAAAATGACATATTTAATTAGTCAAAATAATTATTTAAGATACAACTATTCTTTTTATTACTATGAAGGCATTAGTAATAGACTACTACGCGTAGAAACCCAGAATAATAAGACAACAAACAACCCCCTATCAAACAAAGAATCTGAAGTATTTGATATCACTTGTTGTGCCAGCAGAAACACAAATTGCTATTTTTGTTATGCTAAATACTAAATTAAATAAATTTATAAAAAAATATAAATAACAATGAATAAACCATAACACAAGGATCTATTGTAATTTGGCTTAAGAGGTTGATTTTTTTAATGGTAATTTTTCTATAAAAAAAAAAAAAGAAAAAATCTCAAATTTTGAATTTGTCTATTGATTTAATTAGAAAAATACTATTTCTAAAGTATTTAGAAAAATATTATTTTTTAATTAATTAATGAGCTACTTAAGGTTACCTCGAGTAATGTAACTGATTATCTCGAATATCATAATAAAATGTCAAGTTTGAAGAACAATATTAAAAGTGTTATTTTTCTAAAATACTCTCGAAAAGTTATACTTTTATAAGTAAGTCCAGGATATTTTTCAACAATTTTAGTCTATCCGAAATTTTTCAATTTTTGGTACTATAGGTCTGAAATTTTATAAGGACCCCGCTTAAGGCAAACATGCATATTAAAGAGTATTTATGAGAAATATCCTTATTTTTTAGATCATGTTAAAAAATGGCCCTTTTTACACCTATTAAATAAATTACATTTTTATAATTTTATTTTGATAAATCTCCATTTTCTAGTTAATTTATTTTTTAAATATAAATCAATTTTATATGAAATAAATAAATATATTTTGATGAATTAAATATCAAAACGGTCATTTTCAAATAATTTTAAACTAGGCCATTTTTTAACAATATTTGAGAAACAGCCATTTTTCCAATAGTGATCCAAAATTTGGCCATTGGGCTAAAAAGCCCTGAATTAAACTAGGGCAAAGAAATAGTAGTTGGGCTTTGGTCCCAATCCAACTAAAGCCATAATTTTGTAATTAGGCTTAATTTAAAGACAAAATTAGACCGTGCACGATTTTCCAATCAAAATTTTGTTTTATACGGTGCGTTTGTTACTTTTATACGGGGGGTTAAAACTTTCTACGGTATTTAAAACCTTATACGACTTTAATTGTGGTTCCGCAATGCGTCAGGGTACTAGAGCATTTTATTTAATGCTCCTTTTTTTTTTTGTGGTTCTTCAGGCTTTTTTTAAAAAAAAAAAAAAAGAAAAGAACAAAGATAATAAACATATAATGTAAGTGGAGACGAATTGTCATGTGTTGTGCCGGAATCACTTATTCACTTTTACATATATATATATATATATATATATATATATTTGTACATGAAAAATGAAAAACCGTATTTCTCTTTCATATTTTTTATAATAAAAAATATATATAATAAATTTTCCTTGACCTGATACCCGCACGTAAATTAAAAACAAATTATTGGATCGGTGTCTTATATATATATTATATATTCTTTTCAATTTCTTTATTCTTTTTTACATTAAAAGGTTTCTTTCTAGTCTTTTTTTCTTATTTCTTTCATTCTTTTTGTTACTTTATTACACTTTTTTTCTCTTTCTTTTATTTAATTCAATACTTTGATTACAAAAAAAATCGTTTTCTCTCTTTTTCTCGATATTTTTTAAATAGATGTTTTCCTTTCATTAAAAAAATTACCATAAGTATTTTACTAGATTACTTACGGTATTAGATAAAAAAATGTTACTACAAGAATCTCATTAAATTACTAACAAAATCTAGGAAATTGTAAAGAGAGATGGACGTTCTAAGAAAAAAAAATTTTAAAAAAAAAACTAAAGATGTTATCACATATATATCTTTACTTTTTACTTTTGGTATCGGTAGAATTGGAATGGGAATTAGGCATTCTTTATTTCAAAAAAAAAATTCCAAGTACTTTATAAGACTGTGTACGGTATCTAACGATATTGAAATTAAAAAAAAAGTTACCATGAGTATCTAATCAAGATACTTATGTATCATGTAAAATAAAATGGGAGTTTGACATTCTTTATTTGGAAAAAAAATGATAATTAAAAAATATTATAGGTATTCTATCATGATACTTTAGTATCAAGGAGATGAGAAAAGAGTTGGATTACTACCATAGGTATCCTATCATGATACATTTAGTACCAGGGAGATGAGACGAGAGTTGGAATGCCGCTTATCACGTAAAAAAAAAATACCATAGGTATCCTATTCGATAATTATGGTGAAGAGATTTGGTATACTTTATTGTCCAAAAATATTTATTGAACAAATTATACCATAGGTTCTTACTAGGTTACTTATGATATTAGGAAAAAAAAGTATCCCAAAGATATCTCATTAAGTTACTAACAATATCTCAGAAATTATAAAGAGAGATGGATGTTCTAAGGAAAAATAAAAGTAAAAAGCTAAAGATATTACCACATAGTTATCTTACTTTGTTACTTTTGGTATTCATGGAATTAGAATAAGAGTTATATGTTTTTTATGAAAAAAAAATAATCAAAGTTTCTTACTAGGGTGCGTAAGGTATCCGAAGACATTGAAAAAAAAAGTTAATATAAATATCCAACTAAGATACTTATGGTATCCTAGGAGCCAAAATGGGAGTTTGGCATTCTTTGTTTTGAAAAAAATAGTGACAATTAAAAAGTACTATAGATATCCTATCATGATAACTTTAGTAGCTTGGCATTCTTTGTTTTGCATAAAAAAAAAATACTATAGGCATCCTACGATGATGATTATGATGAAGAGATTTGATATACCTTATTTTCCAAAAATATTTATTAAAAAAATTACCATTAATATCTTACTAAGTTACTTATATTACTAGGGAAAAAGTATGTCATAGGTATCTCATTAAGCTACTAACATCATCTCAGAAACGGTAAGGAGAGATGGACGTTCTAAGGAAAATAAAAGTAAAAAACTAAATATATTACCACATAAATATCCTACTTTATTACTTTTGGTATCCATGAAATTGGAATAGGATTTATGTGTTCTTTATTTTTAAAAAAAATCCAAATATCTTTTAAAGGTGTGTACGGTATCCGAAGACATTGAAATAAAAAAAAAAAAAAAGAATTAGCATAAGCATCAACCAAAATACTTATGGTATCCTAGAAATCAAAATAGGAGTTTGGCATTCTTTATTTGGAAATTAAAAAGTACTATAGGTATCCAATCATAATACCTTTAGGGTATGTTTGATTTGAAAGAATGGAGTTTAGAATGGAAAATTCATTCTACCAAATAATACATTCCAATGTTTGTTTCATTTTTTTGGCAATGGAATGAAAATTATAATTCTATTAAATAATAGAATTACTATTCCACTTCTTTACCAATGGAGTAAAAGTTCCAATCTCTTTCAAATTTTAGTAAAACTAGTTTTTCCCTCTTTGTCCTACTAAAATATTTAAAAATAAGAATTTTGTCAATACACAATATATTTCATTCCATTCTACTATTGATTTTAATTTTAACCAAACAATATATTATCATTCATATTTCTATTCCAATTCTATTATATTACCATTCTTATTATTATTTTAATTCCATTCCATGAACCAAATGTGACCTTATAATCTGAGAGATAAAAAGAGAGTTGCTTATCATGATACTACCACGATAATTATAGCGAAGAGATTTGGTATACCTTATTGTCCGAAAATTTACCGTTAGTACATATGGTACTAATATAACATACATATAGTACTTTATGATAGGCGCTGATGTGAAGCGCCTGTCCTAACTTTTACGTTAAATTAATTTAATTTATTTTTTCAGCTATGGCCTTATGCAAGCTGACACGCTAAGGTCGTATAATGAAAATTTAGCAGTCGTATTTTTCTAAACTATAGCGCCGTGTGTCTGTATTTTTCAAACTTTTGGGACTTGTTAGTATTTTTTAAAGAATGACCCACTTTTAACATATTTCTCTAAAAACCCCTAATTTAAAAGCCACATCTCCAAAGGGTGGCCCGACATAGCAACTAGCAAAGTAATTTTTATGAGGACATTAGTGGCAGAAAGAACAACAGTGTTTCACTAATGATTTAATTCTGTTTGGGCTACACTCAGCTTTTTATCTGCACAATCTGTCGAGGGGCAGAATCTTACATATAAAGGGCTTTCTCAATGGAAATGGAGTAGATTATTTCATTTATCTTTGTTTAACTAAAAGGGTAAATCCAAAAAAAAAAATACTCTGAAGCTATAGTGTTCTATAATCTAAACTTGAAACTTAAATTTCGCAAAATAATACTATAAGATTAAAAATTTATGAAAATTAATACTTTAGATTGACTTTTTGATTAATTTTAATAATAAAAAAATAATAATATTTTTCATTAAAATTATATTAGTCCATATTATTATCCTTAATTTTAAGAATATTACTGTTTTTTATCAATTAAAATTATTCAAAAAATCAACTTATATATTAATTTTCAGAAATTCTTAACCATTTGACGAACAAAGATGGTGTTCTTGTATTATTTTTTTAATATTCTGAAAGGTCCCCCGTAATTCTTGGTAAGCTACTTTTTTTCTCTATATCCACTTTCAAAAAATATACCTCTTTTATAGTTTTTTTTTTTTTTTGTGAATATCCTTCTTTAAGTTTTTAAACTATTATGAAAATAAAAATACCATCATGACTAGGGTCAAATTACTAGGTATTTTGGCTAGCTATCAGTATGTAAAGCGACTCGACATAGCTCAACACTATGTTTAATGCTCTCTATCTTATTAAGAACCTGACACTTAGCTCGAGACTATGTACAATGCTCTTGATCTTATCTAGAATCCGACAATTTTATTTATTTTCTTTTCTGCTAGTTGACACGTTGAAGTAAAAGACATTGATATAACTAATACAGCCAAAATAATTTTTCTCTAAAATTTTTTTTAAGTGGCATTTTTAAGAATATTAAGTATGTCTTGATCTATAGTCAAGTGAAAAATTCCTAAAAGTATCAGAAAAAAGCTAAAATTTAACAAAAATAAAAGGCCTTAAACACTTACAATCATACACTAGATTTTCTAATTCAACACTTTCTGTTTAAATATATATGGCACAATTTTTTCATCAATTAGAGATTACATATGCATAAATAAACAATTGTGAATACAAAGAACTGAAGAAGAAATTTATTTCATAATATAATCAAATCAAATCAGTCTAAATCCAATTATGATTTTCTAATCTAATCAAGTAGCCTAAATTAGGCAATTTACAGAATATACAAATAAAAAAAATACAAATAGTCTATACCTGAAGTATACAAGTGGAATTTGATCATGTTTTTGTAATAGTTATTAAGTTTATTTGTAATAAATTTCATCAATTAAACGATGAAAACCAAATCAAATAATTTTTTTTTTAAAAGTAAGAGGTGAGAAAGTATTTTTCCTCTAAAATTCTACAAAACATAAGATTGTTATTTTTTGTGAACGTCTTATTTGCAGTTTTGTGCAGACTAAACTATTTTTTTTTGTTTGAGTACTCTATGATGATGAAACCAAATCATTTGTTGCCATCAATATGATGAAACCAAATCAAACCATTAGACCTTGATAAGAAAGAAAGAGAGATTATTTAATAGTTTCATAATTGCAACTGGCCTCACAAATAAAAGTGTCGTATGATGAATTTGACACCTTGAGTAAAGTTTGGAGGAAATTTTCATATATTTCAATAAATGTGTAATGGGGAGAAATTGTGTAAAGTTAAAAGTGTTAAAAGCGTAAAATTTCAAACTATGTTTTGTTTTGTTTTTTCCACTTCTTCTTCTTCGGTGGGCAAACTGGCCACTCACCAATGACTTTAGCGTTAACAAACTAATTGGCTACGTAACCTCAGTCAGTGTCTTGACTTCGTTGACTTTGAGCTCTTTTGAATCTTTCAATGGCGGATGGAAACATGGTCACTGTTGCAGACCGGATCCTCCAATTGTTGGGTTACTCGAACAACAATACAGCAGTTGTTCTTGGTCACACTCTGAATCTAGAACTCACTCCTCACTCTCCCAAAACCCGAGTACACCCAAATTGCCGTCTGAAACTTACAATGATCATAAGCTCATAACCTGAGTTATATTATTTATAAGGACAATGCATAATCACCCTAAGGTTTTAGAAGAGTCCTATTCAGTTAGCTTGTATCAGCAGCTTCACAACTGAACTCTGGTAAGTTAGTTAATCCAACTAACTCTTGCTGCGGTGTCATAACTATCACCAACTAACTTAAGAACCATATTCGAACAAAATCTCCACTTGGTTTTCAAGATGTTCAACACGAGAGGGGTGCTCTTGTCCTTCTCATCAATCAGCTATCTACCACTTTGAATTAAATTTAGACAATGTGTCTGTTCAATGGTAACTAACACCTTTGTGGCCATATCTGCAGGCTTATGCTCTGTTAGGATCTTCTCAAGCTTGATTACTCCTGCTTCCACTATGTCCCTTGAAAAATGGTATCTCACATCAACATGCTTGGTCCTTTGGTCAAACACTGGATTCTTGCATAATTGAATTGCACCTTGACTATCTGAATACAACACAGTATATGTGCATCATACAATTTGACCTCTCTGAGCAAACCTTGCAGCCACAACAAAGCATCATTTTTTTTTTCGGCTACAGAGCCTCCTTCGTAATCTGATTACTCTTATATATTATCAAGTACCAACACCAAATAAATTGTTCTTTAGCCTCGTCACCCCTAGTAAAAGCATAGTATATTCTTCAAATAGTTTTTCTTTTTTTTTACTATATTGTTTTCTTTTTCCATTTTCTGTTCTTTTAAGTGGTCACAGATGTTATGTTTACGGCTACATGCCTACCTCACCCATACTCTAAAAAAGCATCACATAGGCTACATTTCTTACAGTTATTTCATGGAGAAAAGGGAAATACAATTATATAGAGGTTTGTCACCCAATTAGATCCCTAAAATCCTCTAAAGAATGGAAACTATCAAATAATCACCGCATTCTAACACGTTCCTCGAGTTGGTGCATACTAATTTGCCTTCAAAATATTTAGAAAAACTTGGGAAGTCTCACATACCATACTCAAGTTCTCATGAGTTTCACAGCAGATTGATTTCCAAAAACTTTACATATAAGGCGCAAATTCACGTGAATTTTATAACACAAGCTTCAATTTGATTCGATACCACATGAAATCATCTGCATTTATTGTCAATACTGCAAAGACTCTTTTTATCTTTTTTATCTTATGTCTTTATTTCAATGAATATAGTAGTAGAAGTCTTTTTAGAATTCTTTGTTTGTTCGTAGATCACGCTTATGGTCTCACCATTTTAGATACTTAATAAGTTAAAGAAAATGGTGTTTTGTGTGATCAGTTTTGTTGCAGTGGGTGCATTTATGGTCGGACTTGTCAAATTTTAATTTTTAATTTTGAGGAAGCTATTTTTGGGTATATTTATTTTGAATCATCGATACCAAGCTTCCAAATATTTCTCCTCCTTATTCAAAGTGGTATGCTGTACTTCTTCACTTCGAACCAAAAAATAACGCTCTTCCAAATTTAGAACTAGTACTTCAACATCTCCAGGTTCCTTCATAACTACTTTATTATTATGGTCTAATTCGCAAAAGATTTCAATCAATTCTCTTTAATACATAGAGAGTAGCCTTCCACTTTGTTTGGCAGTGAAAGCCATTCAAGGCGAAAACTTGTAATTTATTACTTCCATCATAGAACGTCTTCGCCAAGTTGCTCCAAATTTCTCGAACAATAGGTAGACATAGATAATGTTTCATAATCTCCCGAAGTCATAGACATTAATATCCACTTCTCGACTGTTTGGTTTTTAGCATACTAATTCTCATATTCTGCATGTAATTCTGTCCACGAATATATGAGAGTTTCTCTCTTTCAATAATATGCATCTCTATCCGTCGAAATCAAACATCATAATTTGATTCATTGTGAATAATCCCTGCATTAAAAACTCCTTCCAATTGAATAAGAACCAGAAATGATATCATTATGGACGATTCAACATTTTTTTCGACTCATTCTTTTTAGGCTATGTTTTTTTACAATGTTTTAATTATTTTTTCAATAAAAAGGATATACGTGGATTAGAACATGGCCAAAATAACATAAGTTAATTAGGCCGAAGGACTTGTTCAGTTACTTACAAATCAACAAGTCATAGCAATGAGTCGCAGCAATGAGAGGAAAGCCGATCAGTCACAGCGATTCACGACAATAAGTCGATGCTGAACGAGGGCAGCGAGACGTAACTTGTGGATTCTCGGATATAATGAAGTAAAGAAATCGCTGGTTTTGGTTGCGTCAATCTTGACTTCGACGGTAAGAGCTCGCAGAACTGTGGTGGTAATCGTATGAATATGTACAGATCGGCGATGGTGGCCATTTGAGTTCGCAGAACTTATGTTCGTCCTGGTTGATTCGATCATCACAGTGGGTATTTTTTCACAATAGTGATCTGGGTATTGATTTGATCGGTTTCCATGTTTTGTAGGCTCGTATCTTATACCATATAAAAAGCATAATATGGGCTATATTTCTTATTGTTATTTCATGGGAAAAAGGGAAATACTAATATATAGAGATTTGTCACCCAATTACGTCCCTAAAGATCCTCTAGAGAATGGAAACAATCAAATATATAATTACTGAATTCTAACACATACACGTACATATGCCGTTCGAAAACCGAACTTAGGTTACATTTAGTTGGTTGAATTGAAAACTCGTTCCACTGAAAAGAATATTTTAATGTTTATTTTATTTTTTTTAATAATTTAATAAGAGAATGAGAATTTCAATTCCATTAAGGATGGAATTGTTATTCCACTTTTTCACTCATAGAATAAAAATTTTAACCTATTTCAAATAGAATATATAAATCAAATAAAGTATCAAAATAGATTGTATAAAAATGATACTATCTAAAAAGACACATTAATTATACTAAAAAAATCTTATAATGCCACATCATTCATTTTATTTCTTCGTGATATAATTTGCAAGATATATTCCATAAAATTTACAAATTTCAACAAAAAAAATAAAGACATAAAGATACTCCGAATTTTATTTTATATAAAAGCTAACCTCATTTTTGAATTCACGTGAGTTAATATACTCACATTTGGAATCCCTGTAAACTAATACTTTAATTTTTAAATTCTTATAAATTAATACACTAAATTTTCACTTTTACAAATTAATATCCCGATATTTAAAATTGTTGGACAAATGGGTTAAGGAAATAATTTGGGCTTGGAAGCCCAAGTGGATTTTAAAGATTAAATTTGTTATAAAACTCATTTTCATAGACCATTTTGAAGCTAAAAATTGAATGGGATCCACATCTTGTTAATGAAAGATCTTAGTGAATTCTTGTTCTCCTCTGCGAGGACATCGATTTCGTATATTCACACGTTCAAAATGGTGCACGGATGAATGAGAAATTGTTGCTTAAAAGTGCACCATTGAAATAGAAAATGAAAGGAAAATATTATAGTCCCACATTGGTGGGAAATGCATGGTGCAAGTGGTTTATATAGAACCTTGT
>JXTB01000029.1:293592-521570 GCA_002914805.1 Parasponia andersonii
TGAAATTAATAATCTTTGATTGATTAATTTCAGAGATGGCGAACAACAATGTTGATGTTGTCAATGCCGAGAACATGGCTAGTTCTCAACAGCCTACTGTGGCATCTGCAGTGACAGTGCCAGTCCCTGCTATGACTCGAGTGCCAAACCCTCTTGTGACTCCAATGATACTAGCAGGGCACCAGGAGAGAAGCCTGAGAAGTTCAATGGGTTGAACTACAAAATGTGGCAGCAAAACATGCTATTTTATCTGACCACATTGAACCTTGCAAGGTTCTTGACTGAAGAGGCTCCAAAATTCAGAGAAGATGAGCAAGATTTCCAAGTTCTTGTTGCGGTAGATGCTTGGAAATAATCTGACTATCTATGCCGAAACTATGTAATGAATGATTTGACCGATTCATTATATAGTGTATATCGTAATAACAAAACGGCAAAGGAACTGTGGGAGTCACTAGACCATAAATATACAACTGAGGATGCCGGTTCCAAAAAATTTGTGGTGGGACGCTTCCTCGATTATAAAATGGTCGACTCAAAAACTGTAATCAGTCAAGTTCAGGAGTTTCAATTAATTCTCCATGAGATTCAGGCAGAAGAGATGGCCCTTTGTGAACCCTTCCAAGTAGCTAAGAAGCTGTGCCTTCGTGGAAGATTTAAAGAGCTACTTAAACACAATAGCTACTATTATTGAGAAGCTGGCCCTTCGTGAAAGATTTAAAGAGCTACTTAAACACAAGCGAAAAAGTCAGGAGCCTCGAAGAACTAAGACTTGTTAAAAACTAGGGTATGATTCATATAGTTCCAAGTTCCAACATTTGTTGTGCGTTTGATTACAGATCTCTTTCTTTTCAATGGCAGAGGGAAACATCTTGATGGTTGCAAATGGGATCCTTCGGTTGTTGGATTCGCAGCAGAAGGGGACCGCCGACGACGAGTTTTGGTACCTGAAAGAAGTCGTTTTGGCTATCAAAGATGTATTCTTGACGGAGAACCAGCTCGTTGAAAGCGATGAAGCCAGCAGTTTCATCGAGAGGCTTGAGAATGTGTTTTACGAAACTGACGACTTGCTGGACGATATCTTCACATCCAAAAAGGTACGCAGCACTTTCTTCTCAATCACCGCAGAAATCCCGCTTGTTTTTCGGCGTAAAATGGGTTATGAGATTAAGAAAGTAACGAAAGCAATAACTGAGATTGCAGACGAGACATTCCATTTCAGGGCGAGGTATCAGTTTCTAAGTCAAAACTTTAGCGGCCGTAGTAGTGGAAATGGATCGTATCAGGATCCTTATCCAGATGTATCAGAAGAAGACGTTATTGGGAGGAATGTGGACAAAATGGAAGTCATAAAGCGTATAAGACAGGGAGCAGAAATTGATAATGGCGAGAACGTGGGTGTCGTTTCCGTTTTTGGGGTTCAAGGGATTGGGAAAACCACCCTTGCTCGACTTGTTTTCGAGGACAAAGTGGTCCAAGAAAACTTTGGGCTGAGGATGTGGGTATGCATCTCTGATCTCTTAGATGCGAGGTCAACTGTCGTGAAGCTTCTTGAAGCTGAAACAGGAGTTGGACATAATGATCTTCAGATGGATCAACTGCAGAAGGAACTTCGGAAACTAATACATGGAAAGAGATACTTCCTCGTACTGGATGATGTGGTGGATGGGAATCGCAAAAGTTGGCTCAGCTTAAAAAACTTATTAATGGATTGTGAAAAGGGTAGCATTGTGTTGGTGACCACTCGCAGTGAAACGGTGGCGAAGATCACAAGTACATTTCATTCGTATCACTTGGATCGTTTGAACGAAGAAGACTCTTGGGCTGTTTTTAACACAGTTTTTCGCAGAAATCAAGCCAAGCCAGACCTAGAAATCGAGGAAAAAGCGAGAGACATTGCAGCAAAGTGCGAGGGAGTTCCTCTTTTCGTACGTATAATTGCACGTGATCTGAATTATAGATCTCTTGAGTACTGGCGGTATTTTGATGTCAAAAAGAAACTCGTTGAACTAATGAAGAATTTTAGCTTTCACTCTGCAGTAAACACCCAAGAGACTAGAGATGCGAATGGAGAGAGGAGGCAGACTCACTCTTTTATACCTCAAGAAGTGGTTATTGGGAGGGATATTGACAAAGAAGCAATCACAGTACAGTTGTTGAAAGACAATCTTGAAGAGAATGTATTGGTCCTTCCCATTGTTGGTATTGGAGGGCTAGGAAAAACAGCACTTGCTCAGCTTATTTTCAATGACGAGAAGGTCCAACGCCATTTTGATCTTAAAATCTGGGTGTGTGTCACTGATGTTTTTGATGTGAAGGTAATTGTTGAAGAGATTATTGCATCTATAACGAGTAGGAACCCGAAAAGCCCTGCTCTTGACCAATTGGAAAATCTTCTTTGTCAAGAAATACAAGGAAAGCAGTATCTCCTCATACTTGATGATGTGTGGAATGAGGATGCAGAAAAATGGTCGTTGTTAAAAGCCTTGTTATCTGTTGGTGCAAATGGGAGCAGAATAATTGTTACTACCCGTAGTAGAACAGTTGCAGAGATTACAGGTGATAAGCTGCTATATGATTTAAGTCCTCTAAATGAAGATATGTCTTGGTCCCTATTCATGAAAGTGGCCTTTGAGCAAGGAAAACAGCCAACTGACTCCGAAACGATAAAGATTGGGAAAGAGATTGTAAAAAAGTGCGGGGGAATCCCTCTCGTCATAAGGACAATAGGAAGCATTTTGTTTTCAAAAAATCCGGAAACAGAGTGGCAGTCATTCTATGATAAGGAGCTTTCAAAGATACTAGAAAATGAAGCTGATGTTCTAGCATCCCTCCGGTTGAGTTATGATCATCTCTCATCTCCTTTAAAAGACTGTTTTGCTTACTGCGTACTTTTTCCTAAAGATTATGAAATTGATGTCGAAACACTTATAAGTTTGTGGATGTCACAGGGCTTTATAGAGCCAAATTCAGAATCAGAAAAGTATCTGGACGATTTAGGTTATGGTTATTTTATGGATTTACTTCGAAGATCGTTCTTTCAAGAAACTAAGAAAGATGAGTGGGGCAATATTACAAAATGCAAATTGCAAAATTTAATGCATGATCTTGCGAGAATAGTAGCTGGGAATACTTGTGCAACTTTAGGTTTGAAGGGGAGAAATTTTGATAGATTACCTCGTCATATATCATTTGATTTTCATTTAGATTCATCTTGGCAGATTCCAAGTTCGTTGGCTGAATTAAAGAGGATTCGGAGTTTGATTTTGCCCAGGCAATTTCGGTCGGCAATTGAAGGAAGATCAAATGAGTCAGTTTGTAATGGATTTATAAAATTCAAGTTCTTACGGATGTTGGATTTGCATAATTCAGGAATTAAGGTCTTACCAAACTCTATTGGTGAGTTGAAGCATCTGAGGTATCTTGATCTTTCTCAAAATGTGAATATCAAGGCATTGCCAAATTCTATATGTGGGCTGCAAAATCTGCAAACTCTGAAACTCAATCACTGCAGTGATCTCCAAAGACTGCCTAGAGAAATTAAGAAGTTAGTCGACCTGAGAAATCTTGAAAACGAGTACTGTTATTCTTTGACTCATATGCCACGAGGGTTAGGTCAAGTAATTAATCTTCGGAAGTTAACAGAGTTTGTATTAAGTAAGGGCACTTACTCTGTCGCAAACCTGAGTGGCAAGCTAGATGAACTAAAAGAACTAAATGACTTGAGAGGCAAGCTCAAGATTAAAAATTTGAGATTCCGGGAAATTGATAAGACAGAAGATGCAAGATTGTACAAAAAGCAAGATCTTCTATCCTTGATATGTATATGGGATATTGATACTGTTGTTGATCCAGCTGATTGTGAGAAGTCACTTGAAGATCTTCTGCCACATCCTAATCTTAAAGAATTGTCTTTATCTGCATATGGTGGCATCAAGTTTTCTAGTTGGCTTCCATCACATACAAATCTTGTCAAATTTTCACTATCGAGATGCTTCAGATGCCAATGCCTACCGCCCCTAGATGAGTTGCCTTCTCTTGAAGTCTTGGTAGTAGATGAGTTAGCAGAGCTGGAATACATTTCAGACAAAATGTTCAGGAATGAATCAAGGACATGTTTTCCATCCTTGAAAGAGCTTCGGCTTACAAATTTACCAAAACTGAAGCGATGGTGGAAAGATGAAACAGACAATGTTGAAGAAACTACATTTCCTTGCCTTTCTAAACTGATTATTGAGGATTGCCCCATTCTGACTTTCACGCCCCTATTCCCATGTCTAGAAGAACTACTAGTGCTGAAAAACACTAGTTGGGAGCCTTTCCGCCAAACTATTGCTGCAGAAATAGGAGTTCCAAGAAAATTTGAATCGGAAGCATCGTCATCAGCTTCTTCAAGAGTGGCCCCTCTCTCCAAATTGAGGACTCTATGTATTATTGATATGTCCAACAGTGAACTGAGTATGTGGCAGTCCTTTCTCAGCCTTCGTTCTTTGACACTCGATCATCTAGCTGACATAAATGCTCTCCTTGGAGGTCTTCAACAACTCACCAGCTTGCAAGAACTCCATATTTGGCGTTGCGACAGCTTGAAGGAAATTCCGATTTGGATCAGCAACATCAAGTCACTTAAAACAATTTCAATCAAGCTATGTCCCAATTTGACAATACCGCGGGATAGAATTAACCTCATCACCTTTTTGAAAAAGGTGGAGATTGAAGACTGCCCTGCAGTTTCTCACATCGAAAGCATGCTTAAAGATCGGCGATATACATGATACTTCAAAATCATCGGCTTGTTCAGGTATCACGATTATTTTTTATCTATTAGTGAACTTTTTTTTCTTTTTGGAAGGGTTCTATTAGCACACTTTGTTATCTCCTATTTGACATCTTCATTTCTAATTTGCCTGTCTGGCAACTTTCTACAAAGGCCTGACTAAAATATATTTGAGAAACACCATTATCTGATATGCAGTGGTGCCAATGATAATCATATTGTTTTTTAAGCTTAGATTTCATTTTTCAAATTCTGGCTTACTAGAAATATAATTAATATGTACATTCCTCTATTTATCTCTTGTTATAATCCTCAGTATCTCACTCTCACTATATGACCGTTATAATAATTAGCTGAAGAAGCTTTTTGTTAAAGCTGGTAGTTTGTTTTTTGCTCTTTTTTGCTGCTCGGTACATCAATCTATGTCTTTTCTTCATCTTGATTAGAAGTTAGCTAGAATAATTAAATAAATAAATAAAGCTGAAACGTCTCTGTTATCATCCAAAATAAACTGGAAAAAAAAAAGGCGCACACACACAACACAGTTTTTCTTCCACCTCCTTGGTAGTTCATAGACGTTCGTAACATACTTTCCTTAAATCATAGTTTTGAATTAGTCTATAGAATTGAGCTTCCGTTGTGCAATGCCTAATTGATGCAGTTGGCATCAGTTTTAATACTTTATAATAGTAGGCCATCTGCACTATAGATGCGTTTGAGATTTTATTGTTAATTTATTGATCTGACATCTGCACTGATCTCCATCATTTGTTATCATTTTTTCCTATTTGAAGAACTTGTAATTCCCTCGTATTTCTAAAGAAAAATTGACTAATATTATATTACAGATTCTATTAAAGCGTTAAGAAAACTTGAGCACAAGAATTATTTTGATCTGATTCACTACTAATTAGTTAAAGCAGTAAGTTGAAGAATTGGTCATTTGTTTCCTTCTAATAATTCATAATTTGATTTTAAACCAGGATTATGAGCTGCTGCATTTTTCTTGCTCCATTGACAGCTGCATAAAAAGGAGTGTGACTTGAAATGCAACTAGCAAAGTAATGTTACGAGTGCGGAGAACAGTGGCAGAAAGAATAAGGGTGTTCACTTAAAGAGTTTAATTATACCTGTCAGTGCCATGGTAGCACACTCGCTTTAGAGATTGTTTGTTGGTGTTAGCTGTATAAACTGTTGAAGGTCAAGAGCATATAAAGCGCTTTCTCAATGGAATTGAGGTAGATTATTTCATTTGTCTTTTGTAAAATAAAAGAAGCAAGATTGCTAGAAGTGAGCTCTTAGAGAAGCTTTTGGGTGTACTCGGGTCTTTTGTACTTTTCTGGGAGAATGTTTGTAAGATTTCCTTGAGGGTGTAATTTTCTTTTGTTCTTCGTAGTGTTGAATCTTGCTGCTTCCCAACCACAGATGTATGATTATGCCAAACTACGTAAATGCTGGTGTTTTTTTTTTTTTCCCTCGTTCATTGTCGGTTTAGTATTTGGTTATTTCGATTAATTTCTGTTCATGATAACATGCAAAAAAACTAAATATCTTTTACAAGTGATAGCAGAGCTTTATTTATAGGAAAGAATGGCTTTGCACTGTGAAGGATCAAAATGTGGACAACACCTAGTTCAACAGGGTCTCCAACAAGCTTTGGCTGGATATAGCAATAAGCAATACGTTTATCACTCTCTCTTAGGGACAAGAAGGAAATCTTGGACAACGCTCACAGTGCAAGGTGCAATCATCTTTAATCTTGGAGACGGTGTTCTATGGGAGGTCTTAAAGGAGAAGTCTGCTGCTGGTAATTGTTTATGGCTGAAACGTCTTTTTATATGAAAAAGTCTTCGGTTAACAAAAATGTTCTCTAAACAGAAGCTTTATTAAGCACCAAAACAAACAAGAACATCTGCTTCCTGATCTCCTAGCAGAAAATAGAGAAAATTCAAGAATTCAATACTTTGAATCCCCTACTTCACTAAATAGCTAGATTAAAACCTCTTGAAAGTTGTTACTTTGAACAAATTAACGATTGTTAGTTGAAAGTGAATTGTCGAGGGGGGGGAAAAAGTGCAGGAAGGTACTTTTTGGTCTTTTCACCTAAAGATAAGCATGTGCCCAAAAAAAAAAAAATATAAAAAAAAAATTGGGGTATCTTTGTGTCAGTCAGGCCAAGTCCAAAAGCATGGGAGCCCACCTTGTAATAATAATAATAATAAAAAAGACTTGTTGACTTTTCACGTTGCAACACCATGACAAGTCAATTACCAAAAGACTCATTGCAACTTGCAAGAACACTGAGATGAAGCAGACAAACACATGGTAGGCTGTTTCTCAACACAGTTTACTTGCCCGGAGACAAGTGTCTTTGAAACTCTTGCTTTACATTACAATAGCATCTTGTCTCGATCTGTGCATCACAGAACTGGTTGGGCTTTGGTAAATTCTCTCATTATCTGTTAAGAAAGTCTTCACATAGTCTCTGCATTTTGCTTTCTGCCTTACTTTTCTATTTACTACTACTCTTTCCTTGTCTGGCAACCCTTTTCTCAGCTATCTATGTCGCTTGTAATTTGCTTAAAATTTTTGTGACCAATCCAGGTGAAGTAACTCTAGGACTAGATTTCTAGTCAGGAAATTATGTAAATTATGTCTGAAAATTAGAAGGGAAGTTTAGCACTAATGTAGCTTTAGTTATACATGCTCTGTATGTTTCCGTACTGCTTAGAGAATTTGACTTTTTGCGCACGTCTCTAAACTTTGACATGTATTGTAGCAGCGTTGAAATCGTTTCATAAATTGATCTTTCTTTTTATCTATCCGCTCTTGTTTCTTGCATTTCTTCTGCATTTTGTTGATTATTGGAAAACAATTAATCTACATATTTCTCTGACAGAAACCACTCTAGACCAGATTTGGTGAAGACTAGGAGTGAAAATTCAATATGCAACTACCAATTCCCAGAAAGGTGAAGAAGGTATGGGATGTATGGGATTTGAGGCTTTCCATCACCACAAGCCTCTTACTGCAAGCTTTCTTGTTGTTGGTGGCACCCTCCCGGCAACGGTCAAGAAGCAATCTACTCTTCAGGTCTATATGGGCCACGTATTTGTTAGCTGACTGGATTGCTGCTGTTGCTATCGGACTAATCACCAAAAGCCTTGGCGACCCTGATGACCCTGAAGGCAACGACGACCTTTTCGCGCTGTGGGCATCATTTCTTTTGATGCATCTCGGTGGCCCTGATGGCATTACTTCTTTGTCTCTTGAAGACAACGAGTTATGGATCAGACACCTCTTTGGACTCTTTTTGCAAGTTGTATCAGCTGCTTATAGCTTCTATTTGACACTCAACAAAAACAATCTGTGGTTTCCTACCATCCTAGTTTTCATTGGAGGAAACATTAAGTTTGCGGAGAGAACATTGGCTTTACGTCTAGCAAGCTTGGAGCGCTTTGGAGCAACCGCATTGCCTGATCCAAACCCTGGCCCTGATTACCAAGAGGCTGAAATAGCATACTCAACTATGAGGTCTGTCCAGGTTCAAAGTACAATAGCAGAGATGATGACAACGACCATGCCTGGAGGAGTTAGCAATTTTGTTACTACTGAACCAAGTTCTGAAGCTGAAGGACCAATTCCGAAAAATTTAGACGAGATGAAACTGCTAGAAGTAGCATATTCCCTGTATGGAACCTTTAAGGGGCTTATTGTTGGCTTCCTTCTCAGCTCCAAAGATCGAGAGTCGAGTCGAAGTTATTTTCTGGAATTAACTGCTACTCGTGCCTTTAGATTGATAGAGTACGAGCTCAGCTTCATGTACCAAGCTCTCCATACTAAGGCTGTTGTTATACATGGAAAAGTTGGTTACTCCCTTCGCTTCATCAGCATTTGTTCCACCATTTTGGCCTTTTTGGTTTTTGCTTTTATTGGAAAGAAGGGTTTTGGTAAGTTCGAAATTGGTGTTACTTATGCCTTGTTCATAGGAGCGATTGTCCTTGATATTATTTCTGTTTTTAAGCTTATCTTTTCTGACTGGGTCCTTATGGTCATCAAGGATAGTTGGATCATTGAACATATTCCCACAGTTATTCTGACTAGAACAAGGTGGTCCGGGTCAGTTTCTCAGAAGAACATGATAAGTCATTGTCTGGCTCCCAAAATAGGAGTCCGAGAGTTGGCTGGCTATCATCACAAGTACGGGATTTCAGAGACACTGAAAATGATCTTGTGTAATTTTTCATACTCGGAAACTGTACGTAATTTTCTTAAGGAATTTATATCGGATGAGCTGAAAAAAAAATCCAAGAAGGCAAGTAACTTGAGAGATTCAATAGAGGCGTGTTCACAGAGAGGTGATTCGGCTCTCTTGCAGAGTTCTTCTAGCTATATCAAACTTAAATGGAGTATAGGGGAGTTCCAGTATGCAGAGAGCCTTCTTCTCTGGCACTTAGCTACTGAACTCTGCTACCATCATGATGTGGAGGCCAATTCAAGTACTACTGATCATCAGAGAGAAGGTGAAACATTCTGCAAACTCCTTGCTCAACTTTGTTGCCGCTCGTGTGTTCGTCAAGGCCGCCAAGATGATCAATCAAGTAGTGGTCGTCAAGAGGATGATGATGGCAAAAGAATCTGCAAGCTCCTTTCGAATTACATGTTCTACCTTCTGGTCAAGAAGCCAGCAATGCTGGCCCCAGTTTTGGGCAATTGGGACATAGTCTTCCGAGACACATGCGCAGAGGCCAAGAGATTCTTCGATAAGCACAATCTTTCATGTCATGCGGAAGCCTGCAAGAAGGTCCTTTCTGTTAAACCGA
Source organism: Parasponia andersonii (assembly GCA_002914805.1). Taxonomy (NCBI): domain Eukaryota; kingdom Viridiplantae; phylum Streptophyta; class Magnoliopsida; order Rosales; family Cannabaceae; genus Trema; species Trema andersonii. Next base: position 303,193 of record JXTB01000029.1, read on the forward strand.
AAGTCCGATCTGCGGCTATAAAGGGAGACAGAAGCAAATCTGTGTTTTTCGACGCGTGTATTCTTGCACAACAGCTCCAGAAGGAGGAATCCCAATGGAAGATAATGAGCCGAGTTTGGGTGGAAATGTTGTCATATGCTGCCATCAACTGTAGACCATTCATCCATGCGCAACAACTAAGTAAGGGAGGAGAGCTCTTGACTTTCACATGGCTGCTGATGAATCACTTGGGCTTGGGAACTCAATTCGCCGAGCAGGAACAACAGGCTGCAACCAAAATGGTGACAATCATAGAGTAAGAATGAGAGGTAACATATACTATGAACCTAACATGTTCCTTAGAGTCTCCAGCAAAACTATAATACATGGACTTGGAAATACTTGTATGCAAGCAAATTGTTGTAGCATTAACGTACACTAGTTTGTATAATTATGTAATTTATGGATATCCACGTAAGATCTGTTCTCCCTCCCTACATCTACTCCTCTTGCAACAACATTGGACTTAGTAAGCTTGAGCTTTAGCTTGTTGATCAGATTATGCGGGCTCTGTGTTTTGGACCCATTTCCTGCCTCACTAGAATGTTTGTCTGAAAAATACAAATTGAATTGAGAAAACTTTCCACAAATTTCATTACATAAAAATCTCTCATGCTCTGCGACATATTATGTTTGTAATTTTTTGTTTCAAGTTTATGACAAAATAAAAGCTTAGATAGTTAGTACTTCCATCACACTAAATTATTTAACTCTTAACATTTTTTTTTTCTGGACTTTTCCATTGGCTTTATTGTCATTTGACAACCGGGATGGAATTTTCTCCCAATCGTTTTGACACACGTGTGATTTAATATGAACTTGGTTATAACATTAGTTGGACCCACATAAGAAACTATGCTTGGACGTCTCAAGTAAACGAAGCTGAGGCTCAAAGGAGTGAGTCAATCGTATTAGCTGGCAATTGTTAGGCCTGGCCCGACCCCATGGCCGAGTTGTGTTTGGGAATCTCAGCCCAACCCAGCTCTTTTTTTTGGGTCTACTCTGGGCCCTCGTTGTTGTAAAATTTTTTTAGGCCCAGAATTTTAGCCCCTCGTTGTAAAAAAAAAAAAGGCCGAACAAGGCCGATCCGACACGATCTTGGTCCACCTAGGAGCCCGGTGGGCCAACAGGCCCAGGCCGGATTCTTTTTTTTTTTTTTCCCCCGCAAACTGAGCACATTTTTTTTTTTAGCCGACCCAGTCCGGTCGATCATTTTGGCACATTATATGTGTGATTTTAGTAATGTGCAAAAAGACCACGTTATTTATTTGAAAAAAGAAAATCTCTCATTCAATGTTAAGCGAACTATCAGCTTAGCTTTGCCATCAAAATATGTACTTAAAAAAAAAGTAATTTCATTAAATAAAATGGGAAGAAAGCAAACAAAAAGTGGTAATAGACCCACTCTTTTTTGGGAATTCCAAGTCATGGATACTGCCAAGGGTTTCTTTAAATGGACTTAATCCATATAAAAGTTTCCACCAACAGAATCTTACATATATATATATATATATCCTTACTTTAGCATAAACCAATTTCGCGATATAAAAGTGTGAGGGAATTCCTCTATTTATACGCGAAATGGCATATGTACTGCATTTTGAAAAAGACATGAACGAGTGGCGGAATTTTGATGTTGAAGAAAGGCTTAAACGAGTTAGGCCGAAACTATCCAAAGTCTCACTATAAAGCCAGCACTATAGATGAGACTAGAAGAAGAAGAAGACATTACTGGGAGGAATAGGATTTGGGTTTTGCGTCTCTCATCTCATTGATGCCAAATTAATTGTCCGCAAGCTTACTCGAGCTGCAACTGGCTTCCGACATGATTACCTTCATATGGATCAATTGCTCCGAAAAGCAATAAACGGAAAGAGATTGTTCCTTGTACTGGATGATATGGTGGATGAGAGTCGTGAAAATTGGCTCAGCTTAAAAAACCTGTTAATGGCTTGTGCAAAAGGCAGCTGTGTGTTAGTGACTACCCGCAGTGAAGAGGTTGTCGACATAAGACGCACACTTCAACCTCATCACTTGGATCGTTTGACCCAAGAAGTCTCTTGGGTTCTTTTTAAAAGATATGCTTTTCACTCAAGTCAAGAGCAGCAAGACCCAAGAAATTGAGAAAATAGGGAGAGCCATTGCGGCAAAGTGCGAAGGAGTTCCTCTATTCCCTACGTGCTATCGCACAGACTTCATGGAGTAAAGCAGAAATCTGAGCTCCTGTCGTCAGTGAAGGTCGAGGAGACTAGAGAGAGAGAGATGCCAATGAAGTGAGGAGGCAGACACACTCTTTTATACCTCAAGAAGTGGTTATTGGCACAGAACTGTTGTTGAAAGACAATCTTGAAGAGGATAAACACTAAGAGGTAGTCATAAATTTTCCTCTTTTTTTTTCTTTTTTCTTTTTTTTTTCCCAGCGAAGTGTTTCTTTTGCATATGGTTCTTTTCACATTTTCAAGCATGAATTTGGAGAGTAGGTCATTTGTTTCCTCGTTGTACTGATTCATAATTCAATCTCAAACCAGGACGTGAGCTGCTGCATTTTCTTGTTCCATTGATGACTGCATAAACAAGGGAAGTGACTTGACACCGCAACAAGCATGGTAATTTTACTAGGAAAATGGTAGCACAAAGAATACCACTGTTTGATTGATGAGTTAGTTATTTCTGTTAGTCAGCAGACTCGGCTTTTTACCGGTACAATCTGTTGAGGCAGAGTGGCTATAGCAATTAGTTGAGAAGGTTAGTTAATACAGTTGGTGGCCACAACTGTATTAACGGAAATAACAGAATTTCTGTTTTCCAGCTGGAACTGTTAGGTGATTAAAAACTTTGGTCAAGTATTGTAGATTTTCTTTCTCATTCTGACTATAGATTAAAATGTCATCAAAATAAACTCATGAAGACTGAAGCTCTGTGTAAATTGAAGTCAGGAAGAGTGAGAGAAAAGATAGAAGTGTCATTACTAGAGAGAAAAGAAAGGTGGGATAGAGAGTCTTGTACTCTGGGAACTTGTACTGGGTGAGAGAAGAAAAACTCAGAGAGTGATTTACAGGGAGCTTTCTCCAAAAAATGTACCTTGTAATCCATTGATTGTTTGATGACTGATGAATAAAGATAGTGCTACCCTCTAAGTGGACGTAGGCCAATTTGGCTGAACCACTCTAAATCGTGTGTTTTCTCTCATGTGTTTCCTAAGTGTTTGATATTGTGCGAGTTTCTGAGCAAGAACTTGCTGTTCTGTGTGTTAGTTTTCGTTCTTGAAGCTGAAACCGTAAGAAGAGTCTTGGCATATAAAGGGCTTTCTCAATGGAATTGAGGTAGATCCTTTCATTTGTCTCGTATTCTTGCAAATCCGTGTTGTTAGATGCGTGCATACAGCTCCAGAAGAAGGAATCTCCCAGTGGAAGATAATGAGCCGGGTTTGGGTGGAAATGTTGTCATATGCAGCCATCAATTGTAGACCGTTCATCCATGCGCAACAACTGAGTAAGTGGGAGGAGAGCTCTTGACTTTCACATGGCCGCTGATGAATCACCTGGGCATTATTGGGAACTCAATTTCGCCGAGCAGGAACAGCAATCTGGAACCAAAATGGTGACAATCATAAAGTATGAGATACCACATATAATATGGACCTAACATGTTCCTTATCTGCAGCAAAACTCATATACATGGACTTAGAAAACTTGTATGTAAGCGAGTTGTAGTAGCGTTAACGTAAACTCAGTTGTATAATTATGCTATATATGGATATCACGTAAGTTCTGTTCTCCTTACATTTACTTCTCTTGCAACAACACTGAATTTCAATAGCTTGAGCTCTTGCTTCTTAATTGGACCCATTTCATTTCCTGCCTCATTAGAGTGTTGTGTGAAAAATACAAATTGAATTGAGAAAACTTCAACATATTGCATTACATAAAATCTGTCATATGTTCTGCCTGTTAACAGCTAATAGCTAATGGAAAGTTAGTTGAGTTGTTACTCTGTTAGTTAAGACAAGTTGAGTCCATTGTACATGTGTCAATATATTGTTAGCAATGTTAGTTAGAGTCTGTTAGTCTTGATTAAGCTTACTCTGATCATGAATAGTAAGCTCTTGTATAAGAATTCAATCAATGACATCATTCTTTCATGTCAATTTCTCTCTCTGAATAAGAATCTTAATCAATTAATTCTCTATCTGATAATCTTAACACTACCCATACATTAGTTCGGTACTCTTTGCTTCAGATTTACGAAAAATAAAAGCTTAAAAATGGCTACGAAATGTGGCCTTAGATAATCTAATTCAATTATTTAGGCTTGTGGACTTTTCCATTGATATTATTGTCATTTATCAATGTAAACATGATTTTAGAATGTGTAGGTGTCACTAGTTATACTCTTATATTTCTGTATTAAAGACCAATAAGCATGGCATTTTCTGTCAATCGTATTGACAAATTTGGAATAGTATAACAAACGATTCTTGGACTCAACGTTAGTCACGTTATTTATTTCAAAAGGAGGAAAATAAATCTTGATCCAATGTTAGGGGAATTATCAGCTTAGCTTGCCATTAATAAAGTCAATATTTTATAGTTGGAACTTGGAAGCTTAGTTGTGATATTTGCTTCCTTCATGTGTTGTGTATAATCTGCCCTCTCCCACACTCGCTATGTATCTATATGTTCTCATTCTTTTTCATTTATTTATTTTTTTTCATCTTCAAGCTAATGAGGTCAAGATTTCAGCATTCTTGTGAGCTTCATCAATTTCTGTTTGGGATTAACCTAGTATGCAGAATCAGTTGGACCACAAAAACGCGTTTCGAATCACCTTTCGCTTTCTACTTTTTACTAAATCCAAATGTTGTGATCAAATGGGCCATCTTCATTCTTCATGGCCCACTAGCACATGCACCTCATTACTTGAAGTCACATTTCAATTCTGCCCATCAAAATCACTTGCCAATTTTCTTTCCTTTTTTATCTTCGTTCCTCTTTTTCTTTTCTCATCCTCCACGTTCGAGATCGAGATGGAGTAAAGTTCAAAAAATAATAATTAAATTATACTAAATATATATAAAGGGATATTATCACTTTTATACCTGTATTTTGACATTTTGTTCAAATTATACCTTATGTTTTGATTATTATCAACATTCACCTTTAAATTTGAAATCTGTTACAAATTTATATTTTGACACCAATTTAGAGCAGTTAATTTAGTAAGTTGTCGTTTAAAAAATTGAAAATAAACTATATAAAAATTGATCCAAGAATAAATTTATTAAATCATCTTGATAAATTAGCTGCTCTAATTTAGTGTCAGGTATAAATTTATAACAAATATTAAATCTAAAGATTAATATTAATAATAACCAAAACAGAAAATATAAACTTAACAAAATGTCAAAATATAATATATAAAAATGATAATATCCTTCTATATATATCCCTTTTTTGCAATAAGGCTATATATATCCCTTTTTTGCAATTAGGCTGGTGGTGCACCTAGGCCCTCAAGCACCACTAGCAAGTACAAAACTGACAAGTAATCTTTATATTACTGATTTCTTTTAGAGGGTAATTAGAACTCTTAATCTTACTCCGTATTATGACGTGATGGGATAACCGCCAAATTATGTCTGCAACCAAAATTGTTACCGTTATTTTTTGCAGCCAAGTTGCAAACTAGATCTGTGCACAAATTCAACTTTCCTTGGCGCCCAATAGGCACAAAATGGTTTAAGAAAGGGTGAAATATGACGTGGGGCCACGAGAATGGGTCCCAACAGCCCCATATTTTATGTGTCCCTTTCTTTGTAATTATTAATTAATCTGAGACCACAAAGTATGGACTGTAGCAACATGACAACGTGCCATCATGCTTTCGAAATACAATCTATTGGTTAAATATATCTTTTCACATTATCCAATAAAAAAAACATACATATTTTTTTAATCTTTTAATCTGAGAGAGAAGAAAGGATCAATCCAAAAGACCATGTTCATGTTCTGAACCGACAGTGCTCGTGGAGTATCACGTATTGTTCAAACTTTACTATAACTGAACGTTCGTCATTGAAATTGTAACATTGCAAACTGTCAAGTAAGTAGTTGCACAATTGCCCATTTCTGCTCACAATTTCAGGACAAATGACAGAGAAATTTCTAAAGGAGTAATTGCAGCACAAAGATAAGAGATTATAGAGTCAAAAAATTATATAAATCTGATCAAAATGTTAGATCTATTGGTGAAAGAAAAGGTCATAGCCTTTTAACACGTAAAAAGAATAGGTTGGTTTTTAAGAAGCATGTGACGATGGATTGAAACAAAGATAAAGCATTATAAGCTGCTTTGGGAAAAAAAAAAAAAAAAAAAAAATGTTCCAACTTTTCCAACTAAAATGTATTCAAGTGTCTGACTTGGGCATATATAGGTTTTTTTTTTCCTTTCCTTTTTTTAGGTAGGTTTCGGCATAGTTGAGTGGTTTAATCACATCATTAATGGGTGTCGGGAGAGTTGGGCCTAACTCATACCATTTCATTACTATGCAGCATCCAGGTGTGCACTATTGACTGCTATTTAAGGCACAAATCTAATTTCAATAATCATTCTTTTGTGGTGGTCTTTTATCTTCCCTTTCTTCTTTCAATTACTTAATTAATACATGTTTATGAGCATATGTGGGTGACATAAGATACAGGGGTAATGTTTAATTATGTGTTCCTCCATTCACCTTTTGTATAATACCAATAAAGCACCCCAATATAATAAAATAAAAGAAAAAACAAACTAAATTAATAAATTGGGAATTCCAAGCCTTACGGAGTAATGGATACTACCAAGGTGTTTCGTTTAATTAGACTTAATCAATATACAACAAATTTCCACCAGCAGAATCTGGCATATCTTACTTAAGTCTTAACCAATTAGATCAGATCTTTCAGAAGAAGAAAATCATAGCTAGGAAGCATGTACAAAGCCACAATCTTCAGCGTGATTTCAGCTTAAGTCTTGCCATTATTATCATTTTGTATAAGTCAAGAGAATTATTGTTATTATTATTTTATATATTTTATCATAAAATACTATTTACTATATCTATACCATTACTGGTAACCAACTTTACTGTTGATTTTGAACCGTTTGGTTCTTGTAGCATTAGAAGTAGCACAGAAATTATCAAACTTCTTCTCTACTTCAATAAATAAAAAACTAGTCCAACTACTTGCGTAAATACAAGCAAAAATGAGCTACTTGAATAAATGAGTCGCAATAGCCAATTTTAATGCCAAAATAGAAACAATTCTTAACAAAGTGAATTACCCTTTTTCTTGTTTTGTATGGTTTAATTTTAAAAACTCAATCTTTGTTATATCTCAATAATAATGACTTAATATTGATGGTAATCACAATTTTTTATAATATACGGAGTTTTTAATTCGAATCTCACCCCTATAAAACCAAAAGAACATTAAACAAATTAAATCTGCTGGCCTAGCTAGTTGGAAAATGAGGTCAAGAGAAATCCTAAATCCTAAAATTACAAGATTGTGGCACTTGGCAAGTAAAGGCAGACTTTTAAGTTTGGTCAATTTCAAGTAATACCCTTTCAGCTGTGTTCTTAAGCGAAATTTTAATATTTTACTAAAGTCCATACAAATTTGATTAGTAAGTTCAACTTAAACCAAATTTTCCTTTTTACTGAAAAAAGAAAAGAACTGCATCGCACAAAAAAAAAAAAAAAAAAAAAGAAGAAGAAGCTGGGTGGTCCAGATTACCTGTGTTAGCATAGAAACATGAGCAAGTATAATTACAAGAATGCCACTGTCATGAATCGTGCAGAAAAAGACGGTTCTCAATAATCGAGACAAGCAGACAAAATCCATCGTGGGGTGTTTTGCAACATGAGTAGCCTCTTCTACTCTCTCAAGCCAGGTGGCTCTGTATGGTTCCTCCTACCGTGATTTCAGCTTAATGTGATACTTTCTTCCTCGTTTCCTGACCTATATAACCTTTTTCTTAATTTTTTGCTATAAATATAAGCACCAAACCTCCCTTCTCACTCCGATCTCACCTCTTTTTAAACTACCTCTATTCTTGGTTTAGCTCATTTTTTTCAAACTCAAGTCAAAATGGCGACACTACTCTCAGCTTTGCTTGCATTTTCTTTGCTGTTCACGAGTCCGGCCTTTGCAGTCGAACCTAAGCCTTTTGAAGGTAATGCTTTAAATCTCAACTACCCTTTTGGCTTAAACTGTAGAATATCTTAGCATTATCTACTTTACTAAGCTTAACCCTTATGCTTTTTTTACCTCATTTTTAGCTTTTACCTTGTTAATGATGGATTTGGTACATTAACTCATTTGTTAGAGAACATAACAATCTTGTCCTCTGGATTATGTGAACTCTTTCTCTCTCTTGTGTCCTTAAAGTTGGGATCTTTGTGCATTGCCTCATAGTTTTTGACCTTATTTCGGTTTGTTGGGTTTTGGTACATCAGAACAATCTTGTACCACAATAAGCTTAACCCTTATGCTTTTTTTACCTCATTTTTAGCTTTTACCTTGTTAATGATGGACTTGGTACATTAACTCATTTGTTAGAGAACATGACAATCTTGTCCTCTGGATTCTGTGAACTCCTTCTCTCTCTTGTGTCCTTATAGTTGGGATCTTTGTCCATTGCCTCATAGTTTTTGACCTTATTTCGGTTTGTTGGGTTTTGGTACATCAGAACAATCTTGTTCTCTGGATTTTGTGAACTCTCTCTTGTGTTTATAAATTAGGCTCTTTGAACATTGGACTGAGTTCTTTTTGGTTTGAAGTTTGACCTTATTTTTGTTTTTGGGTTCTTGTGCATTGAGTCCCTTGTTAGAGACTAATCTTGTTCTCTGCTCTTGTGTTCTCTTGGGCTGGGAGCCTTGAACTTTGCCCGTTAAATTTTTTGGACTGCCTTTAGAATTTGAATCTCACTATGTTATGTGCAACCCTTTTGCTTATTTTCAGGACTCTTGGACAATGGCAACTTTGAAGAAAAACCAAACCCAAAAAACCTCAAGAAAACTGTACTCATTGGGAAATATTCGCTGCCCAAATGGGAAATAAACGGCTTCGTCGAGTACATCTCCGGCGGGCCTCAACCGGGTGGCATGTACTTCCCGGTGGCTCATGGAGTACACGCCGTGAGGCTTGGCAATGAGGCCTCAATCTCTCAGACCATAAACGTCAAGAAAGGCTCTCTATATGCTCTAACTTTTGGTGCCTCGAGAACCTGTGCACAAGATGAGGTTTTGAGAGTCTCAGTGCCTCCTCAGATTGGGGATCTTCCATTGCAAACTCTGTACGACAGTTTTGGAGGTGACGTTTATGGATGGGGATTCAGAGCCCTTTTCAGCAAGGTTAATGTGACATTCCACAATTCTGGTGTTCAGGAGGACCCTGCTTGTGGACCACTCTTGGATGCAGTCGCTATTAAGGAGCTTTTGCCTGTGTACCCCACAAGAGGTAACCATGATTCTCTTCTATCTTTTTATTTTTCAGGAAGAAGTGTTACGAGTTCTGTGCAATGAGTAGGCATTAGAGAATAGAGTTGGTCTATTTCTTCAAGTTTACACTGCCATTGAAAGATTATGTACTTGGTAACAAAACTTCATAATGAAAGGTGGAGATCTTCTTAAGATGTTGCTTAGAAGGATCTCTGCCATTCTTTTTGTATAAAGTAAGAAAAACAGAAATAATAGCTAACAGGCACTAATAGATGTTTCATTTGTTGTTTGTAATCTCTAATATTCAACTGTAGAAAGATTAATGTTATAGGTTCCCTTTGTGATAGGCACGATTATGTCTAAAAACATGATACTTTCTAGTAATTTCGATTAGTAATGATGACATTAGCATGAAGCTCTCCACAACTACTTGTGTATTAGCGTAACAAGTACAACTTTTGATCAATACAAGTACATTGTATTGTGCAGATAATTTGGTTAGAAATTGGGACTTCGAGGAAGGACCTCACCGGCTGTACAACTCTTCCAATGGAGTACTCCTCCCTCCAAAACAAGAAGATGCCACGTCCCCACTTCCAGGATGGATCATCGAGTCGCTTAAAGCTGTAAAGTTCATCGATTCAAAGCACTTCAATGTCCCATCTGGGCAATATGCAGTTGAGCTTGTTGCAGGGCGAGAAAGCGCCATAGCTCAGGTCATTAGGACTGTTCTTGACAAGTACTACGTTCTCACTTTCCTTGTTGGCGATGCCAAGAACGGCTGCCATGGATCGATGATGGTCGAAGCGTTTGCAGCAAAAGACACAGTCAAAGTTCCCCATGAATCACAAGGAAAGGGTGCTTTCAAGCCTGGCACTCTGAAATTCAAAGCAATTGCTAACAGAACCAGGATTACATTCTTCAGTACTTACTACCACACTAAGAAAGATGACATTGGTTCTCTTTGTGGCCCTGTCCTTGATAAAGTCCGGGTCGTCCCTGTCGCTTAGATACTGTTTGGAGCCTATGTAGTAAGAATTGTAGAGATTTTGGAACGATTTTAGTCCAAAAAGAGTTGTATATTAGATCGTTGATGATGAGAGGTTTATGCATGTGGTCTACTTCTATAGTTTCCTGAGAGTGCAGATTTAGTTCTGGCTTCAAGTGGTGTTATATGGGAGAGATAGATCTTAAGGGCCCGTTCTCAGACCAATAAATTTGGAACCAGTGATCGGAAACTATGTTTTGAAAACTTGTTTGGTAATAATATTTGGATTAAGTTTTAAAAATTAAGAAATATGAAATTGCATTTGGTTTACAGTTATTTTTTTTAAAAAGGTGGATTACCGTTTATTATAAATTTAAAAGAAAATATCACACCTCTGATTTTTCCAAATTTACATACAAATTTCTCAAAGTCTTCCCTCAAATTTTGGACCAACTGATCTAGTCTCAATTGGCAAAATAATTAAATTTTAACGTTTGGTTTACAGTTTAAAAGCACAAAGCACACAAAATGCAAGTATGTATTGGAATAATATACGATGAATAAACTTTTATGGAGTTCTCTCAACCTGCAAGGAGCAATTGAATATATATATATATATATATATATATATATATATATATATATATATATATATTTTTTGTTTGTTTGCTGGAGTAGATTGATTCATTAACCAAAAGAAAGGCAGGCTGCTAACATCAAACAAGCTCTCTGATACTCCAATTTTGCCACGACCGAAGATGGAAACGCTCGAGAGGAAATTCGGGAGCAATAAAAAGATATCATCTTTTTTATGTTTTCATTTTAGGTGTCTCAGAACATACCTGGTCCCGAAACGCGTTTTGAAAACGGGCTACCAAACAAGTTTTTTCTTGGGTCTGGCCCACTTTTTAGTTTCCAAAACCAAGAAAATAAAAACGAGACCTCAACCAAACGGGGCCCTAATGGGAGAATTTTATTTATTCGAACCATGCATTGTGCATTGCAAACATTGGGAATGAATAATTTAATCACTCTCTTTCTTTTTTTCTTTTATATTACAGCTTTAGTATACCTAAAGAACAATGTTTTTTCTCTTCCAACGATATTACATGTCAGAAATTATATCTGTAGTTTGTTATACTTTATGAATTAATTATTATCCATATTGATTTTAAGATTTAAAATCTGTTATAAATTTATCCTCTAAAATCAATTTAAAACAATTAATTTATTAAATTATCATTTAAAAATTTAAAAATAAACTGTATAAAAATTGATTTGAGAATAAATTCATTAAATTATCTCACTAAAATAATTATTCCAAATTAGCGACAATGTATAAATTTGTAACAAATATTAAATGTAAAAGCATTGATAATAATCAAAACAAGAAATATAAACAGAACAAAATGTTAAATATATAAATTTAATAACTAATACAAAAAATATAAACCGAACAAAATATCAAATATAAGAAATAAAAATAATAGTACCCCGAAAAGGTCAGAAAACTATGCAACTTAGCATTCTTTTTTGCATTCAGATAAACAACTTTTGGCTAATTAAATTAATATCTCAAGAATCAGACTGTAAAAGCAGAAGCTCCATGGCAGATCCTTTCCCGAAGGTATGCGTTTTTTAACATTTCTAAGTTATTATGTAAAGAATCACACTGTAATGTACAACAACAATACATGGGAGACTGATACCAAAAAAATAAACCAATACCGAAAAAAGAGTAACTGGTATACGATTAGTAAAAATTGGTTTTTACATTCGTAAATCAGCATGCTTTATTCCTTCTCATAATTAATCAGCCGAGAGAACTGCTTCTTATCATCGGATGTTGCTACCCTTCACTCTCATCTAAGATACCAACAAGGCACTTCTCCAGCATGAATTCAGCATTCACCCAAGCATGATATTTATCTGGAAAGTTCAGAATCACAATAATTCACGGTAGTTTTCGACTAAGTGTAAAAAGCAGAAAACAGGAAGAAAAGTGCAACTACTACCAAAATCTAAAGACCAGAATCACAAGTTCCAAAAACATTTGCGCAAGACCATTGGCTAGAACTTTTAAGTACCAAATATTCAATCGAGTAAACAATATATTAAGTTAATGAGCAAAAAAAAATACAAAGAAAACATCGGAAACTAATTAAATATAAGAAAAGAGGATACTAAATAAAGCTGTACAGTCTTTCCCCACAGCCTTCTTTAACATGTCAACACCTGAAAACAAATCAAACTTTCAAATTATTTGAAACTACAAAGTGAAGGATTTAACTACATTAACAAAAAGTATACCGAATTATATAGCTATAGCTTCACTAAAAATCAAAATTTGTTCAGAATAAGGTGTTATCCATACCTCCAGGGTGGAATCTCATGTAAGGAGAAATGTTGTATACCCGGCCTTTAAGAACAGTCCACATTGAACCTTCTGTTCGGTGGTCTTTAACTTCCTTCATGGAAATAAGCCTCTTATTCGACTGTCCCTTTAAATCTGAACCACAGTTACTAAAGTTAAAGCTAATTTGAATGAACACTACAATATGCATCCAAGAAATACGAGGAAATGAAAAGTAACTCATTGAACTCGTCATAGCATGATTCATAAACATTAACCAATGAACTCAATTTTGCTAAGCCTTCATAGCAAACATGGCTGAAAAGCTATCTCAAAATTCGGTCGCTGAAATATAAATGATTTCTTAATTATTCCAAATTAAGATAAAGCTAGGTGCATAAGCAATCTAATAGTAGACCTAGCAGTCCAAACATAATAAAATATGAAATACAGCAGTGCAGAGTCATTGGTTCCTGCTTAGCAATGACCTTGAAGGCTTCAACCTTAGCTAGTCAGAGGATCGCAGACCCCACAAACCAAGGTCCAAGAGATCTAGAGGTAGCAAGATCAAGAAGCAAAAGCATTATTGGAAATGCGATTAAATTTTAGCATCAAATGTTGTTATATAGGTACCTGCAAGATCAGGATGTGTTTGAGTAAGCCTAAGCCAGTCCATTTGGCTATAGCCTTTCTCAAAAGGAACTTTGGCACGAGGAGCAGGCTTCTTTAACTTTCCAACATCTCCTGACACTGGCCTTTTCAATGGTTCACTTGATTGTATGGGAGACGAGGTATCAATAACACTAAAAGATAAAGAACCAACTGTTGCCTGCTTTTTGGACACAGTTGTATTTGGCAAATTGCCTTTCCACAGAAAACTGCCATTCTGACTACTAGCACCTGCACTGCTACTTGATAGCTCACCATTAATGCTAATACCATCTATATCTGCCGCAAGCTTCTTTGTCTCAAGACCACCTGGCTCAACAGGTGGACCAACCTAAAGGAATGAACATGGGAAATGAATTAAAAGAAAACCAAGATATCTGTAAAGATCAAAAACCAAGCACATTGAAGGAGCCAAAATCAAGTAGGGTTTATACATTGGGAGCAATAAGAAGATAATTAATGTGTAACTTCCGAATGAATGCAAAAATCAAAACTTGCCTTGCAAAATGTGAAATCATTATCATTGTCCATCTCAAGTTGCAATGGAGTGTCGATTACTTCAAGAAACCTTTCCTGTAAAATATGCAAGAATCAAAACCCATTCTGCTTTCCGAAATGATGTGGCCTTTTATTATGTATCATTTATAGCATTAGACAAGTTAGGCATCCAAATAAGACATAATCCAGGAAAGTGCAAGACTTTATAAACGAGTGCAACGAGTTTCTAAACATAACCTATTTGGTTTTGAATGCACATTACTCGTGTGGTATGGCAACTTGTTTCAAACCTAACACTACGATCAAAACCGTGCCAACATTCTTCAGCAAAGCAAAAAATTAATGAGAAACATTACTTTCATCTCAGGAGGGGATTTTAACTTAGCAATTTACATGTTACAATCAAATTTTTATCTACATTGTACCATGTCCCATACATTCCCCATAAGAGTGAACTTAATATAACAGAACTGACGACACTCTCCCTTATCTAACAACACTTTACCAGTCATAAGTCACAGTCTTTATGCTGAATACAAGAATTATATCAACGTTCAAGAATAACCAAGGGCCCGTTTAGTATGGGATTTGGAAACAAAGTTTTCAAAAAGTAAGATACCATCTAGAAACTAGGGTTGTGCTCAAAATTTTGAAAATCTGAAAACTTGTTTGGTACAAGTGTTTTCGAATAGTTTTTGAATTTGAAAACAAAGAATGTGTGTTTGATTCAGAATTTTTGAAAACAATTTCTATTTTTCCTAAATTTAATTATTTTAATTACAAATTAAAAAAAATGAAGGAAGAGAATACCAACATGAGTTCACAAGATAATAACAAAGAAATAATTAAGAAGTATAAATGATTAAGAAGAAGGATATAAATGAGATTTATGCATGAGAAATATCCTTATGAAATAAATATTATTTGGGCTTGGTTTTGATAATGATAGTCACTTACCAAAGCTGTCAGAATTGGGCACCACAACAATCAAGACCGCTAATCTTGTATTGATAAGAGAGTTAAAAGGAGTCCTGTTGTACTGCAGAGCCGGAAATGCTTACATATATACAGGCGTATACTGTAAAGTATGAGTGTAAGAGGAGTGTGAGAGAGGAGTTCTGGCCAAAAATGTCAAAATTTTGTGTGTTCCTAATATAAACCATGCTAAATATCACATCTGTCATCACTCACCAGTCACCACCGCTTATAATTTCACCAATCAAAAGTTTTATCCAGTGTTTAATACTCATGAAATTATAATTATAAACCCCACCCCATCATATAACCATCCCCAGTTAAGCACAAGAGCAAAGCTCAGCTACAGTTCCTGTGATTTAAGGGGAGGAGAATAACAGAGCAATAGTTTGTTCTTTTCCTATTCAACCACGAAAAATAAAAATAAAAAAAGAGTAACGAGTTTTTCATCTTATACAAAAAGAATCTCTATCCCTCTATTTTCTCAGCAACCAAACAGGTTGAAATGAGTTCAAAACGCAATCCAATACAGCAATCCAACCATACATAGAAATCTCACAACTATATTCCAAAATTCCTCATCAGCAAAACCATTTTTACTTGGACAAGAGTAATAAGACACTCAAAAATTGTCTACGAGGGAGAACCCTAATCTATTTTCCAATTCAGATGCAAATGAAATTGTTTGAATATAAACCCTAGAAATAGTTTGAACTTGTTTTGGGTAAAAGAATAAAACTGATGCAGATGCAAGAGAAGAGAAAAGGAGAAGGAAATTTCGAGGCTACCTGCTGTAGATTGAGTGGAGCTCGTCAATTACCGGAGCTCGTCGATGGCAGAGAAGGAATCTGATGAGTCGAGCTTCAAGCTTCGTCGATGGCAGAGGAGGAATCTGATTGAGTCAGCTTCTTCAACCTTCATCCTTGGCCGAGAGGAGCTGATTGGGTCAACAAACCAAAAAATAATCCAATAAAACTTGATTCTAAGAAGTACCCAATAAACAAACACATATCTAATTCTTAATTAGGAAAATAATTCAATAAAGGATAAGAGAAAGCAAAATTCCTTTTTTTCTTTGGCTTTACTTTTCTTTCTTGAACTTTCTACGCAAGCAAACAGACTAATGGAAATCGACGAAGAGAGATTGGGAAGAAACGTACGAAGATTGAAGAGTCTGCGATCGACGAACCAAGCAGATCCGATTCCGTACGTCTCCTGCCCTTAAAAGTGAAAAATAATAATAATAATAATAATAATAATAATAATAATAAAAAGTTAACGCAGCACGTCAAAAATATACCACCAAAGAAAATCTCCTAGAAAATTTATTTATCGGTCCTCTAATTTTGGAAAGCCTGTAGTTGACAAGTCAACAGTCAAAGTATCAAGTCGGTCTAGTTGCAGCAGCCGTTGAATAATAACGAAAATAGTAATAATAATTAGAATAAAATGAAGAAAAAAAATAGTAATATGATTATATTATTTAATTAACGTAGTAAAAACATCAGCAGCAGTCGAATGAATATTTTTATATTTAGTTAATTGTAAAAAAAAATATAATCAGAGTTGTATAGTGATAAAAATATTTTTTATTTTAATATATTAAATTATATTTAGTATTTAATTATTTTATTAAATTATTTTATATTTAATATTATTTTATCTTATTAAATTATTTTTTATTAATCAAACTATTATTTTATTAAATTATTTTATACTTAGCATTAAATTATTTTATTTATTAAAATATTTTGTACTTAGCATAATTTAATTTTATTATTTTTTAAATTATTTTATTAATTAAATTATTTAACATTTATCATTATTATATTTTATTTTATTAATTAAATTATTATTTTATGATTTTATTTTATTTTATTATTTCATTAAATTATAANTTTATGTTATTTTGTTATTTCATTGAATTATTTAATTAATTAAATTATTATTTTTTAAATTATTTTTCATATAGCATTATTTTATTTTATTAAATTATTTGTTAATTAAAGTATTATTTTATTAAATTATTTTACATTTAGTATTATTTTATTTTATTTTATTGTTTCATTACATTATTTTATTAATTATTTTTTATTAATTAAATTCTTATTTTATGTAACTATTTTACATTTAACATTATTTTACTTTATCTTATTACTTTATTTAATTAATTATTTTTTATTAATTAAATGGTGTTCAATTCTATTCCACATTATTTCATCCAATTTTGGGTGTTTCCACTATATTTCATTTTAATGGAAAAACTTTATATATTTAGATTTTCAAACAAAATAATAAAATTAGGTCATTTTTGAATTATTTTCACTCTATTTCATTCCATTATTCTCGACCAAACATGACCTAAGGATTTATTTTACAATATATAGGGTGGAACACACAAAAATCCCTGAGTTTTAAGTTTTCAGTAGTTTGAACTTTACAAAATAATACTTTGAGGTTTAGATTTTTTGTAATTTAAATATAGAAGTTTAGATTCTATAAAATAACATTTTGCATTGATTTTTTGGACTCTTTTTTAACAAAAAAATAATAATATCATTGATTAAAATTTGATTAGTCATTATTATTCCCCTTGCTTTTAATGGTGTTATTATATTTTAGTTGTTAAAATTATTCAAAAAATCAACCTAATGTATCCATTTTCAGAATTTTTTTAATTTCATAGTATTATTTTACGAAATCCAAATCTCATAGTTTAAATTATAATATACTTAAACCTCATAGTATTTTTTTACAATTTACTCTTAAGTTTATCACCGAATTATGGAAAGTGTCCTAATAATACTTGAAGTGTCAATTTTACTCAATATACTATTAAAATCGACATGTCATAACCTTATTGTGTTTGTTGAAATTCACGTGAGTATTTGGGATTGAGATCGTTATAATTATATATTCCATTTTTTGTCTCTTTGCCTAACAATACACGATTTTAATGATTCAAGGGATATAATTAAAACTTCCACTAATTCACGGGCATATTGAGATCAAATATGAGAAATATCCAAATATAAAACACACTATTAACCCTATATAATAAATCTCATAATTTAATTGAAATATAAATAAATAAAACCCATAAATATTGCATAAGTACTGCTAGGTGCATTCTTTTTGTTGTTCTTTTATCTCATTTACTAACATATAGAATATATGATGTTTTGTTATATTTTAAAATGTGAGATATTTGTTATGCCCAATATTTCACGTGCATAATGAGCCAATAATAAACATGTTCATATTACATAATAGACATATCATTAAACTATAGTCAATTTTATGGTAATTTGCTTAAGCTAGTTATTAAATGCTTTCGATATGTATTATTGTACTAATATTTGTTGAAGTGCTCTCATGCAGTGTAAAAGCTCAGTACCATCAGATAGAAAGTTTGGTGTGTGAAAAGAACAAAAAATACATTCATGAATAATAATACTATATGCACATGCATTAAAATCATGTCTGTTGATAACTTTGTCAAATAGTAGTTTTTCGGTAAAATACATTTTTTATGCTTTTCGGAGCCAAATTCACTGTGCGCTTAACACATCAAATAGCTTTAATTCAATATTTAGGACTCATTTATAGCATTTTATTTGTTGGCCCTAGGTAAGCACGAGGTAGTAATCATTGTACTGAAATGCGTTTAATTATACTAAGCTAGTTTAGATTCAGCTTAATCGCATAATATCATCTTTGTGCATTCTAAAAATTAGGCATTGATACTATGTTTGTATTATTAATTGGAGTCTAATTGACTTATTTTTATATTTAATAATTAATTATAGGACTAAGTTTCACTAGATTGCAATAAGATTAGCCATATGGGATTATAGGTCAAAGTATGACTAGTTTTCACATTCTAATCTAGGTTTCACCATTTTAGTATATACTTGAGTGTATGGGATTGACCAACAATATGCTGAGTATGCTAAGGATGTTTTAGAGCTGGACACATGGAAAGTAAGATGCGAAATTCCCTAAATACCCCTCAGAATTTAAGTTATGTTTTTTTTTTAGCCATTAAGTGTTGATTTTGGACCAAATCTGGTTATTTCATTCTCCTTTCTTTCCAGCCATGACTTGAACCACTCCAGCTATTTTCTAAACTTCTCTTAACTCCCCTTAGCCATATCTAAAAGTTTCAAAGTGGTAGAACTCAAGTTGGAGCTCTAGAAAGCAAGATAGGTCCAAACTAGTCAAGGTAACTCTACTAATTCTTTTTCCTAAGTTTTTGCTTTCTTATTTCAATTCTCCACTTGATAGTACTTAAGAAATTGTTCTTCTAGGTTCTTTTGACTCCTAAAATAAGTTTCAAAGTCTTGAGAATCAACTTGGCAGAAGTAGAAGGCAAGAGCTTCAATAAAAGCTCAAATTAGTCAAGGTAAGCTTTTACTCTTGAATTTATAGGATTTTGAATTTATAGTTAATTTATTTTACTTTAACTCTTGAATCAAAGTTTTTATTTGATGAATAAAGGTCTTAGGAAACCTTATATATGGCTGGAGACATAGAATTCAAGTGAATGATTAAAGTTAGATTTAAAGCCCCAAAATTTGCTATTTATGGAGTTAAGTATTTTTATGTATAGTAAATTAAGTTTTCTATACTTGTAATCTGGTCTTATAAAATTGAAATGTATATTTTGTTGATTCCACTATGTAAATATATTTGTTTAGTTGCTGGTTGTGACAATGAAAAAGTATAAAAGTGATTTTAAATTTTATCTAAACTGAAAGGAATTCAAGTGTTCCTAGGATATACTAAATGATTTTCTCTGAGTTGCGAATAATTGCGAATAATTGGGGAAATGATATTTGTTATGCACCTACCATTAAGGCCATAAAATAGAGTTACTTGCCAGTATTTTTTTTTACCCTGTTGCGGGCACAAGAAATTTATTAATTCAGGTAGTAAAAAATAGACAAGTAAATAAACAGAGGCAGTAGTCAAGAAACTTGGAATTACGATCCACACCTTTAAAATTAATTTTGTTACAAGTTTTGTTATAATATGGTATGGTAGGGTATGGTATGGTCCAAGAAGTAGCATAATGTCCCACATGCATTTCTCTTACATCTGATGGATTCACGAGGCCATGGGGCTCGTCTAAGAGGCCCATTTTCTGATGTCTCGCCACGAGCAGGCACCGGGAATTGTCCATGTGGAAGAAATAGGTCCCTATCAAAGGGACATGAGGGACATGGACGAGTAGCACGAGATTGTGTGTAATAGAATGTCACAACGCGATGCTGGTTGGTGTGAAAATGATGAGGTGGATGATTTTTTTTTTTCATTCAATTTTTTTATTATTTCCCTTTATTTGCAAATTCCAGCAAATTTCAAACACAGCATCTTTCAAGAAAATATCAATAAATGAGGAGAGAGATTATATATCTTTTTTCAGTGGAGAAAAGAAACGAAAAAAAAAAAAAACAAAATAAAAGGATTCTATTTACCTTTATTTGGATAAAATGAGGGATTTTTTGGGGGGAGTGAGAGGGAAATTTAATCTAATTTTGGAGGAAATAGAATTATCACAAAAATATGGATAGAAACGCTAGTTTTAAAATGTATACGTAATTTTAGGGAAAAACAAATTCATTCTTCTTTTTCCTTCTCCTTCTGTTTTCTATCACTATTTTTTTTTTTTGAAAAAATATGATGTTTAAATCTAATGGCACATTTATTTCATCGTAATTATAATTAGAATAAATTAAAGTTGAAATAAATGAGAATAAAATAGAAAGATATGAAAATCATTATTTATATTATGTTATTTACTTAAAATTAATATGAAAGAAAATCATATTCATTAGAATATCTTTTTTACTAATGCAGGAAAAGTAACAAGAATATGTTATGTTTACTAAATTATCATTTTATTACAATTTTAATAATTTTTAAAAAATGAGTGTTTATGTATACTCATATTCTTTAAGGTATTGGAAGAAAAAGCATTCTTATTTTTTTTCATTAATTTTTTTGGGATAGGTTCAAAAATGATTAAGATAGTATCTTTTCCTTTGCTTGGAAAAAAAAATGTAGTGTATCGCACAAAAAACACGACCAAAAAAATCTTAATTAGAAAAATTTTAGAAAATACATATTGTGCAATCTAAAATCTCACAATCTCACATTAATAATGAATGCAAATCTTACCAATCATGGATCATGATCGAACAAAGTCAACTATCAAAGTCCATTAATCCTCACCGTCAAATGTTACCAAAGGGTGCTTGCATGATGGATATTCACACGAGGCTTGACTCAATGAGATGTAGACATTAGATATATACAAATGACCAATGGTAGAGCCAGGATCAAAGCTTAAGGAAAGCATATAATAGTAAATTTGTTGAATAAAATGAAAGCAAGAAAAATGTTCAAATAGTACATTTAAATAATTTTGTAAGTATATAATAACTGTAATCATATATTTTCATACTCATGTGAATTATAAATTAGTCCCATTAATATTTTTTAATATACATTTTCAGTTATTGAATGCAATTTTAATCTATAAAAAATAGAATATAATTTACACAAATTTGAAGTCAGGACTTGAAAGTATCGAAAAGAGCTTACTAAAAATAAATATAAAATTTGATTTTGAAGAGATAATTTGCTTAATTAGACTTTGGATTAAAAGTATTTTTTTTCTTTTGATTTTTTTTTTCGTTGTTTGCCCAAAGTTTTGTTTTTTAAAAAATTTTAAGCTTTATTTTTTCAAAAGTCTTATATATGTTAACTCTTCAACCATACTAGCATTTACAGATTTTATCTTAAACAACCATACTAGCATTTACAGATTTTATCTTAAATTCTTGTTAGTGATTCCTGTCACGACCCAAATTCCGAGGTAGTGGCAGAAGAGAAAATTTTATTTATTTTTTTTTTTTTTACCAATAGACCTATTTTACAGTTCATAGTCACCAATAAACACAAATTAAAAAATTTTAAGAAAAATTAAATTCTCAGTTATATCACTAGGCATCATCATTCACACCTCAACATCACATTAGAATGACATATATTATTACAGACATTTTCAAAATAACACACTTAACATGAATGCTAGCAATATCCACTATTAAACAAGACTTAAACACGAGTTTTGTATTTACACTCCTAGCATTACCAAGTTTCAAATTACGAATAAAAATAACTTCTTAATCCGCTTGCTGATCGTCAATGTCACATTGAACACTACTTGTGGAGAAAGTAGGGGGGTGAGCATAAATTATTTAGTAGGTTACCCAATTTTTTTTTTTGGGAAAATCTTTTATAAATATCAACATGGTTAGTAGTATTAGAAAGCATTTCTATAATATCAAGGATTTAAACCATTTATAGAAAACCATGCTAAAACCAAAACCAGATATATATATATATATATATATATATATATATCCAGGTTAAAATAGATAGAAAACCATAATAAAATAAGTATAGTGTACATCACATAAATCAACATATCACATGAGTTCTCATCCTCTCATCACAACTAGAGCAACTTATACTACATGTATTGAGTGCTCTCTGCCTGACATCTATCTCTGAAAACCGGGGAGACACCCATGTGTCAACTCCTACCGAACCGGAGGGGCACCGAATGCCTACGTCTATCGAATAGAGACAGTCAAAAATCAAACCCCGCGTGGGTTTACGGGCTCTCACCGAAGGCGGGTGTACTAGTCCGCCTACTACAATACTGTGATGTCTAAGACGACTCTCATGCATGATCATATAAAATGTGCAATATATATAGAGTCTCAAACAACCATGCAATAGTTTAACATTCTAGACATACTCTGATTTTTAATTAAAATCTATTTTGTACTTTAAAATCCAAAAGTACAGTTTCTATGGTTTTACCAAATTCTAGGTATAAAAACTTTAATAAAATCATATTTAAAAATATCTAGAGTAATCTACAATGTTTCACAAATTCATAGTTCATTAAAATAATTATTCAAATAGTTCAATTTAATAAAATCACGAAATTTTATTTTTCAGAATAAATTATAATTTTGATGAAAATAATAGAAAACACGGAAATTAAATACCCTACCTCGAAATAGTGATTATGCTGAGCTAATGACGCTAGAAATATCCTCAATTGATCACCGAGTTGTTTGGACAGTTGTTTTCAAGTCTCATCATGTTCACTTAAAAAGTTGACTTTTCAAACGGAATCTCGGATTGAGAAACAGAGATCACCATTGAATTCAAAACACCCAAAGTCGTCGGTTTAGATATAAAGTTTATAGAAAACGGCTCCCGATACGGGACCGGCCCGTGGCACGTAAAACGATGCAATTCATGAGTTATTTTCTCGATTTTCGTGTCACTTCGGAAAATAGTAGTATTTTATATCAAACTTCATGTCTCGACCTCACTAAGTCCAAATTCAAAATCAGAACTCAGTTTCGAGGTCCTGAACACTAAATGAGCTCAAAAATCCAAAAATTATAAAAATACCACATTTTGAAAATATTTAGAAAATATTACATTTTCGTCCCGATAATTAACTACCATCCGGTTATCGTTTTAACACTTAAAAATCATGAGATTTCATGTTTCAAACTCCTCTATCACGTGGTAAAATTTTCTCGGGAAAAATAACTCAATTCTGAAATAATTATGAAAATATCACAAAATTTAAATATTAAAATATTGCTACAGTATACAACTTCTTACCAGAGCCGGATTGGAGGCCGAGAGTCGTCGAAAATCTAAGCGTAGCAGTAGCTCCACCTCTGCGAATGACGAAAGTACCCCCAAACTTGTATGATATGGCTAAATAGGAAAAATGGCCTGTGGCTCGTTCTTTTTTGGCTTGGAAAATAATGAGAGACGTGCAAGGGGGCAGGCGTAGAAATTATATAAAGCACAGCTGCTTTTAATTTCCGAATCGGACAATAAAACGATGGAAAGCTACGATGTCACATATAAATTAATATAAAGCCGAATTTGGAAATAAATGGTTAAATACTAATATACAAGTGGTGAGTGGCTGCCAATTGCTGACCCTCACGTGCTTCCTGACGTGGCAACAAGTTCGACGCCCCCACATAGATGTGAGCATAGAAAAAGACACTCTTTTCCGCGCTGTCCCTGCTGGATTGGATTCTCTTTACTTTACTTTACTCTAATATTGCCCACTCAGTGAGCAGCAGTAAGCTACTTAAAGCTGCTTCACAACACGTGTCCTGACTTCTAAAATGGACACGCACAACTTTGGCTTTTTTTAATTTTTTTTTATTTAAAAAAGAAGAACATTTAGCATTTGACTACTTGCAAGTTGCAACCTGTGCTGCCTGTGTTGTTCCGTTTTTCTCTAATATCATCTGTGCATTCCTACTAAAATGAGTGTATTAATGTTAAATTTAGCACAAATTTTTATTCATTTGAAAAAAATATCTTTTTTGTACTGTGAATATTTTCCTTTTTTTTTTTCTTAACATTTAAGTAGTAAAATAGTGCACGAGAAATTGAATTTGTAAAATTTAGTAAGAGCATAATTATAAATAAATCTAATGGAAAAAAACGAAACAAAAAATGTGTACATGTGTGAATTTTGGTACATATTCAAAGTGAAAACACTAATAAATTCTAAATTTTAACACACATGTTATAATGAAAATACTGTAAACTCTAACAAATAATTCCGATAATATTATAAATCTTCATACATACTAAGTTTTAATATATGTGTTTTTTTTTTTCCCACATTTAACACAGCTAATAACATATACTAATAAAGTACGTTAAGCAGAACATCTCAATGCTACAACTCTTGTTATAGCACTCTCGCTAGTGATACTCAAACTTGTCAAAATCTACAGATATTAGCAAATAGGAATGTTTGCTCGCAGC
The DNA here is from genome assembly GCA_002914805.1 of Parasponia andersonii. NCBI lineage: Eukaryota > Viridiplantae > Streptophyta > Magnoliopsida > Rosales > Cannabaceae > Trema > Trema andersonii. The sequence continues at coordinate 328,102 of JXTB01000029.1, forward strand.
ATCAAACTTTGCAAAATTATAATCTATTTGGAATTTTTTTATCAACATTTTTTCCTAATAAAAAAAAGAATGAATCTTTACTTTGCAGTGACACAAAATCTTAAATCAATAAATTATTGATTGGATCTATTTTTTTGGGGTTAGTATGACAAAAAAGTCAACTAATTATGTTTTTGAACCTTCGATTTGTGTTATTATATTTTGTTAAATTTTCATAATATTTGCGATTCTAGGATTTTTTTTTAAAAAAGAGGTGTATTGATTAGTATCTATTTTCTATATTCCTTGAAACGTATTAATTAGTATCTCGTATCATATTTGACATTTGTGTCGTAATAATTGCTTCACCGGGTAAATCATAGCTATCAAAGAGCCGCCATTAGCTACCTTCCTAAAGGTTTTTTTTTTTGACTTGATTGTATCAAATGATTTTTTTTAATGAGATAATGACCACTTAGGGCAACTCCAACCGTGCACTATTTTGGAGATTTTCTCCAATTTGGTGGAGTAGAGAGGCTCCAATCTAGTGCTATTTCTTGCTCTACAGTGGAGTTTAGCTACAATGTAATGTCACGTTATTAATGGGTGGCACCGTAGCAATTGTGTAGATGCATTATTTTGTATTTTGTATTTTTTTTTTCCTTCTAATTTCCAAACATGCTCTCTTTTATAGATTTTTGATGAATAAAAAAGAAATTTGGGTGAAAAATAGAAAGAATATTATTTTTTGGTAAAGAATATTCTTTTTAATGCAGTATTTAGAATAATATATTAAAGATAAAAAAAATATAGATTAGTATTACTTTATTTTAGAGTTTTGATAGCCAAAATAGCCAAAATGATCTTAGTTTGAAAAACAAAAAATAACTTATTAATTTTGTCACGCGTCATTGTGTCTAGTCCAAGTACGAAGACGTTGTTTTAGAGAGAAAAAAAAAAACTCCGTTCTTGAATTTTAATTTTATAATCTTAAGGTTTTTTTTTTCTAAAAAATACGAAACCATATTTGCTTATGGAAAAAAAAAGGATTAAAGCAATATAGTAGGAAAAGAAATTCTAAAACAACTCGAAAACATAGTTTAATAGACAAAAAAAAAAAAAAAAATCTAGAGCCAATCTAAAAATAGATAGATAAATACGGAAAAAAAAAAACCTCCAAGTGACCCACCAAATAAGTTACATGAGACGGTAATTGAATTGTATGACTTTTCAGTCCAACGAGGGATTAGAGATCTATAACACATCGTAGATGCAGAAAAAGAAACACGTATAGAAACATAAGAGTATGAAAAGGTTAAATAATTTTAAAATGTCTTATAGAATGATTATTTTTCTTTTATAAAAAGTTGTCATTTTAATTGTGATTTGTGATAATTAGTCATTTGTTGTTACGATCGTCCGCAATTTTAGGTATAATTATTACGTAAATTATTATTACCTGATATGTACTACTATTAGTCATAACGAGAAAACGCTAAGCTGTTTTATTATTATCTCTTACTATATTTATATTCTTATTAGGTTTTATTATAATTTATTGTATTATTAAAATATAATAATAACAATAGAATTTAGGCAATCTATATCATATTCATTTGTGTCTAAATCTCATTAAATTTTGAGTCATTCATTCAGCGAGTGCAGGTTTCAAATTGTGTTGTTGTGTTCTAGATTGCTAATAGCTTGTCCAAATTCTCACGAAATATGCAGCACAACATGATTTGACACCTTGTTACATCACCGCATAACACATAACGATTATAATTAATTACATTTTAGATAAACTGTACGTGTGACTTAATTTATTACTCATAATCACACTTATAATATTCTCGTAAAATTCATCTTTTTTATACTAGATATATATATTAAAAATAACAAATAATAATAAAAACAAAAGAGTTCACTCCGTAGTCTTCTCTCTCATCGTCATGCTTTCTCCGAGTGGGAGGGAAGGAGGAAACTTCTCTGACTATAAATAACCAGTAGGCTTTCTCAAACGAATATCCCTCTCTCTCTCTCTCTCTCTCTCTCTCTCTCCTTTTTTCTTCCCAAACAACCTTTAGGGTTCTTTCAGATCCTTACTTTCGATGTAAATACTCTCTCTCTCTCTCTCTCTCTCTCTCTCTCTCTCTCTTTTTCATCCGACATTGCATCATCTGCGAAAACATATTTTTGCCCAAAACAAAATTTCGATCATCGCATGCAATACATTCTAAATTCTTTGTTTTTAGCTCTCTTAATTTAATTTTTATTTTTAATTTTTTTTTTTTTGGGGGTGGCCTCTAGATCTCCGTGTGTGTTTTTTCTTGGAATTTATATACGAGATAGAGAGAGAGAGAGATGTCGAAAGCTGGAGCATTGGATCTCGCATCCGGTCTCGGCGGAAAGATTGGCAAAGACGAAGTTCTCTCCGCCGTTGAAAAGTACCTTTAACTTTCTCTGATTCACTCTCTCCACTCTTTACAGTTACATGTTCAATTAAGTTTTGGCTTTTTTTTTTTTTTTTTTTTTAGACTAAATTTTTTTTTTGGGGGGGGGGGGGGGTAAATATGGGTGAAGCTAATTTCATTATCAATAATCAAATCATGGATTAAAATGACATAATCTCTGAATTTTCCTGACGACCTTATGTATTGGTGGGGTCCAATCAATGGTATATTTGTGGTGCCGGCGAATTGTCTGTCTTATTTGGATTAACATATACAAAATCTAATGTATATGGTCCCAGGTTGTTTGTTTTTTTTAATGGTACAAAAAAGAAAAAGGAAAAAAAAAAAAAAAAAAGAAGACAGAGCTGAAGCAATTTGAGTTATAGTCAGACTCTGCTTAGAAGGGTAGGTGGCTGAGGCTTTTAGATTTAATTGGCAATTTTGCCCCTGTTTTAATTTTGAGGCTGCCAGCGGTGGTTGTCGTATTTATTGTTTCTATCTAATAATTCAATTGGTTCCCATGTGGATCTAGTTAAGTCAACCAGATTAAGTTTGGTTGTCACAATTGAACATTCAATCTTACGAAGGTTTCTGTTTAAATGGAATTTGTTTTTTTTTTTTTTTTTTTTTTTTTTTCTACTGCTGAATTTGGTGGCTAAGTTCTCTCTTATTTTATTTTATTTTTTAATTTTTTTTAATTCTATAATGTAATATCCCCATATTTATTTTTGTCAAAATATCCCGATTTCACTGCCCCCGTGTTTTCTTGACTTGATGTTCACTCGTGTTTAGTAGGAAATGTGATCATAAAAAATTAGTAATGCTCTCAGGAACCAAAAAAGAAAGAACGAATTATGGGACAATAACCCCCATATATGGTATAATTCTGGAAGGAACACCCATGAGGGTTAAGGTCGAGTGGTTAGGCCCATGAGGTTTTGGGGTCCATTCCTCATGGGGACTTGCTTAGCAAATGTGCTAGAGTTTCCTGTGTCTCAAAATTGTAGGATTCAGGGATCAGCCGAAGGACAATTATCAATAAAATTTCTGGAAGGTTTACCACCTACTTACTTAATCAGACATAATTCTTTAACTAATCTTTTAGATTAATATGTTCTGATGAGATGTGAGAAGAAAAGGTCCATGTATTTATTGAAATACTTGTACTTCAGCCTCAAAAGTTTCGTACATTATGAGTTAATGAGTAGCAATAATCGAGCCTGGCCAGCCAGCCTTTTGTATGGTGGGTGATTGCTGACGTGTGACACCACAAAGAATTGATGATTTTCTTGACTGTTTTGTGTATTCTGGAATTTATTGTTTGACTTTGCTGAATCTTTCAGGTATGAAAAGTATCATGTCTGTTATGGAGGTGAAGAGGAAGAGAGAAAGGCTAACTACAGTGACATGGTAAGAAAAAGCTCTTTCTTAGCCGTAAGTGTTTGAGAATTTTCAATTGACATGGTATGCCGATGCCAAATTCTACCATTTTTGCAAAATAAGTGTATAGATTTAGTATTAGTTTTAGCATTTGCTATTCTTTATTCCAAACACAGCATTAAGAATAGCATGTGCCAAAATTTAGCATTTGCCTCAAACCTACAAAATTTTCATTTGGATCACTAGGTGGATTGCAGTTGGATAGAGGAATAATAATAGTTAATAAATTTTCATCTATCTTGTAAATAAAAACAATGTTCAGATGTAAAACACTGAGTTTCTAGTATCTACGCATTGAAGAATAGCACAAAAGGTGTGCCAAATTCTATATTTCGACATAGTAGCATGTTAAATGTAACATTAGTACATTCTCTTGCATTGGAGATGGTCTTAGCAACATGAAAATCAATGTAAAATGCTAGCAACTACTGGCTTTTGAGACACAATGATTGGTTGTTTGAGCCAAAAAAAAAGGTGGTGTAGATAACTTGTTAGTTCTTTTTATACTATCACGATTGCCCACGTTTGTAGTGTCATCTATTTGTCAAAGTATCTCCTTCTAACTTGTTGCTTCTAGATAATATTTGGCCTTTGCATCAAGAGTGGAGGAGTTGCTCAGTGGCATTGTTTTTGCTTGTGGATTTCAGGTTAATAAATATTATGATCTCGTTACCAGCTTCTATGAATTTGGCTGGGGAGAATCCTTCCATTTTGCACCCAGGTAGCTCTTTTCTTCTTTTTATGGTCAATTTTTAGTTGCTGTTTTAGCATCAATCCATCATTCTGATTATACAACAATTTTTGTGTGCACAGATGGAAAGGAGAGTCTCTTCGCGAGAGCATCAAGCGGCATGAGCACTTCCTTGCTTTGCAGCTAGGAGTGAAACCGGGACAGAAGGTTTGTTTTCTTTGATACGTCATGCTGGAAAAGAGTGGGAGATAGTTCGACCTTTTGGATGGTTCAGATATAACGTCTGCTGTTTTGTTCATTATGTCAGGTGCTGGATGTGGGTTGTGGAATTGGGGGCCCACTAAGAGAATTTGCTCGATTTAGGTGGATACCCTTTATATTACAAGTATTATATAATTTTTTTGGTTGAGGTGGCCTCGCCTTTTGAGAGTATAGTAGAATCAATATTAAATGGTGAAAAAGATCAAGCATTGAATTCAGGGAGTAGTTTCTCTATGCACGCTATGAGTCCTTGATTGGGCTCTATTTTTGTTCCTTTTCAAATATAGAATTTTTCAGTGTGTTTACATAACAGTAATTATAATAAATTATTAATTTATGGTTCTGGGTTTGCAAATGTCATTCAAAAGGCACCAGCTACTTACAGAGAGAAATAAAACCTTGGTACTATTCTTGTGGTTAACAAATAGCATCTTTAGTATGACATGCTATTCTTAGTGTCAACACTTGAATTGCCACTTTCATCTGTGATTAGCATGTTTAAAGAGAGCTTGATTTCTTAATTTTTGATAATTCTTGTAGCTCTGCATCAGTTACGGGGTTGAACAACAACGAATATCAGATATCAAGAGGAAAGGTAGGTCCTTGCTATAGTTTGAAAAAAAAAATTAGGTATGAAACTTGACGGTGTTCAATATCATTAAAGGTCCTTTAGTGTTAGAGTCCCTGGAGTATGGTTGTGAACTTCTTAACTGCTCCGTGTATTATCTTAAGACACAGCCACTTGTTGGAAAATGATTTAGTTATTAGATAAATAATTTTTTCAGCAACATGATACTGATTTATTCAGCATACGAATAGTTAATTCTGATATTTTTTTGTCTAGTATTATTTTATTTATAATTGCCATGGTGGAATGCTCAAGTTTGAAATTGGCTTATTTACTAGCTTTCGATTGTTCCACAGGAACTGAACCGGATTGCTGGGGTTGACAATACCTGCGAGTTTGTTAAGGTAAGTAGTTTCAATAATGATGCATTTCAAGTTCGTCCTCTTCTAGTTTCTTAATTTCTTCTATTTTAAATCACTAGGGCATTATTTAATTTCTGGTATTTCTTTTGCAATCTTGAGTTTTGACATATGAATTCATGGTTATAGACCTTATTCTTATTTTCAATATTGCAGGCTGATTTTATGAAAATGCCATTTTCTGACAATACATTTGATGCGGTATATGCAATTGAAGCTACCTGCCATGCACCAGATGCAGTATGTCATTTTTTGTGGCTTGAAAACATAGACCTCTCTTTGTTCTGCTTCATGTTGTTTCCTTGTGGTTTTCCTTGGTTAAAGTACTTTCTTTTAATATGGCTAGTACGGATGCTACAAAGAGATTTACAGAGTGTTGAAGCCTGGCCAGTGTTTTGCTGCATATGAATGGTGCATGACTGATGCATTTGATCCCAATAACCAAGAACATCAAAAGATCAAGGTGTGAAAAACTTGCCACAGGAAATTGTCTTGTGATATTACTTCTATATTTTCCTTCACCTTGATATTATATCTCTGAAGATACAAAAATTTTCTCGATGCAGGCAGAAATTGAGATCGGTGATGGCCTCCCAGATATTAGGTTGACAACTAAATGCCTGGAAGCTCTGAAACAAGCAGGTTTTGAGGTTGGTTGCAATTCTCTCTTCTGAGGCCTCGTTCCCCCCAAAATATATGAATGTTTGAGGTTGTGAAGGCATGATCGTAACCTTATCTTTCTCTCATTCTGTTTCAATTCCCTGTGGCCAAAGGTCATATGGGAAAAAGATCTTGCAGCGGACTCACCTATCCCTTGGTTTTTGCCTTTGGACAAAAGTCACTTCTCACTCAGTAGTTTCCGTCTAACTGCTGTTGGGCGTTTTTTCACCAAGAACATGGTAAGATTTTAATACATTGACAGCGTTAATATTTGTTCTTTTCCCTTTAAATTGTGGAAAAAGTACATGTCGCTGGTATCCTGTGATGTCGAGAATTGCACAATTTCTTGTGTTTGCTTCAAACGTCGAAAGCAGTTTATTAGCGTGGTCTTGCATTAATATAGGTCAAGGCCCTTGAATTTGCTGGCCTCGCCCCAAAGGGAAGTCAAAGAGTTCAAGATTTTCTTGAGAAAGCTGCAGAAGGGCTAGTTGAAGGTGGAAAGTAAGTTATCATCTTCACCATCCTCCTTTTTTTCTCCCCCTAGTCTAGAACCTTTTTTATCCACCCTGTTTGAGAATTTCATGACTTGATTCTGAGACTAATATCTCAGTTGCTGGGCCAAAAGTAAACCACTATTTAGAGATTACTCTACCATAATTTGGCTACTGAAATTATTTCCTTGATAATTGGCTTTCAGGAAGGAGATTTTCACCCCAATGTATTTCTTCTTGGCCCGGAAACCGGAGAATGCTAATCAGTGAAGTGTTGATGCTAGAGTCATCAGAACTTTCTAGTTGGACCTTGAGACTAAGTGTGTAAGAATTGTGTTTTGAAAAAATGGTAGATGACTCACTGATTGTGTATCGATCAGTTGGTAGTCTGTATTGAGTTATCTGTGAGTTTATTTGCAACTTGTAGCTATTTGCTTGACCAATAATGTTAGTCTTCTTTTTGGGTTGAAAACTGATTGTCAAAGATTGAAATTTACTGCCCCTGCTCCTGATGAGGATAGACCTTGTGAACATGCACCTTCTTTCTTACGGGTTCTATATCCTGGCCCAAGTTTCACATACATGCACTGAGAGATGTGCATATGCTTTACAAATACAAGAATCTAGTAGTTTGCTATTCTGTCACTGTGACAAGTCTCCAACAAAGCCTGCTACGGGACATTTGGCACCTGCAGCGAATTTATTGAGGAGAACCATACATTCCAACTCATTCTGGATGCTTTTGTGGCCCTTTTTCTCATTGACATGTCTACTCTTACTACGAAAAAATTGAATCTTATAAACCCATCAGGTGTTTTATGGCTACAATTTGATCCCCATCATACGTGTCCTGAAAAATGAAAAGGTTCCTATGCAGATGCATCTTTGCAACTCTCTCATTGTGACAAAGCCACCGAGGGACATGGGACATTTGGCACCTCCGGAGATTTTATTGAGGTGAGCGATAAAATCCAATCAAACTTTAGAAGCAATGGACTCAAGTTCTGGTCTCCTAGACGCTTTTGTGACATTTCTCTTCGAATAAATTCTCCTTTTAAGCTTTTGACCGCTTTCTTCTTCTATGACTCTACTTGGTTCTTTTCAGTTTCTTAAAACCCCATTATGTCCTCTTTTTATTTTTGGGGTATCAAAACCAACAAGGACTTATTCTATTACTCCACTTGGTCTCATATGGAATTTGCCAAATATCAATTTCAATATCATACCTTTCTTGTTCCATAAATCACCTAACAGGGACCATTTTTTTTTTTTTTTTTTTCTTCTCTCCCTCTCCCTTTTTCTATTGCAAAATCACATCGAGGCTTTTCAAAATTACTTCTTCTTTAGCTGGAGTTAAATATCATGGATACAAATATAAAAGAAATTTTTTTAAATTTTGATTGCAGGACTCTAACTATTCATTATGACCAAAATTTCCCCCAGATCAACAGAGCAAAAATTTAAAAAAAAAAAATTAAAGAAAGAGAAAAAAGAAAAAGAATAAAAATTTCTCGATAGATCAATTTGTCATTAAGGGAACAATCAAATAAATTGTCACAGAATTACAATTCTCCAGTTTCTCAAATTTTCCGCAATTAAAATAAAAATAACATAAAACTCCCAAACAAAAAAAAAAAAAAAATGAATCCTTTCTTGGTGTATTGTCGTATAATATTTTTTCTTGAGATTAGGTCAAACAGAGAAAAGAATGAACTCCGCCGGCGAAGCTCCTCCAACCGCCTTGGGCCCACAGTAGCGGAGCTGTACAGCGCCACCGTCGCCGTTCCCGTCTCCGCTGCCAAATCCGGTTACGCCGGCACCGGAGAAGAATAGATGGCCGTTGCCGTGGTGGTTATGGTGGTTGTCTTCGGCGTTAATGGGAGGATGGTAGTACATACGGCTGGTTTGAGGGCAATGAGAATGAAACCTCGCCGCGATTCTCACTCCTTGGTCCAAAATCTCCACAAACTTCCCCATCTCTCTCTCTCTCGGTCACTTTTTCCTTCTTTTTTTTTTTAAAAAAAAAAAATTAATCTCTCTACAAAAGAATGAATTTTCTCGGAGGAGAGAGAATGGGAAAGAAAGGGAAGGAAAAAGAAAAATTACAGTAAGAAAATTTTTTCTTGCTAGAGAGCTTCCCAAACGTCGGCGCCCATGAAAATAGGAAACAGAGACCTTGTGTGGTTGTGTCGAAGAGAGGGCAATGTGTATATATAGCTGGCTTCGCCGCGTGCTTCGCTGCCTCTTTCCTTTCACATTTTCCATGATTATTATTTCATTTAACCCTTTAAAGTTTCCTATTTGCAATTGTGCCCTCGTATTCTAGGTGAATTGTTTTCTTTAAAAAAAAAATTAATCAACTCTTGAGTGAAAATGAAAATGTTATTAATAAGGGAAAAAACTTAGCAGCATAATAACATACCGAGTTGGAGGTAGATTTTCGGCCAATTAAATACATTCATCATCCAATCAACGAGTAGAGTAGATATGGAAAATATGAGAATTTTATTTGTGTCCTAATAAATATGATTTGTCTTCACAATAATTAAATATATCTAATTTTAAGTAATTAGATTTCGAGTTATTAACATCTTTTTTTCCTTAAAATAAATTGAAAAAAAAAAAAACTCTAGTTGAATTAGAGGTTGAAACATTTTGTGTGTGGGTGTGAGGGGGTTGAACCCTTGCTAAAGCATCATACTCCCATAACAACTAGAGAATAATGCTTAAAGATTTCATTTATGCTTCCTTCGTTGAGATTCGAGAGATTACCATCCAATTCCCTGATCCATCTTTTTTGCTAGAGCAACCACAATCTGACCATCATATCACCTACTCCAAAAAGCTAATTAATTAATTACAACGGTGGCTTTTAATTAATTGTCTATTGGACCTTTCTGAAAATAATTTTGTTTCCTTTTGACGTTTTTGTAATGGTCATATAACAAATTCCAATATGAGCATATTTTCAAAGTTATTGTTGAAAATCAATTATTTAATGGTCGATTAATAAGTAGATGTAGATGGTAGAATATGAACATTGAATAAACTGTACGTAACATGATGAATTTGGCATTATTCATTTCACATGTGAGATTGTATTTTTAAACATAAGCATGAGGTTTATTATACGGTAAGAAAGTAGTGGATTCAAAGTCAAATCACATGTCTCCATATTAACGTCATATTTTTAATTTATAAAAATTAAAATTCACCCTTACCCCAAAATATTATCTTGAATAATTACTTGTCCTTTACCGAACTCCAACAAAGTGAATACATAATCGTTTTGATTCTGAGTTAAGGTATATTATACTTGGTATAAATTTGAGTCAAATACAAGAATTTATCTAAGGTTAGCCTTCCTAGTAAGTCAAATATAATATAATAAAGTCAAATGGAATCTAGAAATAATAAACTGAAGGCTAGGGGGGCCTTGGTGCAAATGAACCACAAAGGAAAAAAAAAAGGTTGTGGCTGTGGGACCCAAAGGACGCGTCATAAATTGAAGAAATGAAATATGCATAAAATGTACGCCGCGTAGAGTGGCGCATGGTTGGAACGTGTAAAAACCAGTGGTTGGGAGTAAGAGTCAAATATTGGTCGGCTTGATTTACCAATAATGCCCCCAACGTTTTACCCAAATGACACAATGACCTATTGTCTCTTTTGACTACTTCTCTCACGCCCCACCCACCCAGGTCTTCCAATTTTGACTTGAGCCACTGCTCACCTTCTAGACAGGTGACCTTATCAATGTCCAACTGCCGGTCTCCTTCAACCGCTTCCAAATATGTAATTATATATGCGTTGCCAATTCAGTTGGAATTTTTTTTTTATATGTAATAATTTTTTTACTCGTAGAATTATTATTTAATAGTAATTTAATTATTATAATGGATTATATTATAAAAATTGACCGTTTAAAACGTGGATATTGATTTATTTTCAAAAAGAAAAAAGGTAGATATTAATTTATTTAAAAAAATATGGACATTGATTTATTTAAAAGGTCATGTCGCTAGTATAATATACCGATAGGGTCATCTAACTTAAACAGATTACAAATCAACAGTGTTGATTTTAGGACTTACATCGGATAAAATGATGCATGTAAGGCCATATTAATAACACTTTGCTGTATACCAAATAAAAACTCAAAGTTGAATTCACAAATCACCTCCTCTCCTATGCTACTCTCTTTCTCTTTTTCTTTTTTTCTTTTTTTCTTTTTTCTTTTTTTTTTTTTTTTTTTTCGGGTGTTAACGTATAACTATTGTCACTTTACTTCTTTCAGGTCTTGAGTGCATTGCTGATACGACAGTGCTTGACTTAAGATTTGGCTATGCCTGTTTTGTCGATCAAACTTTTATCTTTCGAATCTGATACTAGCTAGACTGACTAGAAGAGTACGAATGCAGGAAGAGTTTCCATTTTTTCAAATTAAAGATTTGAAGACCTATTGCTTCGAACAACTGATGGCAGAATAGACCTTTCAATTCATAAACGTGAATCTCGGACTTATAAAGAGGGATATTCCTAAAACTCACAAAGAATAAAAGAAGGGTGACTTAGACCCAAAAAAAAAAACAAGTTAATAAAGAAGAACATCAGACCAATCAATCTCTTTGACATCGGCAACATGAGCTACTTTAGCAAATTGAACTCAATAAAGAAGCACATGCTACAACATCTTGAGGTCAAAGCTATACAGAGACATATGGCCGGCCAGGACGGCTTTGCTTAAGATCGGAGTGCTACCCCGGCTCGAACTCCAGAACTAAACTCTAAGTCAGTCATTGGCGAATGAATATCATGATGAACCGGCACATATTTTCAATTCAATTGAAAATCAGCTCAAGTATTCCTCTTCTCTCAGCCATTTAAGCTCTTTTTTTCTCCCTCTAATACAAATCAGAACTTTATTGGCAAGCATTCACTCTAGACCATTGACAAGCAATGAATTCCATGTTTAGAGCTTCCAAATTCCATGTTTAGAAGCACCTCGTTGGACTCTGCCAGAATCGGAACCAACCAATAACTCGTGAAAAATACAAGATGTGGAGGCAAGCGTTCAAATCTGAGAAAAATTCGACTCTGTAAGTTCAAATTTGAACGAACTGAGTATAAGGTCAGGCAACCAAAAAAGGCACCCTTTTCTCCTCTATTTCTTTGTAAACCAAGACCCAATTTCTTTTCTTCTCTGAAAAATTTTACATGAATTTACTTTAGTCTAATTGTCATGGAAGAGACCCAACTGAGAGATTCTCACCAAGACCCTTCTACCCAAACTTCAATTTCAATGGTTTCTTGGGCTATTGAAGATACCCACAAGGCTAATCTGCCGATTCAAGACTCCAAAGATCTTTCCATGGCCGAACATAATGTCTCTTTGGTGGATTCGATGCTCTGCGACTCTAGTTCAAGACTACTACTAAATGGGTTAACTAGATCCAGTTCCACGGGTCAGCGTTTTCTCATAGTACATAAATTTTCTATTTGGTTTCTAGGAAAATATAAATAAAGGAAAAAAATTAGAATAGGGTTCCTTTTCCATTTCTTAAAATTTGACTAGGTACCCTAGGATTTCTCAGATTTGGGGATTTCTTTTTTTTTTTTTTCCTCATGGTTCATATTTGGTGATTTAATAAGAATTAGTTCCAATTTTTGTAGACAAAGAAAGAGAATAAAGAGAAAAGGAGCAGAGAGAGATTTAAGCACAATTTAAAAAAAAAATAAATTAAAAGAGAGATTCAGGGAGAGTGAGAAAGTGGGGTACTTTATATTTAAAAAAGGTACTATGCCTTAATTTTTGTACAAAAAAATCTATATAAACTGCAAAATAACAATAACTACAAAATAAACACAGAAAAAATAGTTATTAAGACACAAAACTAGAGAAAACAAAAAGACAAAGAAAAAATCAAATTTTGTTGGTGTTGTAGTTATGCCTTACTATTTCGTCAAAAAAAAAAAAAAAGAAATTATGCCTTACTAATAATAATAATAATAATAATAATAATAATAATAATAATGGTTCACATGGAAAACTAAGACAGATAACGTAGCGTTATTCTTTGCTTTCAAATTTGTAGAGTAGAAGGTAGATTGTTTTCCTCGTTCCAAAAGTTGAAAGATGCCAGTTAATACCTATACCAGTTGATAACAAAATAGGCGTAGATGCTAGTTGGTACCTATGGCAGTTGATGACAACATTGGCATCATCATCACTATAGATTTTTCCAGGCAATTTGCACGGAGAGTTGGACTCACTAATAAGTTATTTGTCTTTGGTCTCCCATTTTAAATGGAATATTCCAATTCCAATATTAACGGGGGGCATTTTTCGCTTAAATCTAGGCACCGTTCAAATAAAATAATGACTCAACTATTCAAATGTTAGAAAATATTTAACGAGAACCGTGAAATATTATATTTTCATAATTTGAATGATTCCCTTCAGAAAATGTTGGGCAAGTCAAAATCTGATCAAAACACTATCTCACAAGCATGTTAAGCATTGAAAAGAATATATCACATGTTTCCTTTAAAATAAGAAAATATCGTAAAATCACTTTGTATTTCATAATTTTAATTTTTTATTACCAAAAACTTTATAATTTGACTATTTTCAAATTTTGATCCCGTCATATTAACGGAATTAAAAAAATTGTAAGAAATTAAAAAATTACTCTAATATGCATTAAATTTATATTTAAAAAGAATTAAAGAATTGTCTATACTAATTTTCAAACGATATTTCGATTTTTTAAATGACTTTGTAAGTGATAAAATATATTTTTAACAATTCTCTGTATATCCAAACACAAACTAAAAATGTAATATAAACCTAAGTTTACTATCCCCTAAGAATAATTTTATCATTTATTATTAATTTTTTTTAATTTAATTTGTACGAGAATGTGGAATTTTAAATATTGTCAAATTGCAATGTTTTTTTTTTTTTTTGTAATAAAAAGTCAAATTCAAGGGAAGTTTCCCATATTTCTTAAAACATCATAAAAAAAATGGAAATAAAAGGTGATTTTACGATATTTTTTCTTAAAAAATTAAAGAAATAAAAATTACAAGTTGTAAAAACATCCAAGCTGCTTTACTAGAATATAATAAAAGTAGAAGGCAATTATATTAATCTTGAATATTCCGATTTGTTGTTTTTCTTTTATATGACTATTTACCTGAACTCAAATACATACATATAACAGTTTATCATTGTCAGTATGAAGATGGAATATATGCATATATATATATGTGAAAAATTTTGTAACCCGGCACTATGAATAACATCTTGTTTAATTAACCACTTTGCAACGCACCGAAATTAAAATAAAAACCAGCATTAAAAAGAAAAAAAAAAGTTTTAAAAAAGGCGAAAGATGTGAATAAGAAAGAGAATTAAAACATTTGATTTCAACCTTTTAAAATATATCATCTAGTTAAATATGTAGACATGTGTAAACCGGCAGTTAGGGAGAGTCATATATATGGCAGTTATATGCACATGCATTTGCAATTGTGTCAGATGTGTACAGGCAATTCTAACTACAATCAGGTAACGAATGTGAATTAAATGGTGCAAACGGCTCAAGACCTAACGATGAATGTAGCTCTTCTAAGTAACAAAATGTGTCCCTAAAAAATATATGTATCGTCGTCTTGTAAGAAAATTTGTCATTTTCACTATCCAAGTTTAGTTTACGTATTGAGTTTCTGATCTCTAAGTGGCATTTGCGTGTAAAGATCTTCTCATATACGTAACATACATGATTGTGATGGTTTCTATATATGGTCACAATAACCCATAGTGCAGTTTAATTTCTAATATTTTCTAATGCATTAGCTAGAGAGTCTATAATATATAAGCAGGGTACATGTAACATGTGGTTGAGAGTAGTTTGTTGGTTGAGCTAGTAATGTGAGTGGTATTCTTATAATGATAATCCAGTTCAAAGGCTTTTTGAGAATCTGCTTTATAAATCTCTACTTGGAAGTTACAAAACTCAGGTAATTTTTGCTATTTTTCTCTTTATTTAACTAAAGAGACAGGATAATATTCGGATTTGAAGTAGTTGGCGTGGCTTTTGAGCTTCAGCCATTGATTGATTGGAGATCTGAGAGGGTATTTTAAGGCCCGTATTGTAAAAGGCAAAAGGGATTTGGACCTGAGTAAGAGTAATTTGGTCCAAAAAGACTGTTTATTGATTATTTTTCAGGTTGACCTTTTCGGAACTGGTCATAGAAAATAGAGAAATTAAGTAAAATATACATAAAAATATGTCTACTTTGAGACATATGTTTTTCTCAATAAAATTTAGTAAAATATGTATGTATCCACTTAAAAAATTCTATATTACTCCCAATTATTGTTTCTCATCTTATATGCCTCTTAATATATCTTATCTTCTCAAACATAAGTAATCGTCTAAGTTTCTTTATTTAAATGTAACGAGTATAGTTTAAGATAGTTTATTATCAAGTTTCAAAATATTCGGACGTAATTTATGTGTTAAAAAGAATTAATTTTGAGTTAATATTTACCATGTTTTTATCATAATTTACGAAACTGTCAAAAACTATTGAAATTTTATCGAAAATACTACTTCATCGAAATTATATTGAAATTGTGTCAAAAGTTAACGAAAATATCACTTTTATCAAAATATTATCAAAAATACACTTTTATTGAAATATTATCGAAAGTACCACTTATTGAAATATCGTTTGAAAGTATAAAAAATACCATTTTTATTGAAATTTTATCAAAAGTACCACTTTAGTCGAAATATCGTGTAAAATATACCATCGAAATCTCATAAAAACTATCAAAAATACTATTCACATCAAAATTTCATCGAGAATACCATTTTCATCGAAACCATCCATAAAAACTGATAATTATCGCGATTTTTTTGTTAAAACTAGCAAAACTTAATCTCAATTTTTCAACATATAAATTACATCATAATATATCGAAATTTGATAATAAGCTATTTTATACTATACCCATAATTACGTAGAAAAGAGTAAAGCGAGAAGAAAGGGAAATAATGAGTTAAACTTATTGAGAACAAGGAACAAAAGAGGGAGAGAGTTTGACGGTATTGGAATTAATGAGAATGACGCTTTATGCGAATAAGGAGTACTACAATTCTCAGATTAACCGAGATTTTTAGTCAATAGGGAGAGGTTCAGATCTTGAGAGATGATAGAGTGAAACTGACAGAGAGATATTTTTTTTTATATATTATTAAGAGTATTTTCGTCCATAAGCATATTTTTCAGGATTAGTATGTTTGTTTGTCTTTTTATGACTAGAATATGCCTCAAAATATACCTATTATTTTTCCTAATTTCTCTAAATCAATAATGCTTTTAAGCCATATGTTTGAATTTCAGATTTTTTTTTGAAAATTGACCATTTTTAAACAAGATAAACAATTTATTTTAAAAATGGTCATTTTTCATATTTAATAGATTGATATATATTGATTTATTTCATATAAAATCGATTATTTTTAAAAAATTAATTAATTTTTAAAAAATAGATCAATTGAAAAACAATCACTTTTCAAATTGATTTATAGAAAAAAGAATATTTTTTTATAAATACTTAAATATAAAAATGCTACGGAGTACTTTAATGCTAGCACCGCAGTTAATAAAAGTGTTAGACCTTTATACAAATTTGATGTTGTAAGATTCATCTCTATTATTATATAGCGCTTATACAGTGGTGGGCATATAAGTTTCTTTTGCACTTTCCAAAAAGAATGGCCTTCTATGACCCATAGTCATGACCAAAAAAAAAAAAAAAAAAAGAAAGAAAAAAATATTATGGGCTCTTAACGTAATAGCTGAATTTGGGACCCTTTTAAATAAATGTTAGTTTTTCAAATTTTTTAACAAAATGGTCCAATATATTTGTTCTTGTATAAGCTTATCAAATATACGCATTATAAAGACCGATGGATTGATATATTTAGTATAAAAGCCGAAGTACTGATATTTGATATATTTAGTGTAACTCGTATAAACAACTATTTAGATGTAAGAAAACTCGGACATTTATTATAATAAAGTGTAAAAAAGGGCATTTATTACAATTACTCTGACAAAAGAAAATCATATTGGAAAATGGTCAAATGCCATTTATTCCTGCTCAAATCGCGGAGGTGAATACAAGTAGGCCTTGAAAATGGTCCAGTCTTGTGGTATTTTTACAAATAGTGATTTTAAAATTTAAATTATGTTATATAGCAACCAACGAAATATATTTCGCAGTGTAACAACTTGTACAAACACTACCGAATAAATACAAGGTTTTAAAGCTTAACCAAGTATTTTTTTTTTAAAAAGAACTCAATGGTTTTAAAGCTTATCCAATTAGTTAACAAAAAAAAATTAACTATTCAGTTGACATAACTCCACTAGTTAGTAGACAAGCCCCAATCTGTTTTGAGAAACCAAAGAGCAAATTTAGAACTTATAAAATAAAAGTTGTTATAAAACAAAAAACTAAGAAGATATTGTTAAGTCTAAAAAATTTTATGAGCATTAATTTTTCGGGAAATTGAGCTGGGCAGTCTCCTCTTGTAACCAATTGAATTTTTTACTCATTTTTTTAAAGTGACTTTTATAGTTTAAAATTTTGACATTTTTATTTTAGCGAGAGAAAACTTCACGCTTTTAAATTTGTCTTTATGCCAATTTATGCCTTTTCGGTGAATATACGTACAAGTTCCTTGCTCTTTCTTATTTTTTCCTAAAATTTTCACTGCTAATCATACTAAAGTTGTTTTACCCTCGCCTTTTCTATTTTGTTTCCAAAGCAACTTACTCACTCATAATCAATCGTTCTAATCTATCATTCACCGTAGTTCTATTCTCCTCGGTCCATCTTATTCTGTGATTCTCTCTCTCACTTACTCACTCATAACCAATCGTTTTACTCTATCCACCATAGCTCTATTATCCCCGGTCCATCTCACTCTGTGGTTCGGCTAATTTGTCTCGCTCATCTCTCTCTCTCTCTCCTATCTTCTCATTTTGGTTTGGGTTGATTTTATGGATTTGTATGATAATTAATATTTTTTTAAGCTAGATTTGTGTCAATATAATAGAACCAAATCTATATGTGACTATATATCACAAATTTTGTGACTCAATGGTAAAATATATGTGAATTTGTTATTTATATTATGATTTAAAGAAGTGAGAGTGTGTGACTCCATATCTCAACATTTGTTACAATTTTTTCGAATATATTTTCCGTTGTTATAGCAGTCTAGTTTTTATTATTAGTAGACCAAAGTTTGTTATTAGTACTCAAAAACTTGTAACTAATGGTCATTTTTTGTTTTACATCGTTACGAATATTATAGAATCCTGTCACGTAATATGCTAGATAGTTGTTGATCTGTATTAAATTTTTATTTATTTATTGTAGATACGAGTAATGTTGTTGTCATATATTTTATAACTGAACTATATTAAATAATTTGTATTCCTGGATGTATGAGTATTTTTTTAAAATTTTTTTTTTTCTGAGGTTCTAACCATACTCTAAGAAGTGTTGAATAATTATTAGTGAATTCAAATTCATAACATCAATATATAAGACTCATGTAAAAATAAAGAGGCCTGTACCCAACAAATTATAAACATCATTCTTGTTTTTAATATTGTCAGAATAGTTGTAACATGCAATATATAAGATTACAAAGGTTTATAATAAATTTTTCAATAAATAATGTTACCAAAATATTATGCTCCAACTTTGAGTAGAATTTCGGCAGCACTTCAAAACAAAAGATTGTTAACTGTCGAGGACTGTGTTCTACACAGAGTCCTTAAAACTGATTCGCTCCCTCTACCAAAATGCTTGAGGATTTTGCAAACATCAGTCTCCCAGGTTACAACGATGAAGAGCAGTAGGTGAAGTACCAACACTTCTACTCTACGAACTGGATAGCTTTGAACTCAAACACACTAGAACTCTAGCTAAAAAAACTGAGGAAGTCAAGAACTCTTGAGAGAGAAAGGCAGAGAGAAGAAGGCTTCTGTTTTTTTTTTGTGTGAAGAATGAGGAGGAGAAGCTCACCTTTTATAGTCTCCAAGGGGGGGACTTGGTAGCAAAACTAGAAAATTTTCCGTTAATCTCAAAACATTTTCCAGTCATTAGTTACTAGTGACTGCTATTATAGTCCAAGTTTTAGCCCGACATTCGTGTCTGCAGGTACGAGCACACACGAGCCCATGCACCCTCTGCGCGTGCCTGAGAGAGCATCTGTGGTAGTTATTCTTATAACTATCACAAAACAAAGTTCTATATAAACCACTTGCACCATGCATTTCCCACTAATGTGAGGCTTTAATATTTTCCTTTCATTTTCCATTTCAATGGTGTACTTTTGAACAACAATTTCTCATTCATCCGTGCACTATTTTGAGCGTGTGAATATACGAAATCGATGTCCTCGCGGAGGAGAATAAGAATTCACTAAGGCCTTTTATCAACAAGATGTTAGTCCCGCTCAATTTTTAGCTTCAAAATAGTTCATGAAAATGGGTTTTATAACAAATTTAATCTTTAAAATCTTCTTGGGCTTCCAAGCCCAAGTCAAGCCCAAATTATTTCCTTAACTCATTTTTCCAACAATTGCAGGCTGATTTTATGAAAATGCCATTTTCTGATAATACATATGATGCGGTGTACGCAATTCAAGCTACTTGCCATGCACCAGATGCAGTAAGTCATTTTTGTTTGCGACTTGTAGAAATAGGAATCTTGTAGTTACTGCTTCATTTTGTTTCGTTGTGGTTTCTGTTGGTTAAAGTATTTTCTGTTTACATGGCTAGTATGGATGCTGCATAGAGATTTACAGAGTGTTGAAGCCAGGCCAGTAGTGTTTTGCTGCATATGAGTGGTGCATGACTGATGCATTTGATCCCAATAACCAAGAACATCAAAAGATAAAGGTATAAGAAACACTGAAAACCACAGGCAATTAGCACTCTGATGTTAGATTTTAAAGATACAAAAATTTCATTGATGCAGGCGGAAATTGAGATCGGTGACGGCCTTCCTGATATCAGGTCGACAAGTAAATGCCTTGAAACTCTTAAACAAGCCGGCTTTGAGGTTGGTTACAAGTCTCAATTCTTAGTCCCCATGTACGAATGATGTTTTGAGGTTGAGAATATGATTGTAACTTTTATCTTTTTCTTATTCTATTTCAATTTCCCTGTGACAAAAGGTCATATGGGAGAAAGATTTTGCAGTGGACTCGCCTCTCCTTTGGTACTTGCCTTTGGACAAAAGCCACTCCTCACTCAGTAATTTTCTAACCAAGAACTTGGTAAGATTTTAATACGTTGGCAGCTGTGATTGACATTCATTCTTTTTCTCTCTCTAAAATTTAGAAAAATGTATTAGGGAGTGCTAAGATCACTTTCTTCTAATCTTATTTGGACAAGTGAACTTCACTATGCTTTCTTATATTATTAATATGTGAGATATTTTAGTAGAATTTACGTGTCAAATAATGAGATAAAAAAGTCAAATAATGAGATAAAAAAGTGTTTAAAAAAAAAATAAAGTGAAAAGCAATTCCAAAATACAGTTTGCTCTTATTCTGCGACATTGAGAACGTACACCATTTTTTGAAATATTTTCTCAAACATCGAAAGCAGTTTACCTAACAAGTAACGACTAACAATCCAATTAGGTCAATTTTTATATAACATAATAGAATAATTGGTACATGTATTACTTTGAATAAATAGTTAATTGAAAGCTAATAACTTATTAAAAATAGAAGCTAGTTATGTACATATTTTTCTAAACAAGAAGCTGATTATAATTTTGAGTAGTCTCACCCTTTCACTTTTTGTTTTACTTAAATGTTACAATTTACATTATCTTTCATTTCATTTCATTTTATTTTATTTTGAGTAGTTGTACTCCGCCTCGTTGTTCGTTGCTTGGAAATCGAGCCTCAAAGTTTTCTCTACTCTGAGTCCTGTTGGGGTCTGTAGGACTATCCCGATACCTGACCCTGAGACATTCGTGGATCCGTTGGTGTAGAGGGTCCAGACTGAAGAGGTGTGAGGCTGAGACGTCTAGAGCGGGTCATGCAGCTCACCGAAGGATTTGATTTCCACCAAGAAATCCGCCATGACTTGCCCTTTCTTCGCCACTCGAGGCCGATACTCGATCTCGTATATCCCCAGTTCGATGGCCCACTTGGTTAGTCGTCCCGATAGGTCCGGCTTGGAAAGATTTGCCAGATGGAGAAATCCGTATACATGGTGACCGAGTGTGCCTCAAAGTATTGCCTAAGTCTTTTCTTAGCGTTGACCAGAGCGAGGACCAGTTTCTCTCCCATACTGTATCGCATCTCGGCATCTAGGAGCATGCGGTTCGTATAAAATACCGGCTTCTGCTTGCTGTCTTCCTTGACGAATAGTACGGTACTGATCGCTACTTCGGACACTGCTAAATAAGCATATAGGCGCTCCCCCTCTGCTGGGAAAGCCAGGATAGGCGGATAACTTAACTACAGCTTGAGATTTGTCAGTGCCTTGTCCTGCTTCTCCCCCCAGACGACAGTGGAGCTTCTCTTTAGGCACTAAAAGAAAGGCTTGCATCGGTCAGACATCTTGGAGACGAACCGGCTGAGAGCGGCTATCTTCCCGGCTAGGCACTGGAACTCCCGAATAGTCGAGGGTCGCTGCACATCTGCGATCGAGGATAACTGGGTCGGGTTGGTATCAATACCCCTTCTTCTCACGATGTACCCTAGGAATTGGCCAGAGGACATGTCGAATGCACATTTCTTGGGCTTTAGACACATCTGATATTGCCTCAGAATCTGGAAATATTCGTCTAGATGTCTCAGATGGTCCGAAGCTTCTCTGCTATTTACGACCATGTCGTCGATGTAGACTTCCATAATCTTCCCTAACAGCCCGGTGAACATTTTGTTCATGAGCCTCTGGTAGGTTGCCCCAGTGTTCTTCAAAGCAAATGGCATGTGTCTGTAACAGTACAGACCACGCTCCGTAATAAAAACCATGTGGATATGGTCTTCCTCGTACAAAGGGATCTGATTGTATCTAGAGTAAGCATCCAGGAAGCTCATCCTGTCGAATCCCGCCGTTGCATCGACCATTTGGTCCCTCCTTGGCAGGGGGAAGCTATCCTTCGGGCAAGCTTTGTTCAGGTTGGTGAAGTTTATGCAAGTACGGTCGTCGCCATTTTTCTTCTTCACCACTACCGGGTTGGAGACCCAGCATGGGTATACGCATTCCATGATCAGGCCGTTCTCTAGTAGCGTCTCTACCTCTTTGTTGATCGCTCTATTTTTCTCTGGCGCAAACCTTCGGAGTCTCTGCTTGACCAAAGGGAAATTAGGATCTATGTTCAGCCTGTGGTAGGCGTGCGCGGGGTCTATCCCAGGTACGTCGTTGTGGGACCACGCGAAGACGTCTTTGTTTTGCCTCAGGAAGCCCAACATCTTGTTCTTTTCCTCCTCGGGGAATAGGCCCCCGATTAAGACTACCTTCGCCGGTTTTGCTTCTTTCAAAGGGACCGCCACTAGCTCCTCAATCGTGGATTCTGGTCCATTAGACTCCTCTTCGATCCACTTCATGTACACTGGCAGGCGGTCAATTGACTACTATCTGTCCCCGGTCGAGGCGCTCGCATCGGCTCCCCCTCAGGATGGTTGAAAAACATTTCCTTGCAGAGGCCTGGTCTCCCTTGATATCTATCGTATAAAACTATCCCTTGATAGACATCTTAAGATCTGGTGGAGGGTGGAGGCGACCCCATGCATGGCGTGGATCCATCCTCTCCCTATGAAGATGTTGAAGGAAGACTGGCAGTCGATGACAACAAAGTCCACGTCCAAGCATCTCTCCGCAGTGCAAATCTTTAGGGTCACGACGCCCAAGGGGATGGCCTTAGTACTGTTGAATGCGAACAGTGGTTGACAGGTTGGTCTGAGTGCGTTTTGATTCAGGTCCATGCTCTCGAACGTACTGAGGAAAAGGATATCGACGCTGCTCCCACCGTCAATCAAGATCCTCCCGATCAACACTGAGCCGATCTGTAGCTTAATCACCAAGGGGTCGTTGTGAGGCAGGTGCACTGTGGTCAAATCTTGCCAGGTGAAGGCGATGTGGGTGGTAGAGGCACAATTTTCTCCCATCATCAAATGGTTGATGGAATGACCCATCCCCCTCAGGCGCTTCACTCTTTCTTCGGTCTTTTTGAGGCATTTTTCCTTCTCCTCCTGACCCTGGGTCAGCTCTGGTCTACTCACGATGGTCGGGACTATCCTCAGGGCCTATTCTCCTGATCCGGAAGCCTGGGTCTGCTTGCCTTTTTCGGGCCTGGTGGCATCTTCCTGCGGTTGGATTTCACCGGTCTTCATATACTGCCTCAACTTACCGGTATGGATCGCCATCATAATCTGCACATAAAGCCTGCGGCAGTTGATGATGTCATATCTGTGATCCTTGTGAAATTGGCAGTACCTGTTCTTGTTTTTCATATGGTCAGGAATGCTAGACTTTGGCGGGTCTTTGAAAATGCCCCTATCTTTATTTTGGAGGCAGTTTACATCGATCGGCGTATTGAGCTCGTATTTCGGCAGTGGAACCTGAGATGCCTTCCTCCTCTTGCCACGTTCTTGGCTGCCTTGGGTGGGGGCTTCTTGTTTCGGAGTCGGCCCTTGGTCCGGTGTGGGCTTCTTTACCACTGCTGGGTCGAGGTTTGCGCCGGCACTGTTGTTATCACAGCGGAGGCCTTGAGTGTTTTTTGATGGCATTTCAGTACTCTGAATACCCCTTCCGATTTTGCCTAGATGTCCGCCATATCATATGGAAGGTTCAGAACCAGATGGTCTGAGAGCATCGATCCTGGCTGCAGGCCCCTTACGAACGAGCCTGCAGCTTGAACCGAGTCGGTGTTGTGCACTAGGGACACCAGCTCTAGGAAACGTGACAGGTATTCTCTCGGAGACTCGTTCATAGTTTGTTCTAACCAGTCAAGATCTCGCATGGATTTTTGCTGCCTCCAGGCACCTGTGTACTGCTTTAAGAAAAGTTTGCAGAAATCTTCAAACTCGTTTATGGATTTCTCTGGGAGCTGTCTGAACCATAATATGGCCGGTCCTGCCAGGGTTGTGGAAAAGACTTTGCAGGTCACAGCCTCGTCCTTGGTTTCCAAGGTTATCTTCTGTTGAAAGTGGTATATGTGATCGAGAGGGTCGGACTTCCCCTCGAACGGCCTGAAGTCGGGGTTGTGAAGTCTCTCGGCTCAGGCTCTATCTGAATCCAGTTAGCGAAGGCCGTCCGGTTGATCCCTCGTACAATTTATTCTACCAGCTCATAGGGAGTCTGGTTGTGATGGGCCCCGAGTCTCTTACTCAGCTCCGCCATCATTTCTTGCTTCCAGTTGGGAAGCACCCCTTTGGGGCGTTCTTGGTGTCTTCTCTCCATTGCCGCTCCAGCTCGGAATGGCTTCGTCTGGCTTTGTCGCTCCCCCTGTATCCGCGATCTGGATGGGGCGGGAACTTCCCTCGGTGGTTGACTCCCAGACTCTTGTTGGACCTCTTCGTCAAAGTCTTCTCTTCGCTCACTCCTGGCTTCACTTACCAGCAGCCTTTCGAGGTGGGCGTTATCTCTACGAACTTCTACGACTTTTTCTTTTAAACCCAGGACGGCCTCGTGGGCAATCTCTGCCTTCCGATTTGCTTCTATCAAGGCGGCGAGTATCTGGTCCAGCTTTTGCTCAAGACCCAGTTGTACTTCCCGGGAGCTCCCTTCGGCGTCGGAACGTGTGCTCCTGGTCATCATTCTCGAAGGTGTCATCCGACGTTGTATGGCCTTTTGTTCAGGGAGAGTGCGGTTGTAAAACTCCTACTCTTTTTCTCACGCTCAACTGATTCCCACTGATGGTGCCAAACTGTTGGAGCAGTTTTTCACCAGCTGTCCACGTTTCTCTGAACCACTGATGTTATATTCTCCAACTGTTCATGTGTCCTTGCTATCTCAAAGTGCTTTTGACTTCAGGCAAGATCGGAGAGGTGGGGGAGGCTACCTACAAAGGCTCTCTGATGCTTAAGTCAGTTGTTTATCTTTGATTTAGAGCAGCAAAGATTTAGTTTTTCTTTGTATGAGTATATCTTTATCTTTGTATATGCGTACATATATATTTTTTCGGGGACGTATAGCTCATATATATAGTCCTGGAAATGTGAACCTCATAGTTCTTAATCCTAGGGTTGAGTACCTTTTTTCATCAGGACTTACTCTAGAGATCACAGGCCGAGATTACTGTGATTCTCCCTGCATCGTCGTAGCCTAGTTTCCGCCGTCCCCTATGGTTCGAACCTGTCAGGGGCGAGACTTCGACAAACCGCCGTTCTGTCAAGACGGTTTGTCTAATGCGCATACCTACTCAGGATCACATTAAATGCTCTGTCTGGGTCTGGAGCTGTGAGTTGCTTCCCACTGTACTCTGGTGGAAGACCTCTGAGGCTCCCGACCCTTAGCTGTCGAGGTAAGAATCAGACCGGGCTGAGTCCATCCAGGGTCTGGGATAGGCTTGGCCCTATCTTCGGACAGTCCATGGGCCTATGCGGTACTATATGTGACTCGCGTGGCCTTTAATTAGTCACTTTGGATACGTGTCGAATAGTATGTCCTATTTATAATTTGTTTTGCTACTTAATCGTCCACGTGGTGTATGATTTAGGAACGGGTCCCACAAGAACCGTGGAATGTTATTATGTTTTTGTAATTTGAATGATTCTCTTGGGAAAATGCTGGTAAAGTCAAAATCTGATCAAAACATCACAAGCATGTAAAAGCATTGAAAAGAAAATATCACAAGTTGTAAAAATATCCAAGTTGCTTAACGGTTCTAGAAGATGATAAAAGTATAAGGTAATTATAATATTGAATACCCCACTTGTTGTTTTTTTTTTTTTTGATAAACACCTCACTTGTTGTTTTACTTTTAATGACAATTTACCTGAAATCAAATAAATACATATAACAGTTTATCATTGTCAGTATGAAGATGGAATATATATATATATATATGAAAAACTTTGGAACCCGGCAGTATAAAATTAATTTGTTTAATTAAGCACTTTGTAATGCACTGAAATTAAAATAAAAACTAGCATTGAATAGAAAAAAAAAAGTTTTAAAAAAAGTGAGAGAAGTGAATAAGAAGCGAATATCACTTTTATACCTTATATTTTGATGTTTCGTTTAATTTATACATTGTGTTTTAGTTATTATCAATACTGACTCTTAAATTTAAAATCTGTTACAAATTTATACGCTAATACTAATTTAAAACAGTTAATTTATCAAGATAATTTAATAAATTTTTTTTCGGATCAGTTTTTATACAGTTTATTTTAATTCTTTAAACAACGTTTTAGCAAATTAACAGATTTTAAATTAACTGCTCTAAATTGGTGTCAGTATATAAATTTGTAATAGATTTCAAATCTAAAGGATTAATATTGATAATAACCAAAATATAATGTATAGTTTGAACAAAGTGTCAAAATACAAAGAGAATGATACTATCCTGAATAAGAGAGAGAATCAAATCATTTAATTTCAGCTTTTTTATATGTCATCAACTTAAATATATATGTAAACCAGCAGTTATGGAGAGTCATATATATATATGGCAGTTATGCACATGCAATGGCATCAGATATGTACAGGCAATTCTAACTATTATCGGGTAACGCATGTGAATTTAATGGTACAACGGCTCTAGACCTGACGACAAATATAGCTCTCTTAGTTAATGTTGTAACAAAATATTCCCCTAAAAAATATATGAATCGTCATCTTGTAAGAAAATTTGTCATTTTTTCACTATCCAAGTTTAGTTTACGTACTGAGTATCTTTAACTGGCATTTGCGTGTAAAGATATTCTCATATATAAATATATACAACCATACATGATTGTGATAGTTTCTCTATATGGTCACAATAGCCCATATTGCAGTTTAATTTCTTATATTTGCTAATGCATTAGCTAGATAGTCTATGATATATAAACAGGGTACATGTGGTTGAGAGTAGTTTGTTGGTTGAGCTGGTAATGTGAGTGGTATTCTTATAATGATAATGATTTTCAGAGACTTTTGAGAATTTGCTTTGTATCTCTCTACTTGGATTACAAAACTCAGCTAAAAGAGAGTTTTTTTTTTTTTTTGGCTATTTTTCTCTTTATTCTAAATTAAAGAGAGGAAGTAGTTGGCGTGGCTTTTGGGCTTTAGCCATTGATTGATTGGAGATCTGAGAGGGTGTTTTAAGGCCCATATTGAAAAAGGCCAAAAGGGCCGGATTTGGACCTGGGTGCTGTGATTTTGTTCAAAATGACTTTTTATTAATTATTTTTCAGGTTTGCCTTTTTTTAGGACTAGTCATAACAAATACGAAAATATGAAAATGCCATGGAGTACCTTAATGCTTAGCACTACAATTAATAGATGTGTTAGACCTTCATACAAGTTTGATATTGTAAGATCCGTCTCTATTGGTGGTGTACTGCTAAGCATATGAGTGTCTTTAGCATTTTCCTAAAAGTATGGCCTTCTATGACCCATAGTCGTAAATATGAAAAAATGACTAATCCAAAAAAAGGGAAAAAAGAAAAAAAAATAGTAACATGGGGCTCTTAATGTAATGGCTGAATTTTGGGATCTATTTTAGGTAGATGTTAGTTTTTCGATTTTTTTTTTTGAAATGACCAAATATATTATTCTAGTGTAAGCTTATCAAATATACGCATTACAAAAGTTGATACATCGAATATTTGATATACTCAGTATAAAAACTCATATAAATATCTATNAAAAAAAAAAATCATCATGAAAAAAGGGTCCTACAAATGGCATTTATTCGTGCCAAAAATTGTCATTGTTCCGCACAAATCGCAAAGATGTATACTAGTAGGCCTTGAAGACGGTCCAGGAAATTTTTACAAATAGTAGTTTTAAAATATAAAATTTGATATATAACAACCGGATAAATATATTTCGAAATATAACAGCTTATACAAAAAATTACCCAATAAATACTTGGTTTTAAAGCTTAACCAATTACTTAAAAAAAAAAAAAACAAAAGTCTACTATTCAGTGGACAGAACTCCACTATTTAGTAGACAAACCTCAATCAGTCTTTGAAGAGTTAAGAACAAATTTAAAACTTTAATAAAAATTGTTATAGAACAAAAAAAAACTAAGGAGATATTGAGTCTAAAAACTTTTATGTTCTCTTATTCCTCGGAACATTTGGATTTGGTAGAGTGGAAAGCTGGGCGTCGATTGTCTGTATTTGCTACACTAGATCGAAAACCAAAATGAGATTAGCGTAACCCTTTTGTTGAAAATTTCAAATCATCCCATCTAATTAAAACGACAAAGGAGAACAACTAAACGTATTAATTAAGACACTGAAATTTGTACGTTTGAAGACGAAAAATAAATTAATTACATTTTGTTGGATGCGCAGCTAGCAGAACAGCCGGAACAAATTAATAGTTCCTGCCCCAGCAAAAATAAAAGAGAAAGTTACTAGTTTAACCAATAATAATAAGAACAGATACAAACATAGAGAGTGTGGGAGAGTATAGTCTTAGGTTATTAAGAACTTAAAATGAACTTGAAAAGCAAACGGGAAGCCAAGCAGGGTATGCATCAAATGATCAAAATAAAATATCTATCTCTTATAAAATGGTAATTTGCGCTGAAATAATCCCCTCTACGGTAGACACTTAATCAGGAGTTTTATTTATTATTATTAGGGATAATATCCAAAAGAAAAACCCACCACTTTCAGTGTTTTATCTATTGTAGGCATTTTTGTTACGGCTTGCTGTCCTTGCTCGGCGAATTGAGTTTCCAAGCCCAGCAGCCATGTGAAAGTCAGGAGCTCTCCTCCTTTACTCAGTTGCTGCGCATGGACGAAGGGTCTACAACTATCATATGACAACATTTCTTATTCGGCTTATTATAATCTTCCATGAGCTATTGAGCGGAGAATACACGAATCAAACAACACACAGTTGTGGTTCCACAGAAATTATCTTCTTGCAGGCTTCCCTTTTTTTAATTTTCATCATTCTCGTCTTGTCTACAAGCACTACTACTTGATCTTTCTTGGAGACCATTACCAACACACCACGGGAAACAAATTTGAGCAAGAGTCTTGCAAATTGTTTCACCTTTTATTTTCTTCAAATAAATCATAACTACTTTATGACTTATGTAGTATTTTTCGATTGTCTTTTTTCTTTAACTTTTTAAGTAAAATAATTTATTTATCACTAACAAAGCCAGGATTTGTTGTTAGTGGGGGCTTATAACGTAGTCGGCGTGATTTCATGTCTTGAAAATACTATATAATAACTTTGTTATCAAGGCTATTAGAGATATCATTCTCCACGTATACAAATAAATTGTCGTTCATCTATTTACCACTCACTCTACTCTACTGCATAATCAATTCTTGACAAAACTCATAAAAGAAAATACTCTTTCCACAGTAGCAGTAGCAACTGGCAAAATTAATGCTAATGTCATGAGTCAATAAATTAATTGATATACATTTATTTTTCTTGTATCAAATATTTTCTTTGCAAGATCTCTATTTTCTTATTTTTCCCTTTTTTAATCTAATTAGCAGCTTTTTTTAGATCAGAGCTAAATCTGAATCTTGAGTAATAGACTATTTTTTTCTCTTTACGTTATTGGTCTTTTTAAGTTTTAAATATCAGCACAATACTTTGGCACATCACGCTTTGACTTCATATCTAATAGGCTTGACTTCGTATCTAAGCCTATTAGATCTCTTAGACTTTTATATTCAACAATAAATATTAGGCATAATTTATAAGTCCATCAATCTCTTTTGGACTTTTATATTTAACAAATATTTAAGTGGACTATCAAGTTCTTTAATGAGAGCTGATTGCTTATACATAGTTTCTTGTAATATTTTTTTCAATTGTATATATTTTTTTAAACTTTTAGTGGCCCCCATAAGCCCCCATTGGCTTCGTGCCTGCTACTTTATATATATTTGAAAAATTATGGTATATGTTTATCTTTTTAAATTTGACTTAGTGGATATCCATTCCTTTTAATTTATAGCAAAATGTCCACCCGTTTAAAAATTAAATAAACTGTTAGCAAATAAATATTATTGTTTTCCGATTTTGCCTTTAATTAAAATTTCCAATTTTCTCTGTTTTGCCTTTTTTGAATCTCTCGTTATTCTCTCTCTCTCTCGTTTTTTATTGTTCAACCATTGAGTTTCCAGATTCTTTTTTTTTTTTTTTCAAATATCTGTCATTATTCTCAAATCTTTGGCGAAATTTAGTTGTTTTTCGGCGTTCTTTTGGTTTATCTTCTTTTTCTCCGGTGTTTTTGGACTCATCTTCATCTTCTCCGATGTTTTTCTAGTTCTACTTCTTCTTCTCCGGTGATTTGGTTGATTTTTTCTTTTGTATTGGTCAAGTTTGACTTTGGATTTGATCTTGTTAGGTATGCATTTTTTTTTTGATTTTGATTTTCTTTTCTTTTTAATCATATCTATATTTTTGTGTTTGATTATATTGTATATGTTTTTGGGGGATTTTCATTTGTACTTCTAATTCATATTATAATTATTATTAATTTAAGTCTAATCCTTGTTTTCTTTTCGTATGGCTGTGTTTTTTGGAATTATACTATGTAATTAATATTGGTTCATTACTTTTTTGTCATGATATGTGTTATTATTATAGTGGTATATTTATTTTTTCTGGTGGTATATGCTACTGCTATTCTATTGTTTTAGTTGATGAAGATATTTAATATTCTTGTTTGGTTCATAATTTTTGGATCTTCGTATATGTGCTTTTTGTCGTGCTGCATAGTATTTTTTTTATGTGGCTATTGTTGATTATCATATCAATTATTTTATTGTTTGGTTCATAGATTTTTTGTCATAGTATATTAAAATTTTGTAATGGTATACGAGGTTATGTATCAGAATCAAATTCATTACATCGAGATATTGGAATTTTTTATTTTCCTTTCATGTGTTCTTACACAATAAATTTTGGTCATGGTATATGGAGTTATATTCAATATTCATTATTTTAAGTATATAATATTATTATTTTATTTTTATCTCTTATTCTTATACTTTGACGTTTACTAATTTTTAGTCTTGGTACATGGAATTTTTTGTCATTGTATATGAGGTTATATACCAGGTTCCTTAACTTAGATATTCGATATTTTGTTTCTGTATGTTCTCATTTCCAAGTATATGAATTTTTGTATATATGCTTATCTATATAGTGTAGATAATCATGTACTGTTTCTTTTTTTTTTTTTTGGGTCATTTTCTAACTATTGAATTTTTGTTAATTGTTTATTTTGTTATTATTGGGATGACAGTGATACATATTACTATTTGTTATGATGCTCGTTGGGATGAGAATAAAAAGTACATTGATTTTAGATTCACAGGTTCTTTGGTTAAAGAAGGGACAACGTATTTAGAGTTCTTTGAATTTCTTTTCAAAGAGCCTTATTTAGGTCTTGATAGATTGAGACATATGATTCATTTATTTGTTAATATGGATTATGGTAGTTCTAGGAATAATCTTTTAAAGATTAAGAGCAATAGTGGATTGGCTTAGTTTTTGTATATGGTAAAAGATGATAATGCTATGAAGTATCCACTCATCATTACTTATGATGAGGTACTTTTAGAAGATATAAGTATGAGCACACTTAGTTTTGGTCCTATTAGTTCATCTTTGTTAAGGAGGGGTTCATCTGTTGATAAGCACATTTTATCTTTTTTAGATAACGATTCATGTGTAGGTGAGGTTGTTTCATCCTCCTTAGGGAGTGTAATATGTGTTCTTGAGGTTGGATCATCTTCTAAATGTGGTGGTTCAACAAGGACATTTGAGGTTGATTCATCTTCCCACGAAGCTGGAAGTTCTATTGTTTCTTCCATTTTGACTCCTGTTTTTAGCAACTCTCCTAATTTTGATGATGTGGAAGGTTATTTAGTGGATCCAAACAACTTGGATGAGCTGAAGGAAAAATACATGTTTGATGATAAGAAGATATTGCAAAAAGCTTTGAGTTTATTTGCCATGAAGAAGAGTTTTGAGTATAAAATAGTAAATTATAGCCTGGATAGGCTTTCGATTACATGTGTTAGTTTAAGTTGTTCACGTTCTCTTCGCGCTTCTAGGCGTAGACAGGGTGACTTATGGATCTTTCGTAAGTATATTAGTGAGCATACTTGCTCATTAGATGTTGTTGAACATGACCATAGTCAGGCCACTAGCGAACTTGTTTGTGAGTGTATTTTGAACAAAATTAAGGAAGATAAGAATGAGCGAGTGATTTCCCAAGATATAATTGGTTATATGCGTATAGAGCATCATATAAACGTTAGCTATTTTAAACCTTGGACTGCTCAGAAACTTGCCTATGCTGCTGCTGATGGTTATATGAAGGACTCTTATTATTTGATTCTATTATACCTGGTAGCTTTAAAGAGTTCGAACCTAGGTATGTTTGTTTTTCTTTTCTAATTTTTTTTGGTATATGATTTTTCTTGTTTGGTACATGAATTTTATAACTTGGTACATATATATATGTGCCTACTAAACCAATATATGTTTTGATTTTTGGTTGTATATAGTTTTTTATATTTGGTACATAGATATTATAACTTAGTACATGTGTATGTATACCTACTAAACCAGTATGTCTTCTGATTTTTGGTTGTTTATAATTTTTCGTCTTTGGTATATGAATAATATAACTTGGTACATGTGTATATGTACATTGAACCATTATATGTTCTGATTTTTGGTGGTATATGGTTTTTTGTGTTTGGTACTAGAGATGTTAATATGGACCGAGTTTTGTAGGTCAGCCCATATTCCGAAGAAAAAGCACAGTACCGTAATGTGGGCCTGGGCCGGCCTCTTACATATAGTAAGGGCCAGGCTGGGCCTTAGTTATAGGCCTACAGGCCCAGCCCGGCATAACTCACATTTCTATCAGCCCACATTAGCCCCACATTTAGTCATTTTATATATAAGTTTAAATATATTTTTTAATTAAAATTTTAAAAAATCTTAATTAAATATTTTCATTTATATGCTTTTAATGTTATTTATTTACTAATTTTTGTTTATTTTCAATTTATTCAAATTTTAAAAGAATATGAATGAGTTTTAGGCCCATATTTGATATTTTAAAGTATAGAATAACAATGAAATTAAGCCCACATTGTGCCCCATATTCGGCACGCATAAGCACAACTCACTTAAGTACGGCTCACTTAGGCTCATATAAAATGTGGGTTGGGCCTATGGGCCGTACCGGGCTCCTTAATAAGAATATGGGCTAGGCCAGTCCAGCCCGGCTTATATTTTAAGTGGGCCAGGCCTAGGCATGGTACAAAGCCCATATGGGCTTATCAAATATGGGTTTACATCTCTATTTGGTACATGGATTTTATAACTTGGTACATGTGTATAATTACCTACTGAACCAGTATGTATGTTTTTTTGTTTTTTTTCATCAAGGTTCATATACTGATTATGAAGTTGATAAAGATGAGAATTTCTTATACCTTTTTATGGCGTTTGGAGCTTTCATTAAAGGTTCGTGCCATTGTAGGCTGGTTATATCGATTAAAGCGATTTTTTTGATATTGCATTTTTGTGATGTACTATTCATTGCATCTATAAAGGATACGGATAATCATATTTTCTCTCTAGGCTTTGGTGTCCGTGATTCAGAGAATAACTCATCTTGGCATTGATTTTTCGAACATTTGAAGAGTGGCATAGGGGATTGTATGGATTTGTTGATCATTTTGGATAGGCATTCTTGTATTTTGAACATCGTACCTCTCGTATATCCAGAGGTTGAGTATGTGTACTGCATGTATCATTTGTTGAAAAATTTAAAGACTCATGTGAAGTTTCTTGGTAATGATGAGTTGTTCAAAAAGTATGTGAAAACTTATATTACGTCCGATTTTGATGATTTTATGCATCAAATGATTGATATCAAACTAGAGGTTTATAAGTACTTATTAGAAGATATTGGATATACGAAATGGGGTCGTTGCTATGCTACTAGAAGAAGATATCATACAATGATAAGTAATATATCTGAAATCATTAATTCTACTTTAAGTCAAATAAGATCTTTGCCAGGTATATCAGTTTTGTTTATGGTATATGAATATATATACGTAATTCATATTTGTATGAAATAGGAAGAAAAACTTATGTACTATATATTTATTTATGGTATATGATATATTGATCTATTGATATGTTTATATTTTCTTGGGTTGATGGATGTGTGTATCAGTTATTCCTTTGTTGGAGGCAATAAGGTAGAAGATGCAAGATTGGATTTCTTATCGTTCACTTGCAGCTTCATACTTAAAATCAGTACTTACTCCTTGGGCAGAAGAAGAAGTACGAAAGCAAATTGAGTTTGCATGGATAATGATTATAAATTAGATTTTTTTTTGTGTTCTGTTTTTTGTATTTGATATATTGGTTTTTTTGCCTTGGTATATATATTTTTGAACGTGGTACATGATTATATATACCAGGTTGAGTAATATATCTTATTCATTGATTTTATTATAGTACTGACTTTTATTTTCTATTTATTTTGTTTTTATAATCAGGCTCATACAGTTAGTTTACATATATATATATATATATATATATCAAGTTTGTTACAAGAATTTAGAGTTCATTGTGCATTTGGCATAACGTACTTGTAGTTGTAAGAGATGAGATTTTGATGGTATTCCATACTCATATGTAGATGCTGTAGTGAGTAGGTTTAAATTGAGCTACTACAACTACACATCTCACTTTTTCAAGAAGACTGCTTAACAAAATACTTATGACACAATTGTTTGTAAACTCGGAAGTCAAGCTGATTGGAATGTGCCAAACTTCATTAAAGAACAACTTGTTCTTCTACCAAATACTGAAAAAGTCAATATTGGTAGGCCAAAAAAGAAAATGATTCTTTCAGCTGGTGAGTTTAAGAAAAAGAATTAAGTCAAGTATGGTCGATGCAAGTAATTTAGGCCTAATCAAAAAACTTGCCGAAATCCAATTCCTGCTGAATTATGTGTTCCAAAAAGGAAGAAAAGTCGTGGGGATTCGTAGTCTCTTTTTATTGATTTTATAGTTTATTTTGTTATCAAACGGAGGGTTTTTTTTTCTTCCATATGTTAGTACATGAAATTTTAGTCATGGTATATAGCTATTTTTTCGTAATCTATGAAATTATGTACCAAATTCAGATTCATTACATTGAGATATTTGATATTTTTATTTTCTTTCCATTTGTTCTTACACAATAACTTTTTTGTCATGGTTTATGGAG
Organism: Parasponia andersonii; assembly: GCA_002914805.1. Classification (NCBI taxonomy): domain Eukaryota; kingdom Viridiplantae; phylum Streptophyta; class Magnoliopsida; order Rosales; family Cannabaceae; genus Trema; species Trema andersonii. The sequence goes on from JXTB01000029.1 coordinate 363,592, forward strand.
CTATATTCCAGATTCATTACTTTAAGTATAGGATCCTGTTATTTTGTTTCTAGCTCTTGTTCTTATACTTTCAAGTACGTGAATTGTTGGTCTTATTATATGGAATGTTTGTTATAGTATATAAGGTTATATACTAGATTCTTTAACTTAGATATTCGATATTTTTATTTAATTTGTTTCTCTGTTCTCATTTCTAGGTACATAAATTTTTGTTCCTGGTATATTAAAATTTTGTCAAGGTATTTAAGCTATATACCATGTTACATATATATCTTGTGCTCTGGAGTCTACCTAAAATTTTGATACATGAAAATTTTAGTCGTGGTATATAGAAATTTTGTTATAGTATACGTGGTTATGTACCAGATTCAGATACATTACAATGACGTATTGGGTATTTTTATTTTCTTTGCATGTGTTCTTACACAATGAATTTTGGTTCATAGTATATGGAGCTAGATACTAGATTCATAACTTTAAGTAAGATATTATTATTTTTTTTTTCTAGCTCTTGTTCTTACACTTTCAGGTACATGAATTATTAGTCTTGGTATATAGAATTTTTATCACTGTATATGAGGTTATATACCAGGTTTCTTAACATAGATATTCATTATTTTTGTTATTTTGTTTCTCTATTCTTATTTCTAGGGACATTAATTTTTGTTCTTCGTATATTAAAATTTTGTCATAGTATATTAAGCTATATACTATGTTACATATATAGCTTGTTCAAAATTATATGAACAATAATGACTTACTTATATACATCTTATGGTATTTGAGTATATATACCGAGTTTCAATTCGTAAAATTCATAAAGAAAAAATGTTATCATTCCTAAACAGATTAGATTACTCAGGTGTACGTCACAAAGTGAATAACTAGAAGTAAGGAGGAAATTTTCTCGTATTCAATATGTTTAGAATTAAAAGTATTTAGTACAATAATCCTTGTTAAATCAAACAATCAAAATATCATACTATTTTTCCTACAAAAGAAGATCATATTTTCCATATCACTTTCAAATTTTTGTTTAGTACAATAAACCAAGTCATATTTCTCTTTCTGTATCACTTGTATATCCTGTTTTTGTCTTATTATCTGCCAAATGACAAAGTTCCACTACCATATTCTGCTGAAAAAATGCAATTTTATCTTGTGTGGCTTCCTTTATATCAATATCCATCATCAATACATTCCCTCTCTTGATTACAAATATCCTACAATCACTCCTATTTTCATCAGAGAAGCTGTCAAATTTTATAAGTCATGTAACCAGGCGTTAAAAACCATATACCACAATTGAATTGGCGTGTATCAGACTAAATTATCAAACTAGTTCATAAGTCATATACCAAGTATTAAAAGTCATGTACTACAAGTAATTTCCTATATACCAATATTGATTATGTAGAGTTATCTTACACATTTTGTTGTATTTTGATATCTTTAATAAAGTGCAAGACAAAGTCTCTCTTCCTGATCTCTTTTCTCTCCTAATAAAATATCGTGGCTTCCAAGAGAAATCGAATCATAATTGTATAGATAGTAAGTACTTCCCTCATCTTGTTTTGATATGCTGGCGATGCCATGCTATTTTAAACATTTATTTTCTATTATGTTCAATCTATTTTAGCAAGCACCCAATATTTAAGTGCTTCCATGAAGACAAATATGTAGATGTAATCTACTTCAGACTGCTTTTTACCAACCGTCATACTCTTTCCATTGACACATTTTAGTAGAAAGGATTAAGGCTTCTTCTCCTAAGTGAATATTTCTTTTCCATCATCATCAATTTATTCTGTCCAGGCCTTCTTAATGTAGTTATCGCAAATTGCATCTAGAGTGGTTGTTCTTTCTGTGAATAAGTTGACATTGTATCGAATCTTCTTCTACAGATAGTAGAAAATAGCATTGATATGCTATACAAATTTTATGAACCAGGTCATTATAACAATACTCACAAAACTATGAACTAAATGATGCTATACAAATTTTATAAACCAGGTCATTATAACAATACTCACAAAACTATGAACTATGAACTAAATTTTATGAACCAGGTCATTATAACAATACTCACAAAACTATGAACTAAATGTCCAGGCCTTCTTAATGTAGTTATCGCAAATTGCATCTAGAGTGGTTGTTCTTTCTGTTAATAAGTTGACATTGTATCGAATCTTCTTCCACAGATAGTAGAAAATAGCATTGATATGCTATACAAATTTTATGAACCACGTCATTATAACAATACTCACAAAACTATGAACTAAAGACATAAAGTTATGAACCAAATAATATTGTCACAAGTTGTCATTTATAACCAAACAATATTGATAAACACAATGAATGGTAGACATATTATAAAATTGGTATATTCAACACATATTAGAAGCAACCACAATGCTCTTTTTCAGCAATTCATATGCTTAAATAGAAATCTATGAATAGATTTTCAAATTCATATACCAGATACCCAAATATCTATACTAGATTCCTAAGTTCATATACCAGATACCTAAATACATATACCAAATACCAAGATTCATATACCAGATACCCAAATTCATATAACTTAAGAAATTAGATATTACAGGAATGTGCACTCGAGCTCATGAATGTGTACACTTGAGGAAAATAAATATCTATGAACTAAACAGACAAATTCATGAAGTAAACAAATAATTTCATGAAGTAATTTCTGTAAATAGTAAAAAATGACATTGATTTGTTGTACAAATTCAAAAAACCCACGTCAAGATGTGATTCTTTTATCGTACATACCTAGTTCAGTAAATCATATAGCACACAATAAAAATCATCATTAGAGACTAACATATATACCAAATAATTATAAACTTATGTAGCTGATAATCATTTATGTTTGCTTCCACATGTTATAAAACTAGGACTTGGTTTTTGCCTCATCCACTCTAAGATCTAGTAGCCTTGGTAGGTCAGCTTGAGTATCATATTTCTTGTCAAAAAAATTTGTTATTATTTTCACTTTCAACTAAAATTATCTATGTCATTCGTTTTTCAAAGATTCTTACCCCATTCTATTATTCAAATCCCTTTTTATCTAATCCTTAGAGCTATCTACCAATATTTTCATTGGTTTTTTATCCAAGCCCAATATGAATGGTTGGTGCTTGAATGTTGTCTTTCCTAAATTCAATGGTATTTGTCTTAATAGAATTAGCGGCAAAGGATCTAAACTAAGGTCAAAGATCAGTTGAGAGTTTGGAGTTGTTATTGGATTCTCCAATTTTGCTCTTTTTTCTCTGAAAGTTATCCTTCTGTTGATCCAAATTTGGTTGTGCACATAGCTAGTATATCTGACTTACCCATATATTTTATACATATTGTCTGATATTTCGGTAGCTAGTATATAGATTTCTATGCTAGGTACATGATTTTTCATGTCTGGTATATGGAGTCATATACCATTCAAATTATACTAGTGTTTTCATATATTCTTCAAATTGATATATTATTTTACTTTTATAGTTCTTCGGTTTTAATACTTAGTTTATGACATATATATATATATCTCATGTACCAAAGGATCAAATACTTTAATAACAATAGTATAATCAAAATGTTTTCCTTATGTACCACCACAATAACACTAAATGTGGTAAACCTATCAAATATATATTCATTGTAATATAAAATTATGTAAACAAGGTTTACTTTAAACAAAAAGAAATATACTATAAAATACAAACTACTACAATCAACCAGAAATATAAACTAGAAATGTAAACTATTAACTTTTTTTTTTTCTAGCTGTCAGCTAGAAATATAAACTTGTTTTTCAGTTATGAACTAAGAATATAAACTATTAAATTAGTTTATAAGTCTATGACAATGAAACAAATAAATTTTTCTTATTCGTGAGCTTAGATGTACATGCATTTATATTAGGAAAATCCAGCTTCGCCTTCTTTGCTTCCTCTTTAGCTGTTTCCTTTTGAAGAACTCTCTTTGCTGGTGATTTTGTTCTTTTCTGTTTTGGTTCAACGGCTGCTTATGCCCCTTTGGCATATTCCTTTGTTATTTGTGGGGATTTTCTAGGTCAAGAAGTAGTTACTTTGGTCTTTGCAGTCTCCTGTGAAATAAAATCAGTTTTTATATTTAGTATATAAATACATAATATTTTTAGAAATGTTTCATTTTGTAATGAAGAATATTTACCTTTGCTTTAGGTTATTTATTGTCCTTTTTTTCTTCTTTGTTACTTATGCTGCTGCTTGTTCAACTTTTTCTTCATTGACCTGGTCATATAAACTAATATGATGAACCGAGTGAGTATATACTATGATACATAATGTCAAACAAAATCAATTTTCTATTTAGTATATTATCACATACACCAAGTTAAACATTCTATGAACCAAACAAAAAAGTCATAGACCTATTTTTATTCTTATTTACCTTAGTTCAAGGTTCTTTTTACATTGTTACATGTACCAAAAATAAAAACTTATGTTTCAAACAAGAAAAGTAATGAACGAGGTATAACTTATTAGAAAATCCTAAATTACTTTTGAGTTCATAGTTATACAAATAAACCAATGATCAAAACTAGGTATATAATTTAGAAATCTGAAAATTATTGAACCGAAGACTATTGTCTTTTAAAATCTTGTACCATATTTATTAGAATTCAATTTGATGTACCGCATATAAAAAGTTATATACCATTTTGAAAATGTTATGAACCAAATATAGCTCATTGATGAAACTAAATATAGTTAAGATAGAATTATAGAATATTATGTATCTAAACATTTATAGTATAAATGATTGATTAATATATTGGTTTTGCATCCAAGTTTTTCTCTCCTTGGTCCTTTTCCGTATTAGGTGGCTCTATGATTTTGCTACCGCTGCCATTGCCACTGTCTAGTACCTGCACGTTCGGATTTGATGCTTATTTATATATGAACTTGGTTTTCTAGTTATAATACGTTATACCAAATGAAATAAATTTTCTTCTCAATACATTATCACATATACCAAGTTAACAATTCTATGAACTGAACAGAAAAAGTCGTGAACCAAGTATGACATGAAGCTTGTTTTCTAATTCTTCTCATGATACATACAAATTTATTAGTTTTGCATCTTAGATACCTTGTCTTAATCCACCTATTTTTCTTCTTCATTTTTGTCTTCCTTCTCCTTTTCTTGGTTGCTTGGATTATTTTTTTCATTTATTGTGTTTTTCTCTTCAACCTAAAATATCACAAAAATATTTCAATTTTGAATATAAACTTAATCAAAATAAATGTATTTAACTATATTGCATGTACCTCATCCACCATAATAGCTTTTCCTTTGTCACTCTCTTTAGCTGGTTCGCAGTTATTGCTCCCCAAGATCTGCATATTTATAAACAAGCATAAAGACTTACTAATATTAAGCTTGTGAACCATATTTATAATGTCATGAACTATATGCATAATTTCATGAATCAAGTATAACTATCATGAACCATGCCGAGCTATTAAGAAACCACATTTTCAGACATGTCATTCTTTTGTTGTTCTTCTGCTTGTATTTCATCAATATTCAACTCCTGAATGACCTCCTTAATAGCAAAAAAAAAAAGTCATTCATTAAATGTACCAAGATACAAAAGTAATGAACCAAATAGAGGTTTTGATTATTTACATGAACTGCACCATAGTCCTGTTGTGCAGTAGTCTCCTTGTGCTCAGCTCCTTTGTCAGCAACCTCCTCGCACTCAGCAGTCTCCTGTGTTCCTTTGTCAGTTACTGTTGTTGCATTGCTCAGACCATGTGTGTATTGGTCAGGAAAAAACTTTGTATATATCTCAACAACCATTCTTTCTAGTAAGTCAATTTGATTTTTTATTTCTTTATTTTCCTTGATAATCTGCTTGTTCTGCCCGATTATGTTCTCTAGCTGAAGATACCTTGGTGTTGCTTCGACTGAAGATGATTCGTCGTATTCTTTTTCTTCAAATTTTCCTCTTCTCTAAGTACTCCTTCAGCTCATCGGGAGTATATACCATGTCACAGTAGATAGGCTGAAATAATCAGATGAATTTCTTGAAGTGAACTGCATTAATGAGAATTAAAAACTATGAACTAATATATTCATTTTAATCACAATCGTAAAATATATGTACCAGTAATATAAACCTATGAACCATTATATAATTCTCATGTGCCAGTATATTAACATTATCGATTAGTAGTATTTTAATCTAAAAAGTATACGAAGGTTATGAAACAGTTTAAAATTCCTGAAAATACGAACCATTTACTCATATTAGGTTCTGGAAAACATGAATTTTAAACTCAAGCAAGGAAGTAATTCAAGCTTATAAAAAAATCATGAACTACATAGAAAAAAAAATATGAACCACTATGTAAAAATGATGAGCCACTCTATAAAAATCATGAACAATTCCTTACATTAGGGTCTTGGAAAACATGTTCAGAGATCTCATCAAAGTTGAGTTATTTGGTTGAATCCTAGTTTGTGATTCTTAGATAAAATTGTCCTCTTAAGTTAACGTATCTACCCATATTTGTTAGTATCTCATAACCTCAAATTTGAAGATCAACTAGGGGGTTCTGCGAGAGATGGTGCTTGCTAGGTGCTGACTTGATGTACTCTATTATTTTCTCAAATGAAATTCTGCCCCAATGGTAGTCCTCCTACATCTAATCAATGTCTACCATATCAACATATTCTCTTTTAATCAATTCTTGTTTATCTCCAATTAAGAAATCCAAAAGTATATATAGCTTGCAAAGCTTTATTATCGTCTCATCATTCTTGCCACTATATGATTGAAACTTTTCTCTTATATCCTGCTTATTTACTTTTTTTTTCTAGGGAGAAAATTTTTCGAAACCTCCCACACTTTGTAGATTATATTTCTTCAAGTCAATTACTTTGTTAGTCTTAAGCCCCATAATCGTTGTATACTCTTTCAGACCAAATGCATATCTCTGTCTATTGATCTTAAAGCATGCTTCATCTCTGTTGGGCCATGATATCGACCTTAGAAGTAAATGGTGAACGAGTTGTGGGATGGTTCTTTTTACTCTCATATTTATGAAATGTCCAAAGTATATCTTTCTGAATTGGCTCTACTATTGTACATTCATCTTATCGTGGATGAGTTGTAGCATATGTATCTTTGAGTAATTCATTTAGATTTTTTTAGCTTCTTCCCACTTGGTTTCTGGTACAATATGCTCCATTTTAATTGGAATTCAACAAAAATATGAACCAAATATACAAGGTTATGAATGAAATACATAAACGTATTAATCAAATACAAATTAAAGAGATGTTGAAAAAATTATGAACCATTATGAAAAATTCGTGAACCATCATGAACATTCACAAACCATTATGAAAATTCATAAACCACCATAAAAATTAATGAACTAAGCAGATACCTAAATTTATATACCAGATACCCAAATTCATATATGAAACAATAATTAAAAGTACAGCAATAAGTACTTAATAGTAACTGATCAACTTTATACAGTTGTCGTCAGATAACAAAAAGACTATGAAGCAATACGAAAAGGTATGAACAATTATGAAAAGGTAATGAACCACTACTAAAAAATCATGAACAAAACATATTTAGATATTACACAAATATATTTCATTATAGCTTTTTATTATATCTAGCTAACTTAGGACTCCATCTCAGATTAGTAGTAAATTCATGAACAAAAATTTTATTTTCATTAACACAATTCCTACTAGTACTAGACTGGAATGAATCTAAAATTTAATATTTGAATTATGTTACATGTAATAAGGTACAACATTAATAAATTCAAGAAGATGCTCAACTCAGCATGTCTCCTAAAATAGTAATAAAGTACAGTAGTGAGCTAAAGCTTTCTTAACCATACATTTGGTTCAAGCTAAAAGCAACAAATACACCTAAGCTATTGAAACTTGTTAACGACTGATAGAATTGGACACGAGTTCCATATTTGTTATTGTTATAAAATATTTATATAAGTTAAAGCAATAGGTTCATATATAAATATAGCATTAATGAACCATGAAATTAAATTATATACCAAACAGAATTTCAAAGAACGAGATAGATTTAAAAATGACTGTAGAAAGTAACTCTCAAAAGCTTATACCAGAATATTTTATAAACAAGAAAATCAATTTAATTACAGAGCTATATAATAAACCCAAATAATAATGAATCTAAAATCTACATCAAAGTATACCATGAACCATCTTGAAATGAATCAGTTGCAACCTCTAAATATCGATATATACCATAATTTCTTTAATAAGAAGTAGGATCTATATCCCGAAAATAACACAAAATATATAAACTTATGAACCAAACATTGAAATTGATAGAAAATTCCATTCGGGCAATTTATCAAACACTTTAACTGATGCATAATTATGAAACATGCCTATGAACTATAAACGTATGTATCAAAGGGTGCTTTCGTATATACAAATAAAATAAAAACTCCTAAAATGTATGAACTAGATTAAGATAAAAGAGAAATGATTACACCTGTACTACATCTTGCCATGCTAAATCCATTGATTTTATCGTATTAACTATATACCAAATTATTGTAGTATATGAACTAAAGAAAATAAACTCTCTATTTTCTATAATATTCTTTTTTGGCATTTCATCAAATACTTAAATATTAGAGGAATAGAAATCCATGTACCATTACTTAAATTATGAACCCGAAAATCTATATACCATTACTTAAATTCATGTACTAAGTAGAAATCAAATAATCATGATAATATAGTGGAGGATTTCTTGAATTAAATATACTCATCCCAGTAGTTTATAAATTCCTGAAATAAATAAAATGAGGATCCCTAAAATGTATGAACTTGATTCCAACTTCATATACCTTACAAAGAAAACTTAAGTATGAACTAAAAAATATTTCATAATATAATTAGAGCTTCATTAATAAAAGTATAGACCCAATTTATGAACCCCAAGATGTATATACCAATTTTGAAGATTCATATTTCCAAAATATATATATTGATTCTGTAAATTTATATACGAAATTAATATACTTAAACAAAATCCAAGAATCAAGATTATGCATGTACACCAAGAAATACATATATACACACACACTCATATATATATATATATATATATATATATATATATATATATATATTTATATCTCATGATCATGGACTAGAATAGAAATATATACCTTTGCGATAATGAACTGGAGATTTCATCAGTGGAGTTTTCGTCTACAGAATGAACCCTAGCTTTTGATTCTTGTTAATCGAAGATTTCACCTATGGAGATCTTTATAAACCTAAGATTTTCGGTGATGAACTTTGATCTTCGCTACGAAATGGAATTTTGGGGTTTTTCGAAGATTTTTTGCATTCCAGAATGTGTTTTATAGAAAAGTTTTGGAGGTTAGAGAAATATGTGAGAAAATTTTCGAGGTTAGAAAAAGTGTAGAAAGTGGCAAGAAAATGAGAGAAAATTCAGCAAATGAGGGAAATGGGTGAAAAAATGACCGAACCTGTGGGAGAGGGAAAATGATGATGAAAGTGGATTCTGGGCTTTCAGGGATATTTTTGGTAGTAGATTTTCAACGAGCCTATTGTGTAGACATATTCCTATAATAACCGGATCGCGGTCATATACTGAGTTATGGGCCTAAAAATGGCCACATATCTACTTAGCCCTTTATATTTTTCATATTTCACTCTCCAAACAGAGTTCCTTCTCATTAGTTTCATACCCTATATATATATAATCATTATCCAGTAGTATTTTTTTCAAATTGATGATTCATATTATCTAACGGCTACAACAAGTTGAGTAATTGAAAGAAAAAATACATATTATTTAATGTTCTTTCCCTCTTTACGTTTTATTATGAAAAGACGATGAATTTTAATTTGGCAAAATAATTTATAGATAAAAAAAATCCTATTAGAATGTTGCCCATATATATAATGTATATAAACAATAGTGGACCTACACTTAGGTAAAGGGGGCATTTGCCCCTCTGGACTTTTGGAAAATACTTATTATATATACATACTACATATATTTATCTAAGGGCATACATTTTATATCAAAACCCTTTCTTCTATAAATTATTTTACTTCATTGAAAAGTTTAATTTTATTTATTTATGTCTTTAATAATTAATGAATAAAAATTCCTTTTAAATGATATATAAATTAATTCATGATACTTTTTGTAAATTATTTTATTTGTATATTTAAGTCAAAATTAACTTATTAGTTACTTCTCTAATCCTTAATAAATACCATAAATCTATTTTTATATTTTTTGCCTTTATTTTTTTAATCCTTTTTACTTCTCTAGATTTTTCTCTTCCCTAATTTCTATCAAAATTTGTTGTTTACTTCTCAGAATTTATTATCAATAACTAGTAATCTCATTATATGGTATTATATCACATTACCTTTAAAACTGAAAAAAGAGAGAGTAAATATTTGGGTAATTGGCAACAAAAGTCCCCAAATTTTAGTGTTTTTGATATTTAAGTTCCAAATCTTTATTTTTTGACATTTAAATCCTTAATCTCTCATTCAATTAACCTATATTTTTTGTGTTTTAATTTTGTACAAAATTTTTATATTCTTCATCCTGAAAACAATCCTGGGACGGCCACCGTATATAAACCTATCTCTTTCACGCAATCATTTGTTTTAGAAACAGTCATTCATATATTTTTTTTCCTTATCTACTTTTCGGTCCCGATTTTGTTTTTTTTTCAAATTTTCATGGCGGCACATTGAAATCAAAAGGAACTAACGACGAATTTCGGGATTTTGAGAAGTGGTTTTGTTTTTGAATTGCATAGTATTGAATTTCAAATTTTTAAACCTCAACTAGTTAATTTTTTTTTAAAAAAAACACTCCACTGGAAAAGCTCAACAATTTAGTAAATAAGTAAACCTCAACCAGTCTTTGACAAATTAAGGGCAAATTTATAATTTTTATAAAAAGATTGTTATGGAAAAAAAAACAAACAAGATATTACTAAGGTTAAAAACTTATATGGGCCTAATTTTCTCTCTACTTCTTGTAGGAGAAATTAGACATTTTACGGTATTTTCCAAAAAAATTAGAGAAATTAGACATTATACAGTATTTTTTAATGTGCGGTACGATTTTTATCAGAAAAATACTATTTTTAAAAAATATTTAGGAAAATATCATTTTTTAACATAGTAACTGGTAACCATTTTTCAGAAACTGATAACCAGTAACCATTTTAAAAATAGAATTTTTCTAAATTTATTTTTAAAAATGATATTTTTCTAATAAAAATCGTACGAAAATTTGAAAAAAATCTGACTTCTGTATTTTTGTAATTGTTTTAGTTTTTTATAGGTAAAAGTATTAGAAACCCAAAAAAATTTAAAAAATACAGTGGTTAGTGTGTTTTTAAGATGTGGTACAGTTTTTATTAGAAAACTATTATTTTTAGAAAAATGTCAGTTTTTAAAATAGTAATTAATAGCCAGTAACCAATTCTCCAGAAACTGGTAATTAGTAACTAAAAGTATTTATAAGTAGTATATAACTAGTAACTAATAATCGGTAACCAATTTTCAAAAATTAGTAACCATTAACTATTTTGAAAATGGTATTTTTCTAATAAGAACCATATAAAAATTTGAAAAAAGCCTGAGTTCTGTGTTTTTGTAATTTTTTTTGGTCTTTTATAGGTAAAAGTGTTAGAAACTCTTTTTTGTAACATTCACATTTGGTGACTTGGATAGCAGAATAATTTTTTTTTCAATAAATATTCGTTTTTATCTTTTTATAGCTAATTGGTTGAATTTATGTATTTTAATACTTGATATATCTACTTATACGCCCATTTTAATTAGTTTATGTACTACGTATATTTTATACCTCGCATATCTATTGGTATACAAATCATTTTGTTACAACATTTGAAAAATAAATATTTACTTAAAATAGGTCCAAAATTAGTTCATTTTGCTAAACCCTTAGTATTTACACTAGATTAAAAACAAAAATGAGAGTGGCCTAACTCATCTTGTTGAATGATCCGATGTAATTAATTAAAATCCATAAGGAGAACAAGAAGGATTGCAAAGCTAAACGAATTAAAATACTGATGTCTGTTTGTTTGAAGATGAAAAATAAATTATATTGTGTTGGTAGAGCAATAGAACAGCCGGAACAAATTCAATAATTCCTAGTCCTGCAAAAGTAGAAAAAAAGAAGTTAACGAGTTTAACCAATAATAACAATAAGAATAGATGCACATTATGTTGGGTACCAAGTTTAAACCGATTTCTATGAGATTTTACACAAGGTAGTTTGCTGTTGGGTACCAATTTTTAAGCATTTAGACCTCTAAGTGCTCAGACGAACAAAAAATTAAAAAATTGGAGTATAGTTTCGTTATTCTCACTTTATGATTGTAGGCATTTTTGTTCCGGCTTGCTGTTCCTGCTCGGCGAATTGAGTTCCCAAACCCAAGTGATTCATCAGCAGCCATGTGAATGTCAAGAGCTCTCCTCCCTTACTCAGTTGTTGCGCATGGACAAATGGTCTACAATTGATGGCAGCATACGACAACATTTCCACCCAAACTCGGCTCATTATCTCCCACCGGTTATAATCCTCCGTGAGCTGTTGTGCGAGAATACACGAATCAAACAACACTGATTTGCAACTGTCTCCCTTTATAGCAGTAGATCTGAGTTGTGGTTCCACAGAAATTATCTTCTTGCAGGCGTACCAGTGACTTGAAAGCTTGTGTCTTTTGAAAAATCTCTTGGCTTCTGCACAGGTATCTCGGAAGACTATGTTCCAGTTGCCCAAAACCGGGGCCAGCATTGCTGAGTTGTTGACGAGAAGATAAAACATGTAATTCGAAAGGAGCTTGCAAATTCTTTTTTTTCGGGCACCCTCGTCTACTCTATTAGTTCTTGATTCTTCTGCGCGACCTTTATGAACAAATGAGCGGAAAGAAAATCGGGCAAGGCGTTTGCATATTGTTCCAACTTCACTATCACTACTATCTGAATTGTCCTCACAAATATTGTGGCAGAGTTCAGTAGCTAAGTGCCAGAGAAGAAGGCTTTCTGCGAATTGGAACTCCCCTACGCTCCATTTAAGTGTAATATAACTAGAAGAAGTCTGCGAGAGAGCCGAATTGCCTCTTTGCGAACATGCCTCTATTGCGTCTCTCAAATTACTAGCCTTCTTCGACTTGCTTTTCAGCTCTTCAAAAATAAATTCCTTAAGATATTTGGGCACAGTTTCCGAGGATGAAAAGTTACGCAAGATCATTCCCGTTGTCTCCAAAACCCCAAACTTTTGACGATAGCTATGCAACTCGTGGAGTCTTCTTATGTCAGGTGCCAGACAATGACTTACCATGTTATTTTGAGAAACTGAACCAGACCACCTTGTTCTACTCAAATAAATAGTGGGAATATGATTAATGATCCAACTATCCTTGGCAACCATGAGGATCCAGTCAGAAACCATAAGCTTAAAACCAGAAATGGTATCAAGGACAACGGCTCCGATGAACAAGGCATAAGTAACGCCTATTTCAAACTTACCAAACCCCTGCTTTCCGATGAAATGAAAAACAAGAAGGGCCAAAATCGTGGAACAGAAACTGATGAAGCGAAGGAAGTAGCCAACTTTTCCATGTATCACAACGGCCTTGGTGTGGAGAACTTGGTACATGAAGTTGAGCTCGTACTCCACTATTCTGAAAGCGCGAGTAGCAGACTTCAGTTGGAGAAAATAACTTCGACTCGATTCTCGATGTTTTGAACTCAGTAGGAAGCCCACGATAAGCACCTTGAAGGTTCCAAAGAGGGAATATGCTACTTCTAGTAGTTTCATCTCGCGTAAATTTTTCTGACGGGCCCCTTCAACAGTAGACGTAATATCATCCGTGGGTTCAGAACTAGAAATAAAATTGCCAATTACTCCTGCAGGCTGCACTGCAGTAACCTGGACTGACCTCGTATTACAGTACACCGCTGCAGCCTCTTGGTAGTCAGGCCCAGGGTTTGGATTCGGCAAGGTAGTTGCTCCAAAGCGGTCCAAGCTTGCGAGGCGTAAAGCCCATGTTCTCTCTGAAAACTTAATGTTTCCTCCAATGAACACTAAGACAGTAGGCAACCATAGCTTGTTTCTGTTAGCTGTCAAATAGAAGCTATAAGCAGCTGAGAAAACTTGTAAAAAGAGTCCAAATAGGTGTCTGATCCATAACTCATTGTCCTCCAAAGACAAAGAAGTGATGCCATCAGGGCCGCCGAGATGCATCAATAGAAAAGACGCCCATAAGGCGAAGAGGTCGTCGTTGCCTTCGGGATCTTTTGGACCCCCAAGGCTTTTGGTGATTAGTCCGATAGCAACAGCAGCAACCCACTCGGCTAGTAAGTACGTGGCCCAGATAGACCTGAAGAGCAGATTGCTTCTTGACCGTTGACGGGAGGGTGCCAACAACAACAAGAAAGCTTGTAGTAAGAGGCTAGTGATGATACAGAGCCGCAGATCCCATGTATCCCATAGCTCCTTCACCTTTCTGAAAATGAGAAATTGCATATTTTTTTCCCTCCTAATTAATTTCTTGGCTGCCTAGCTAGTTATGACAAATTAAGCCCAGATTGACAAAGTAGATAAGATACTGATCATATACAATAACTTTTCTGAATCAAATCAGCTCGTAATTTATTTGTTATGTTAATCGGACTAATTTGAACTATGGTCGTTGAGATTTAAAGCATTACCTTCGAAGACTTGCGCTCGACTTGTTTCTTGCAAATCGTCCTTCTTCTAGCAATTGAGTCCAAAGCGATTGCTCCTTGCCTTAATTACTACCCGTTTGTAAGCATATGAGTCGACTCAAAAATCATTATCAATTGGGTAAAGAGCTCTAGCGGTCACGGGATTCTTATAAACGTGACAATATAATAATAAAATGCGAAACGCCTGTTACTTCTTTGACGGAACTTGTCAGGTGCCTGTCAGGTGCTTCAATTTGAAAAGGAGGAGAGGAAAAGCTTTCAACCATGTGAGCGCCCTTTTCAAAATGCAGAATGGCCCTTAAATTAATTTGAGTTGGAATGAGTGAAAATAATGGGAAAGAAATAATTTGACATAAAAGAAGAAAAGAATGGACAAGTTTGTTTTGAGAAATTAGGTTGTATATGCTCCATACTAGAACTAATTTGACATCTATGCTTCGAATTAAATACTCTGGAATATATGCTTTTTGACAGAAATACCTCTAAAAATAACAAAGCATACCAGACCTCTGTGAAGCATTCTCTCTCTCTCTCTCTCGAACGACCCAAAGAATGAGACTATGATTTCGACAGCTCAATCAATCTCGTCTCCGACCAATTTTTGACGATTTTGATAAAGGATCTTGATGGGTTTCGATTCCGTCGGGGTTTCAATGCGTGTTCTTGATGGTTCGACATGTTTCAACGAAAATTCGATAGCTTTCAACGAGGATTTTAACTGGGGTTTCGATGACTAGGATTTCTATGGTTTTCGAGACGAATTTCGACGCTCTCCGTCAGATTTGAGGTTATTTCGCCACCATTTTGACATGCACTTCGATAGATTTTCGACAAGGATCTTAAGAGGGATTTATGGTTATTTCGATGACTTATTTAAGCATTTCGACACCGTTTCAACAATTTTGACGAGCATCGGAACTTTTAGATTCGATTTTTAAATATTCTTTACCACCGTCAAGAACGAAACCGAGACTAGTCATTGCAAAGTTCAGGCAACCTAGTTTGAAACAAACTCAACATAGAACAAATTCAAGATAGAAATCTGGGTTTGGAAACGTGAAAGTTTTTTTTGCACTTTGAAAGAAACACATGCCTCATCTACTATTACTATGTCAATCAGACGAAGAACGAAAAAAAAAATAAAAAATAAATCTCAATCAGACGAATCCCAATTACTTTGCAAATGACTCATATAATGGACTGGGCTTTTGAACGTCAACATGAGTAATTTTCGCATCTAAATTGGTAAAGAGAGCACAACACAGGAAAATGGGGCATAGTTATTTTAAGGGTATATTTGTCCGTAAGTCGTCCCAATGCATAGAATTTTTGAGTTTCATATGCCTCAAATTTTCTATCTTATCATGCATANTCAGGCAATTTATAAATGTTAAGCATTCAAGCAATAAGTAGGATAATGGCAAACGGAAAAAAAAAAAAAAAAAAAAACTTAATTTTTGAGTTTTCTACCAAAAAGATACTTGACTTTTGCAAAATAATATCTTTGATATTTCAGATTTGGAGAGTTATATTGGCACCCGAAGCTAGTATGTATGCAAGCACTCGTGAGCTAAAATTAGTATACATGTATATATATATATACTAAATATATAAATATATATACCTACAAAATGAATATTTATTAAAATAAAGTGTAAAAAGAGGATGCTACCATACATTCTCTTAATTTTTTATTCACTTCTCATTTTTCCCACCCACATTCACAAATGACAAAGGCACCGATATATTTCAATTCAAGTGAAAACAAATTAAAAAAAAATAGCAATACTCTCTCTCCGATATATGTGCTTGTTTCATGGATTTGCAGGATTGAAGAAAGGCGAGGAAAAAACTTAAGAGGATTGGGTATCGACAAAAGAATAGGAAAAGAGAAAAAAAGAAGAGGGGTGGGAAAAGGAAAAAAATTAAATTCATGGTTAGTTTAGGAGTCATGGTGATATAATATTTTTAGCTAAAATTTAAAATAAAAAATACAATAAAGATTAAAAAAGAGGTACGGGCAAGGTAAACAAAAAAGTGACAATAGACTTACTATTTTTTTTTATAGACTCGAGTTCTTGGTAATTATAAGTTATATTGGAATGTGGGAGTATTCGTCTTTTTTACTATTTATTGGCCATAATTATAGGCTCTATCTTCGGATTTTATTGTTTTTTTTACACTCTTTATATTTCTTTGTTATCTAAGTGCTAAGAACACTTTCAAGGTAAGCTTGACCTTTTCAATAGATTTTAGACTTGATTTCCTGCCGTTTACAAGTAATATTGGAATATGAGAGTATTCGTCCTCCTCTTTTTTTTTTTTCGCCCATTAAAAGGCCATAACGTTAGGCTTGTGTTCGGAATTTTTTTTAAATATTTTTAATTTATTATTATTATTATTTTTTTTTTATATAAGTACTCAGAACTTCCCGGGTTAGGACTTAACTGACTGCTCAAATAAATACACAATATTCGCATGAAGTAGTGATATTTTCCTCTTTAAGGTTTTTCTAAATAAAAACAATTTCCCAAATAAGATAGGAAAATTTCAACACATGATATAATAGATTACAAATATAAATCAATAAATATCATTCCATATTTCGTTACCAATAGATCCCGCAAAGGTCTTACATTTACCAGAAGAAAAAATAATGGAAAATAAGAAGTAAAACGTTCAGAGAATGTGATCCATTGACTCTGTTTTTTTTTCTTTGTTCGTAAGCGCATGATCAATGAAGAAAGACTCAGATTGTTGGCTGAAGCAGGAGAGACAAAATAGAATAACCACCTTTGACAAGAAAATTTATCAGGTATTTTTTTATTATCTATATATAAGTACTATTTTAATCGATAAAAATTTTTTATTTATATTTTTTTATTATTAAAAATAAAAAATATTAATATTAATATTACATGTCTTTTTTTCATGTGTCTCGTTATAATTTTAATAATAATCCAAGGAATAAAAAAAATATTTATCAATAGGTAACAAAAAATCAGTTGCTAACTTTTCAAATGTCAAAACTGAGACAAGAATCAGCAACTTGCTAACTTACTTTACAAATGTCAAAACTGAGAGGAGAATGATAAATAATGACCGAAAATAAAAAGGTCAACGATTATACTAGAATGAATACCTATAAAGAGCGGAGGATTGTGATTATCATCTCCTGAAGTTGCGATCCTTGAGCAAGTTTTCAACATAAGAAATTCGAGGGCAGTCCTCGATCTCCAACTTTTTTATAGAGGTGATACTGCTAATCCTATCAGGCGGTATCGACAAGTTGGGGCAAAGCCTAACGGAAATATTTTGAATCGATTTCAAGTCATAGATCCAAGTTGGAATTTCCATCAATCTATCACAGCGCCAAATATGGAGTTCTTGCAGGCCAGTGACATGTTGAAAGCCCTGAAGAACATTCTCTATGAATTCAAGGTGATCCAAAGTGAGCGAGCGTAGGCCTGCAAGGGAGCACAGGCTTGCAAGGGATTGAAACATGTCATCGGCATCAGAATCGGTTGTTATGTTAACAATACGCAAAGTCCTCAGTTCAGAGAGAGGAGAGGAAGAGGAGGAGGAGGAGGAGGAGGAGGAGGTGGAATTGGGAGAACTAGAAGAAGTTGATGCTTTGCTTATTGAGGTTAGTACTTGTCCTGCACTAATGGTCCGTTGGAACGGCTCCCAATGTGTATTTTTCAGCACCAGTAGGTCTGTTAGGTGTGGGAATAGAGGCATGGAATCGGTCAGACGAGGGCAATCCTCGATGATTAATTTAGAAAGGCAAGGAAATCTTGCGGATTCTTTAACGCGGTCGAGTTCTCCGATTCTCCACCATCCCTGTAGTATTGGTAAGTTGGTAAACCGAAGTTCTTTCAACGACGGAAAGAATATTGGTGCAGGTGATGTCTCAAGAGTAGCGTCTGAAATATGGTCCAAACTAGCCATCTCCTCCAAAACCAAAACCCTGAGAGCAGGTAAGTGAGACAGCAGCGGTAGATGCGAGCAACCCCTACATCCCCACAAGACAAATTTGACAAGGTTTGTATGACAGGGGAGCCATCCGGGAAACACGGTGCCATGATAAGCAGATATAGATAGATCTTTGAGATTTGAATGTGGCTGGAGATCTTCCAATGAACTTTTATAATCGGCAGCGGTAAATTCGTTATCCATGTCCCAAAACAACACTAAGGACCGCAGAAACTGTTTCTCGCTCAGCTTTGCTGACCTATTACCTTCCCCAGGCCCCAAATTTTTAACTCTAAGCTTGCCTCTTAAGTTGTTCAATGTGCTTAGTTCGTCTAACCCACCAGCGGTTTTTACATTATGCTTGGGCCGGACAGTCAACACAAAGTCTGATAATATCTGAAGATTAGGCAATTTCCCCAACCCACGCGGCATATGAGTCAAACTATAACATGAGTTGATTTCGAGATTCCGGAGCTTATTTAACTTGTCCATGTCATCCGGCAACTCTCTGAGCCTACCACAGTTGTTGAGTTTTAGTGTCTGCAAATATTGTAGCTTAGTGAAACATTTCGGCAGCGCTTTGATATCTTTGTTTTGAGAAAGATCAAGATACCTAAGGAACTTTAACTCACTAATAGAATCCGGCACCACCTTAATCCCCGAGTTATGCAGATCCAAGGTGCGTAGACGCTTGAATTTTGAGATCATTACACCACAGATTGACTCATCTGATCTTCCGTCGGTTTCCCATTGCAACTGACTCGGTAGAATCACTGTCCGAATTCCTTTCGCTTCAGTCAACGAACTGGGGATTTGCCAGAGGGAATCTAAATGCAGATCAAACGACACATGACGCGTTCTTTTCACATCAATCACTCCTTCAAAGTCTGAACCAAATGTAATGCATCTGTTTCTGAACAAAGATTTTGCGTGATCATGCCAGAGATTTTGCATTTTGCATTTTGTTACCTTGTCCTCCTCCTCATCTCTCTTAGATTCTTCGAAAAACGACCTCCAAAGTAAATTCAGAAAGCATTCATAACCCTCTTCCTCTAGCTTTATGAACCCTTCGGACGTCCACAACTTGATAAGTGTTTGCACATCAATTTCATTGTCTTTGGGAAATAAGCTACAATAGCCAAAACATTTCTTCAAGTTCGACGGAAGATCATCACAACTTAGCTCAACGGTTGTTGATAAGATATCTTTTCCATCTTCTAATATGTCAGAAAGATCCTTTTCCATCAAGTGCCACCGCGTTTCTGGATCTCTGAACAGCAGCATCCCACATATTGCCTGTATGACAAAAGGATTTCCTCCACATTTGTTCACTATCT
Source organism: Parasponia andersonii (assembly GCA_002914805.1). NCBI lineage: Eukaryota > Viridiplantae > Streptophyta > Magnoliopsida > Rosales > Cannabaceae > Trema > Trema andersonii. The sequence goes on from JXTB01000029.1 coordinate 383,766, forward strand.
TCTTTCCAACTTCTGAAATCTGAACATTACTCAACATTTGTTGGACATCAACTGGGAAGAAACTTTCAAATAGAGACCAAGACAGGTCCTCATTCAGACCACTTAATTCACAGGTTTCCATTGTCCCTGTCATTCTTGCAACCACTGGATCACGAGTAGTCACGATTATTCTACTACCCCTTTTTGCAGCAGCAGTTAAGTACCGTTTAAAGTCTTCCCAGTCCTCTTTACAATTCTCCTTCATCGACATGTCGTCCAACACAAGTAGGAACCTCTTCGTTGAGATTTCTTCATCAAAGTACATCATCACCTTCTCGATATTATTGACAACATTTCTTAAATCTTCTGGGCTCGTATGATCCGTCGAATCATTTGCAGACTGAATGACTTTATTTAAAATCAAATAAAAGTCCAAATATTCAGAGACGTGGACCCACATTCTTAGATCAAAATGATTTCGAACCATCTCATCGTTACAAACGAGCTGAGCAAGGGTCGTTTTCCCTAAGCCTGCGACTCCAACAATGGGCAGAACTGGGATACTCTCTTGATCATCATCAGAAACCAACAGATGTAATATTTTCTCTTTTTCCTTTTCCCTTCCGATATAAATGTTTTCCCGTAGTGGAGGAGGATTACTGTTCCACAGGCCATTGAAAGCCGCCTCTTCTGGCCGCTCCTGTAAATCAAGTAACCTCCGAGTCTCTCCCAGACGATGTAATTCTTTCATATATTTTTTGATCTTATAACTAATCTTTCGGCAAAATACAAGCTGGTTAGAGCAACTACTTGAGAAAAACTTTCGTACCTCTCTTATCATTTTCGTTGATCTGCGTCCCGAAACATGAAAGTGCAACTCATCCACCAAGTTATCAACATCGTGTAGAACATCCTCAACCTCGGAGAGCCAATCACGCACCTTGTCGTCACGAACCTGCTTCTTCTCAGCATCTACAAGTACTTGTCTGATGGAAGATATTTCGTCCGTTAGTTTCCGCAACTCATTGATAATTTTTCTCTGCAACGTCCCGGAACTTTGATCAGCTACACGACGCAAGTTGTCAACGATATTTCCAGCCATGTCATAAGCCATTTTTAGTTCGTTGATGAAGCTAAAGTTATGGTCAGTACTGGAAATTGATTGTATATGAACCAGATTTGAGTTCTATGGGGAAATAGATTTTCTTCTTCTTCCAATTTTTTTTTTTTTTTTTGAAATTAATGATACAAATAGAAATCAATAAATAAATGAAGGCTAATACATGCATCGAGCAACTTAAATAAGTTTTTATCTGATAAAACTTCTGTTTGTTTGTTTGTATGTACTTCTATTTGTTTTAGTTCTAATTTGAATTGGATAAATATATCTTTTTGATTTTATTATTATTTTCTTCTGCAATTGGGTCTATGGTTTTGTCAGTTTCAATTTTAGAATGATAGGTGAGGAAGACAATAATTAAAGTGAAATTATCTCTTCGTTTTAAAAAAAATGTAAAAAAAAAAAAGAGAAACCTCATGTTTTTTGAAATACAAAATAAATATTTTCTATTTAAGAAAAATTATTACTAAAATACCACGTATTTTTAAAAAATGTGAAAAAATCTATGTGTTATTAAAAAATTTAAAATAATATATCTATTTATATTATTATATCATTTATTACATTTGATCGGTCAAAGGTTTCAAAAAAATACTAAAATTAATATTTTACATCTTGTATTATATTATTTTAAGGCACACATTACTCTTGAAAATAAAGAGACAGATAATAAATATAGTCTAAAACCTCTTTTAAAAAAAAAAAACATTGTTCCTCCATAATTGTTACATTTGATAGAAAAGAACTTTTGAAATTTTTGAAAATTTTAAATTTTTTTTTCTTCTCTGAATTTGTATTGCAACTATAGGTGGAAGTGTTTTTTTTTTTTTCCCAAAATTTGTGTCATTTTCGAAATTTTTAAAAGTTTTAAATTTTTTTTCTTTTCTTAATTTAACTGCAACTATGAAAAAAAGAGCTTTTTCGCCGAAACTACGGATGGAAATTTTTTTTTTTAAAAAAAAAGAATGATGTTTCATGTATTCTCTCTCTTCCCGTTCATTTTCAAAGGTGGTGTGTGCCTTAAATAATATAATAAATAGTAAAATATCAACTAATTTTTTTTTAGGCTTTTGACAAGTTAAAGATAGCAAATAATACGATAATTCAAATAGAATATATTTATTTTGAATTATTAACAATACATTATTTTTTCACATTTTTTTTTTAAATCAGGCGGTGTTTTAGTGATAATTTTTTTAAATCGAAAAAAAATTTCAAAAAACACAATTTTTTCACAATTTTTTAAAACAGATGACATTTTATCGATAATTTCTTATAATTAAATGAGAAAACATTTGGTAAAGACCTGTCTGTGGGCGCAAACAGTTGGCATTTTTCCAATTAAACGATGACATTGTCGTGATTATAATTTATTCATGAAAGTGTAGTTCAGATTCCCGTTTGATCTACCTAAAGCTGGCTTGGCCCAGATTCCGATTTTGGCTTTAACTTTTCACAAAATGATTAAAAAATATATTTTTATGTATTTACCAAACATAATTTGAACAAAATTTTTTTGGAAAAAGTGTTTTTAGCTTTTTAAAAAACTTTATCAAATATCCCCTTAATCAACGGGGCATTGAGGGCATCAAACAGCTAATAAAAGAATTTTCTTCCTCAAATTAAAAGAATGCATTGGTTTCTACATCCTAGGAAGATACCAGGTGCTCATTTTAAATAAATGTATAATATCTATTTTCTAGGCGGGTAACATGCGCACATTGGCCTTTCCCACTCACCGAAAAAAAAAATAATAAAAATAAAAAAGGACATACAAAAAAAAAAAATTGAGTGTAAGGTCACTGGGAAATAACAATTTAGTGAAATGCAAGTTTTGGTGATTAATTGTAATTTAATATTTCAAAGATTCTGTTCATAAAAGCAAGGATGAAGAGTAGACCATGAATGCCTAGTACCAAATGCGAATAACTAGGTTCCATTCGTGACAAGAACAATGTACAAGAATATAATAATGATGATGGTAATAAAAAGAGTTGTCAATTTAATAGGTTTTTTTTTTCTTTATTTATGGGTAGGTATTTTTTTTTAGCCGTTGGATCACCATCTAATGATTATCCAATAGTTATAATAAAGTGCATGAAAAGACGTGCATCATTAATGCTCTTTCTCTCTTTTACTTTTTATAATAAAAAAATGTGCACGCTAAATTTTCATTGGCTAAATTAATACCTATGCATAGGTAAAAAAAAAAAAAATACCTACTGAATTGGTGCCCAATAAAAAGAGGTATACATGAGTATAGGAGATTAAACGAATATGAATTTTAGTAAATGTCCCTTCTTTTATACTTCAATTTATTCAATGTCCATTTTTTTCCTTTTTATTTTCTTTCTATGGATAAATAGTCAAATATTTCATTTTAATTTTTGATTTTCTGATTTTACATTTTCAACGGTTAATTTTTCATTTTCAAGTTTCGTTTTCTTTTCTTTTTTTAATATTTTCTGAATTAATTTTTCTAATCTAGAAATTTGTTGTTGTCTCTTTTTCTTTTTTAGTTTATTTCAACTAGTCATTTTTTATTTTGTTTTTTTCTTCTCGTTTGTGGTTTCTTTTTATAATATAGTTATTTTTGCTTTCTTTTTTTCCCTTTTTTTTTCAATGTTTACTTTGTTTCCGGGAAGTTTTCTTTAATTAGTTATCATTAGTTTTTGTTTTCAAAAAAAAAAAAAATTTGAAATGAGATCTTTTTCTTTTTTTTTTTTTGAAAGAAAACTAGAAGCAACAAAAATAAAATAATTAAGTGGTAGTGTTCATTCTTTTTTAAATCAAGCTATTAAGAATATCAAACGTGGTTATCATTACCATTTTAATTATAAATATAGGCTAACATATGCCTTTTAAGTATCTATCTAAGTACCAATCTCTTTTGAGGTTCTTATAGTCTGATAGGTAATTTAGGTGAATAACTATTGGTCACCCACTTAGTTTCTGATAATATATAGTAATCACTCATTTCGGTCACTCAGACAGGGTAACCAAGAAATGTTTAGAGTTGGATACTCTATAGCGAATGGCAAATATATATATATATATATATATATATATATATATATATATAATAAAACAGTTAGGATGTTAGTATAGGTTATCTATGGTATCTGATAAATTGGAAAGGGAGGAGGAAAAAAAAACGTACGATATTAACATATGTATCTTATGAAGTTATCATAGGTATCCTACTCGGTTATCTGTGTATCACGAAAATTGGAATGAGTAGTATACTTTTCCGATTTATAAAAAATAAATATAAAGTTACTATAGGTTTCTTACCTATTTACTTATGGTATCAAGGCAATAGGAAGAGGAATTGCTCATTCGTGATTGAAACAATAAAATAAATAAAATACGGGATTACTATAGGTATCTTGAAAGGATACCTATGGTATTAGGAAATAGGAAGGAAAATTAGGCATTCCTGATTGAGAAAAAAAAATATGAGATTATCATAGGTATCCTACAAGATTGCTAAATATGGTTACTAAAAGTATCAAGAAATTGTGCATATGCAATTGAAAAAATAAAGTAAAATAAAATACGTAGCTACTATAAGTATCTTGGTAGGATACCTATAATATCAGGGAAATAGAAAGGAAAATTAAGTGTTTCTGATTGAGAAAAAAAAAAATATGAGATTATCATTAGTATCTTATAGGGTTACTAAAGATATCAAGGAATTACGCGTTTGCGATTGAAAAAAATAAAATAAAATAAAATACATGGTTACCATATGTTTTTTGGTAAGATACTTATGGTATCAGGGAAATGGGAAGAAAAATTACCTATAGTATTCGGGAAACGAGTTCTATTTTGTGAAATATATAAGAAGATACTATAGGTATCCAACTAAGTTACCTTGGTATCCAGTAAACTGGGAAAAGAATCAATACCCATAGGTATTTTACTATATTATTTATGGTATTTAGGTCAATTTAGGAGGGAGAAGATACCATAGATATCCAACTAGATTTATCTTGATATCTGATAAATTGGGTGAAAACTTTTAGCAGCTGCCAATATTTTACTATATTACTTACGATATCATACTAGTTACCTATGGTATCCAAGTAAATTGGAAAAAAAATTGTATAGAAATATTACCATTAGTCAGAAAGAAGATATCATAGGTATCCAACTAGGTTTCCTTGGTATCTAGTAAAATTGGATAAAAAATTTCAATACCCACAGGTATCTTACTATATTACTTATAGTATAATATTATGTTATATGTAGTATCCAAGTATACAAATGTTACCATTGATCGGGAAGAAGATACCATAGGTATCTAACTAGATTACCTTAGTATATGGTAAATGAGAAAAAAAAAAATATAGAACTGTTACTTATGGTCTCTAACTAGGATACTTTGAGACTGGGTAAATTGGGGAAAAAATAAAAAATTATAGGTATCCAGATATGGGAATGAGATTTTAGAGTTTTCTTATTTTTTTAAAAAAAAATTTTAGGAGATTATCATATGTATTTTAATAAGTTAGTTATGTTTTCCTAAAAATAAATAGGGAGTTGGGTTTCTATATCAAAAAAGAAAAAAAAATTACTATAAATATCTCAACAAAGTTACCTATTGTATCTAGAAAATGAGAAAGAGAGTTGGCTTATTGCATTTAAAGAGAAAATAATTGTGAGGAATTAATTTTATTTAAAATATGTATGTTACTGTGAGAATATAAGCTAGTGCGATTAGTATTATCTTATTAGTAAAATTTTAAATAGTGACACAAATAAAATAAAAAATTAAATTAGGAAGAAAAAAGCTTTAAGAAAAGACAAAAAATGCTAAATAAACTAAAAAACTGAAAAAAAAAAAAAAAACTCTAATTGACTAATGAGACGTGCTACGATTAGACACCGTGGGCCTCACAGTGATGATGCGTCTGACGATAGCATATTTCTTGACTAATTCTAAGCAGCACCATTTTTTTTTTTTCATTTCTTTTAATAAAAAGACTGCGTGTCAATCCCCTTTTGCTATCTCAAGAGACTCAGGACCGTATTTTTCCAAATCTTCTTTCCAAATGTACGTATTTTTCCAATCTTTTACCCTTTACCGTATTTTCTAAAGGTGTGGGATAGTTTTTCGTATTTCTCTAAAAATCCCTATTATTTTTTATTTATAACGTGCAATATATTAAATAGACTGGGTAGATTTTGGGCCAAAGTAATCAGATTTATTCAGTCAATATTTCCAATTTTCAAGGCAGTGCTAAATCTACAAGTTTGTTGGGTCAAAATTCAACAAATTAGTGATCCAATAATGGTAGATATTGAATATACCGAAGAAATCATGGGCTTTCCCACCACACAAGGATACTGACGTGGAAAAATTCAAATAATTAGCTGTATATAACTTTTTTTTTTCTTCATTAATTAAATCTAGCACCATACCACTTTTTAAAAATAAATTCTTGATAAATTCTTAACGAATTCTTGAACGATTCTTGACATTAGCGGCGATCTTGATGGATTATTGATGAATTTTTGACGGATTCTTGACGATCTTGATGGATCCTTGACATTGGCGGTGATCTTGATGAGTTCTTGATGAATTATTGACAGATTCTTGATAATCTCGATAGATTTTTAACGGATTCTTGACGTCAGTGGTAATCTTGATGAATTCTTGACAGATTATTGATAATCTCGATAGATTCTTAACGGATTCTTGACGTCAGTGGTAATTTTGACAGATTTTTGATGGATTCTTGATGAATTTTTGACAGATTTTTGATTAATTCCCTTCCAAAAGTAGTAGAATCTAATAGTGGTTGTAAATTTAATTAAACATTTGAAAAAAAGTAATAATTGCCTACTTAACCTGAAAAATTCTCAGAGAACCCCATTTTTCGATTCATATTTCAATTTTTTTTAGAATAAATTCAATTACAAATGAGAATTTTTGCTTAAAAAAATGAAAAGACAATATGAAATAGGTTTCAGTATTACATAACAAGACCTAAACATGGTGGAAAAGGGATTTTTAATAATTACAGGTACTTTTAACAAATTTATAACAAATTACCGAGTTTCAAGAATGGGAGGGAATTATTTAATGAATATTTGTTGTTGNAGTTGGTTTTGCCTTTTCAGCGGATCCTCTCATCTCAAAGCTAGATCATACGACTTCTCTTCTAAAAAATTAGATAAAAAATAATTATAAGAGGAACAAAGGCAAATACTGGCCTCTGTTGGCTCCATAGTGACTCAGGTAGTGGGGACTGGTGGTGAAAACGACGAGGTGGCGGATTAAGCAGCAGCGTGAGCGAGGCAGGGATGGCGACACAACCTCGATAGTGACAAGCAGCGAGCGGGACAATACAAGGAAGAATTGGGGAGGGTGAGGGTTCTTGATTTGTGTCATGAGATAAGAGTTGGGGAAGAAAATAATTCAAGGATAAGTAATCTCACCATTTCACTCAAGATTGTTTTGTTAGTGGAGGAGCATTAAATGCTTAGTGTCCTAACCATGTATGCAAAATACGGTTTACATATTATACACGGTAAAAGAAAAGAAAAATAAAACGTGTACAAACCGTGTGTGATAAGTGTGGTATATTAGGAAACTTTGAGAGTAAAATATGTAAAGTTTGGAGGAGCTTAAACTATAAATAGGGCCTTCATCCCTCATTGTTTCTCATCCCAGAGAAATAAGAAACACCAAGTATAGTTAGAGTAAAATAGAGAGATTTTATTCTTGAGAGTTAGAGAAAAATATAGTTTTTTCTCTTAGGTGTATTCGGGGTCTGGGTGTGAGGAGTGCTGAGTGAGTGTTTGTAAACACTTGTAAAGATTTCTTTTCTCCCTATAGTGAAGATCTGCAACAGCTCCATGGACGTAACCAAATTGGTGAACCACGCTAATTTTGTGTGTGTCTTGTTTATTTATTTCGATATTATTTTTCACATTTATTTTTATCGCTTCCACTATTATGTGTCTATTGGGGTGGTTATTACCTAATAACTGGTATCAGAATGAAGGTTCGATTTTAGTGGGAGCGATGGCCAGAGGTGAAGGATCAGGACCCAGAATTGACAAGTTTAACGGTACAGACTTCTCATACTAGAGATTGCAGATTAATGATTATCTGCATAGTAAAAAGTTATATCAGCCTCTATCTGGGAAAAAACCCAAGAAGATAGAGAATGACGACTGGGAACTCCTTGATCAACAGGTGTTAGGCGTAATCCGATTGACGCTAACGAAGAACATTGCTCATAATGTAGCAGAGGCAAAAACCACAGCAGAAATGATGAGCATCATGTCAGACATATATGAGAAACCGTCGGCAAACAACAAGGTACATCTGATAATGAAGTTGTTTTATCTAAAGATAAGAGAAGGTGCTTCAGTTGTAATATATATCAATGAGTTCAACACGATCGTCTCTCAGTTGACGTCAGTCGAAATTAATTTCGATGATGAAGTTCGTACTTTAATTCTTCTAGCATCTCTACCAAATAGCTGGGAACCAATGAGGACTGCAGTTAGCAATTCTGTAGGCAAAGGAAAGCTGCAATTCAATGACGTTTATGCAAGTACGGTCGTCACTATTTTTCTTCTTCACCACCACCGAGTTGGAGACCCAGCATGGGTATACGCATTCCATGATCAGGCTGTTCTCCTGTAGAGTCTCTACCTCCTTGTTGATCGTCCTGTTTTTCTCTGGTGCAAACCTTCAGGGTCTCTGCTTGACTGAAGGGAAATTGATATCTATGTTCAGTCGGTGGCAGGTGTGCGTTGAGTCTATCTCGGGCATGTCGTTGTGGGACCATGTGAAGACGTCTTCGTTCTACCTTAGAAAGCCCAACATCTCGTTCTTTTCCTCCTCGGGGAGTAGGGCCCTGATTAAGACTACCTTTACCGGTTCTGCTTCTTTCAAAGGGACCGCCATCAGCTCCTCAATCATGTATTCTGGTCCATCAGACTCCTCTTTGATCCGCTTCATGTACGCTGGCAGGCGGTTCTTTGACTGCTATCTGTTCCCTGTCGTGGCGCTCGCATCAGCTCCCCTCAGGGCGGTTGAAAAACATTTCCTTACGGAGGTTTGGTCTCCCTTGATGTCTATCATATAGGTACCATCTCTTGATAGACATCGTAAGACCTGGTGGAGGGTGGAGGCGTCCCCATGCATGGCGTGGATCCATCCTCTTCCCATGATGACGTTGAAGGAGGACTGATAGTTGATGACGACGAAATCCACATCTAAGCATCTCTTTGCAGTGCAAACTTTCAAGGTCACGACGCCCAAAGGGTTGACCTTAGTACTGTCGAAAGCGAACAACGGCTGACAGGTCGGCCTGAGTGAGTTTTAATTCAGGCTCATGCTCTCAAATGTGCTGAGGAAAAAGGATATCGACGCTGCTCCCACCGTCGATCAGGATCCTCCCGACCAACGCTGAGTCGATCTGTAGCTTAATCACCAAGGGGTCGTTCTGAGACAGGCGCACCGTGGTCAAATCTTGCCGGGTGAAGGCGATGGGGGCGGCAGAGGCACAGCTTTCTCCCATCATAAAATGGTTGACGGAATGGCCCGTCCCCCTCAGGCGCTTCACTCTTTCTTCGGTTTTTTTGAGACATTTTTCCTTCTCCTCCCGACTCTGGGTCAGCTCTGGTCTGCCCACGATGGTCGGGACTATCCTTAGGGCCTGTTCTCCTGATCCGGAGGCCTGGATCTGCTTGCCTTTTTCAGGCCTTGTGGTATCTTCCTGCGGTTGGATTCCGCTGGTCTTCATGTACTGCCTCAACTTGCCGGCATGGATCGCTATCATAACCTGTGCGTAAAGGCTGCGGCAGTTGATGATGTCATATCCGTGATCTTTGTGAAATTGGCAGTACCTATTCCTATTTTTCATGTGGTCAGGAATGCCGGACTTTGGCGGGTCTTTGAAAATGCCCCTATCTCTGTTTTGAAGATAGATTACGTCGATCGGCGTATTGAGCTTGTATTTCGGCAATGGATCATCTCATTGATTGTGAAAGAATAATCTCATTGGATGTTGGTTGAGGACCACAATTGGTAGATTGCATCTCACTCCGCTACATAATACCTAACAAGTAAGGACTAACAATCCAATTAGGTCAATTTTTTTTTTCCTTTATTTAAAATGGGACTCAAAAAATGGGGGGAATAAAATGAAGCTCGCTACAGCCGTTTATTTTTTCTTAACCTTTTTCAAAGATTTGGTCGTGTGGATTATGTTATTTTACTTCACGATCTGTACTATGGCGACAACATACTAATAATTAGTAGACTACTATTTATATAACATAATAGAATAATTCGTACATATAATTTTGAATAAATAGTTAATTAAAAGCTAATAACTTATTAAAAATAGAAGCTAATTATGTACATAGAGCTAATTCGAGGCCCATGTTGTCAAGAGCCCACGATAGTGATCGAACATCATATTGGACAGATCACACAAACCCAAGCCCAAGCCAACTGCAAATAACGCCTCTGAAGTCTTATCCTACGTTCCCGCGCAATATATCACTGCTACGTTGACACAGCTAACCTACGCCTTCTTCTTCTCCCTCTTCCACCGGTCACTGGCCTAGCTTAGCTTTCCTTCCATACCGAAAACCATATCCATTGACTATGGAATCTCACCTCCTTGACGCAGCCAAATTGAGCTGGTCGTCGGGACTATCCTTAACCCCCACCACCTGTTTGACAAAATGCCGCAATGGCCATGTCCACAATCCAAACCCACAAATTCACTGCCTGCTTGTATTGAACCGGAGCTCCAATCCGTCTTCAAAGGGGCTCCAGAAGAACTCCCATAAGGATTTGTCCCGGATTCTGCGAACCGATGCTGCTATTCGAAACATTGAGAGAAAAGCAAACTCCAAGAAGTACAATAGGTTGTGGCCTAAAGCTGTTCTTGAGGCACTGGATGAGGCCATTACAAACAATTTCTGGGAGACTGCACTGAAGGTTGGCCTTTTCTTCTTACTAGTTATTTACTTGTTTTCGAATTCTGAAGCTCTTTCCTTTTCTTTTCTAATGAGAGTTAGCCTTTGGTAACTAGCTCATATATATTCAGCTAGGCAAGTCCACTTTTTGAAACTACGGTTTCAGTCTTTGTTAGATATAAAGATCTTGTTTATTGTAGTTATTTGAAAATAGATACCGAAAACGGGTTACTTTTAGTGTTAGGAACGGTTTGACTATGAAAAGATTGAGTTTTGGTTTTGAATTGATCTGCTTTGTTGCTGAGTTTGAGATAAGGCAATGGTGAAAGAAAAGGAGAAAGAAGAATTTGGTACATTGTGCTAATGACTTTTGGTGGCATCCCATGAGGTCTAGGATCGATTCGAACTTGAGTTCACATTGAGAATTTAGGAGGTTTCTCTGGGGATATCAAGAAGACAAAAAATTTACACGTGATTTAGTATTATGAAATTTTTTTTATGAAGTTGATAACGTCTTCTTTTGTGGTCTTACCATTCTATGTGGCTGTATTTTTTTAAGACTCTGAAATAAAACAATGCTCGCTTTCTGTAGATTTTTGGACTACTACGTATGCAACAGTGGTATGAGCCGAGACGCCAAACTTACACGAAACTTTTGGTGATGCTTGGCAGGTGCAAGCAACCTAAGCAGGCAAGCTTGCTGTTTGAGGTCATGTCATCTGATGGGCTGCAACCTACTATTGATGTCTATACTGCCCTTGTGACTGCCTATGGCCAAAGCGGCCTCCTGGAAGAGGCATTTTCTGCTGTGGATGACATGAAATCAGTCTCTGATTGCAAACCAGATGTATATACGTATTCTGTTCTTATTAACTGCTGCGTTAAATACCGCCGTCTTGACCTTATTCAACGTGTTCTGGATGAAATGTTGTTTTTCGGGATTGAATATAGCACTGTAACATTTAATACTCTTATTAATGGATATGGTAAGGCAGAAATGATCGAACCGATGGAAAACTTGTTGGCTGATATGATTGAAAGTGGCAGCTCCCTTCCAGACGTTTTTACATTAAATTCTGTTATTGGGGCTTATGGAGATAGTAGGCAGATTGACAAGATGGAGAAATGGTATGATGAGTTTCAGCTAATGGGAATCAGTCCAGACGTTAAGACCTTCAACATCCTGATAAAATCGTATGGGAAAGCGGGAATGTATGATAAAATGAGCTCGATTATGGAGTTCATGGAGAAAAGGTTTTTCTCTCCGAATGTTGTTACTTTCAACATATTCATTGAGGTATTTGGAAAAGCTGGCGACATTTCAGTGATGGATGAATACTTTAGGAAAATGAAGCGTAGAGGACTGAAGCCTAATTCTATTACCTATTGCTCTCTTGTTAATGCTTATAGTAAAGCTAAGCTAACTGAAAAAGTTGATTCTGTTTTGAGGCAAGTGGGAAACTCTGATGTTACACTGGATACTACCTTTTTCAACTGTGCCATCAGTGCCTATGGCCGAGCCGGTAATGTAGAAATGATGCATGAATTGTTTTTGGCTATGAAGGAGAGGAACTGTTACCCTGATAATATCACTTTTGCCACCATGATCCAAGTCTACAAGGCTCAGGGCATGACTGAAGCTGTTCAAGCTCTGGAGAGTAAGATGACTACCATAAAGGACTATTCGGGTAACTTGAGATGCCTTTCAAATTAACTAGTTACATCTTCTATAGTTATTTCGGACTTCTCTATATGAATGGTTACTTCTTCGCTACTCGGTCTCAAAGTTAATTAGATAGCAGCAACCTCTAAAATCCAAAGTCCCACCATGGGCCTTTAACAGATAGACCTGTGGAACCAGGCAACGGCTTTGCAGGGCCTAAACGTTAGATATGAGCTGGACATAGTGCTGACTGCTCTCATTATATGTGGGCCATATTAGAAGGCCCAAACGAGACTAACAGGGGTGGCTTCTGAGTTTCAACTGAAATATTAATCCATCATCTTCTGTTAAGGCTGTAACAGAATGTGTTCAATATGGTTTGGTTATTAGACTACCAACTCTGTCAAATATGGAACGGATATTCAAATCAAATATGGTTTTTGAGTTGCCAATTGTGTCATCTCTATAAAGGCTTTAGCTTGTACTGCCCAAATTGGGCCGAGGAGGCAGGCTCAGCCCACTAATGGGGGACGGCTTTTGGGTTTCAATGAAACATCGGGACTCTTGACCAATGAACCAATGATGCAGATGACAAAGTGATGTGTTCTAGATCCATGAGAAGGGAATTTACTAATATGGTAATTTGAACTTGTTAAACTGGGTCTTGATTGATCATCTACACTGAATCTGATTATTCCTCATTATGGATTTGCTTAGACTTTTTTATCCTAAAGTTCTCTCTTTATGTACTCTGTATTGAAGTGTGATTATATAGGAGACCTTTTCTCCAAATTTCTTTTCTCCAAGTTTCTTAGTTTGCTGACAATAGTTAAATGTATTTTGTCCAAAGAGATGTGAAAAATCCAATTAGAAAATGATAGTTTCTTTGGTGTGTTTGCTTGCTGTCAATGGCATTAGATGGGGATAATTCTCAGTCTACTAAACAACCATATTTAAAAAGCAAAACAAAAGAAAAACAAAAGGTGCTTTACATACCTGTGGGAGTGAGGTTCTTGAATCTTGGAATAGTTGCTATTTTCACACTCTTTTCAGATTCAAAAGTGTTGTTAGTAGAAATGGAAGAAGAAGAAAGGACTATTTAAAAAAGAGAGAGTGTGTGAATGGAATTTCAGGGTTACAGCAGTGGAGTCGGAGTCCTAATTTTCCTATACAACATCATTGAGTCAATGGAAGAAGTTGATCTGTTCTCAGTCACAACTCAAATTATTGTTTCAGAGATTGAGACACATGGGAGTTGGCCCCAAGGCTTTAAAAGCAAGAAGCTTCTAATGGAGCCATTAAAAACAAAACTAACACTAACGGTTGATTGAAACAATTTAAAGCAAATTCATATGTATATCCTTTCTTTTTTCCCCTTTAAAAAGAATTCACGGCATACATCATTACACATTTGAGAAAGAACCCGTTTGAACCATGTTTTTCAACCCAACAATCTAGGGAAAAAGATGGATTAGAAGTGGAGTTGGAGGGATGGGGGTCAATTCTAAGGTCTCTCTGTTTGGTATTACTCCATTTGATTGAATAGGAGGATGAATTTGACAACATTCTGGCAATTTTCTTCTTTATAGGGCTGATATTACTAAAACAACTTGGCCAAAAAAAAAAAAAAAAAAAAAAAACGAGAGGCTGATTTTGGCATTTGTCACTTGATTGGACTAATGACATGCAAAACAGTCATTGTCAATAAAAATTTAGATACAAAATATGTGATTATCCATTAGAGGTACAAACATACGTACGTGACAATTTTATTTGGCTTGGTTTTCTTCTTATTCACAGACATGAAGATTGATGCTCTTGAGACAACATTACAACACTTAAGGTTCCAGCAACAATAAGTTTGCTCAAATTCGAATAATTTGATATGATACTCCATTGTGTGGGATTGAGCAATTACTTTCAATTGCAATGAAAATTATATACCATTCCCTTTCATTTTCTCCTTTACCCCATTATTGCCACTATTTCATTCACCTTAATTAGAAGTACTATTATGCCATTTTTCTCAAATTCACACCTCTCTCTTGAATCCACTTTCATAGCAATTTGAACAAAGTTTGTTCTTTTCTCCCTTTGTCCCCACTTTTTCAAGGAAGCAACACCACAATTATGTTTCTTTGAACCCAGAATTTGGAATTTGGTGTGGACAATCCGGGGTTAAGGGGTATAAATTCTAAAGCATAAAATAATGGTTACATGAAAAAGACATGTGCAAAAGTGCTTTTTGATTTCAAAACCAGGATATGCCAAAATGATAGAATATAGCTTAAAAAAATCATACTAACCAATCAAATAGTGACAATAACTAAATAACATCATCAATTTTTAGAGTCTTCCCTTCTAGTGCTTTTTTTTTTTAATATATATATATATATATATATATATATATATATTTGGAATTGTGCGGTTGGGATTAGTTGAAAAGCACTTTTTTTCCTGGGCTTTTGCACAGTGGAAAAATATCAAATATGGCAGGTTAAGATCATTATCAGCTTCAAAGTCAAACTAGAGAAGAAAATAAAGTCATTCTACATTTCTACTCATTCGCAGTAAGAACTAATTCATTCTTACGCGTTATACATATATGGTGCCCAAAATTAGTATTATTTCATAAATGTGAAGTATTGGATAACTCTGAATCACGCCACACAAATTAATATCCCACCCCGAAAAAATCAGCTGATAATTACTATTTGATATATTCGCAACTTTTTTGGCTTAATTTGTGACATTCGCCGTTATATTATTTACCTTCTATAACTGGGGCTTTTAAGAGAATAACCTTCTATTTGTAGACTTCTGTGCATATCCGGTTGGTCATGATGGTATTAACTACATGTTTTGGGGTTTTACTCAACTTTTGTAACTAGTCACTAAACCTAGAACAAAAACATAATAAATCATAAGATAAATATAATTTAAATAGGTCAATTAGGAAATTAGAGAGCTATGATTTGTAAGCTTACATTGGCTAAAGGTTAAATAAGAACAGTATGATCACACCCAAGCCAAGTGGCAAAGCTTGATTAGAGGAAACCCACCTCAGCTATACATATCATTCAGAGCTCAATGACGCATCATCGTGTGACAGCTAGACGTACAAAAATATAGTTTGGTCGACAATGCATCACATTAATCATGCTAGTTTAACAATGTGTCAACGTCGGATTCATGACCAAAATGCAAGATTTTTAAAAATCTGAGGTGGCAATAAATTATTGGATAGCAAAATTAGAAGAGGACACATGGCATGCATCAATTGGAGGTGGTTTGAGTGCAGATAAAGAAATTGTGGTTTTAAGAAAATTGACACATTTGTATTTAGTTTGTTAAATGTACGTACTGAAAATATCTATGCAATTATAATTAGTTCAAATTTCTCACGTGAAAGACAATTTTCAGTCCTTGTTGTTGCAGACAATATTAAATTTGTCTGCTTCCATCACCATCCAAGGACCTTGAGATACTAATAATTGTCCATTTATATACAAAAATATCTCCAACAAAAAGATTGTTCTTTAAATTTTGTCTATATTTTGTCTTTTTTTTTTTTTTCTTTTTAAGTAATAAAAACTTAATATTAAGAGCTCGTGTCTTTATCATCATACGTGTACAATAGCTAGCAGCAGTTCAAAATTTTGTCATGATCGTTTTTTTTTTTTTTTTTTTTTTTATGTCGTGACCAATATAAGATAGAGAGTTATACAAAATTTTGGTAGAGCACATTTGGATCCATTACTTATTTTTAGGAGGAAAAAAAAAAGCTATTTTTCATATCTCATTTTATACACATGTCCCAAAGGAAAAATTAATTATATGCAATTTCCTTATACGCCAAAATTTTACTGACCTCATCATGGATTATGTTTTTTTTATTGAGGGATTATATGGATTATTATAAACTTACATGTACAATTTCTTTTTTCTTTTCTTGAAATACACTACTATACTAGTAACTTGATCAATGACATAAGTAAGTGTACTATCTTTTTTACTGAAAAAAAAAAAAAGAGTAAGTGTACTATATACTATGTATTCTCTCAATATGTAAGATTACGACTAGCCTTGTGGAATCATATTTATAGCCTAACTGGAAAACTCGGGGAAAAAAGGGGGAAAAGAAAGGGCATCGAATGAACTTTAACAACAGGGTGCAGAATAAAATCTATTTAACTCATGAATGGAATCTTATGTACGTAAAAACAAAAATTAAAAAAAAAAAAAAGATTAGAATTACATATTCCTAAGTGGACTAATGATCGGAAATTCTTAAAAAATGTTAAAGAGTACAAGTAGGACTACCGCACATTTTCGTACAAGCACGGTATCTAGAAATAAATTTTAGAGAAATGTTAAATATATTTTCTCTCTCATTTTTTTTATTTATATTTTTTAGTTTTTACTTAAATTCTATTATCTAATTTAATATTTTAATAATATCATAAATCATAATAGAATATAGAGAGTACCTAAAAAAAAAAAATGTATAAAAAAAGTGTTAGTAGTATTCTCCTAAATTTTATGATCTGTCCAAATTAACTTCTGCAGTGTTGCAGGTTCTTTGTCGCATTACTCAACTTTTTTTGACTTTCTATGAAAGATGTCAACTATTAGAAAAATATTAGCCTAGTACTGTTTATCATTTTTTTTTCCTTTTTTTTTGGAAATTACCTAAATAGTTAATATAAAATTTTTATAAATATACTTTTCCAACAAGTAGCTAGGACTTGTGATAAGGCTAAAAAATATCTCCAACATATTGAGTCAGCACTGTCTCTCATTCCGTTCTTCAGGTTAATTAGAGTCAATCATTTTCCTTCTCTTTAACTCATTTGTCTTCTTTTATTTCATTGTTCTTTTAAGGAACAAACACAAATTTCCTATATAATTACCACAAGTCAACCACTAAGAAGAGCAAGTTTTTCAAAAAGAAGGAAAAGAAAAAAGACATTCTTCAATTTACAAGGGTTATTATCGAAAAAATGGTTTTTATTTTAGGAAAAAAGAAACTTTAGTTTCTACTTATATAAAATAAAATTTTGGGGTTTTCCCCCTCTAATTCTAGTGATAAAAACTTTTAAATTTCTAATTATATCGAATAAAATATAAAGTTTTTAAAATCCATTAGGCCCATTAAACAATCATTTTATCAAAATTTAGTACGAAAGAGTATCTAACATAATTAAGAAACAAATTCATTGTTTAGCTATTTTATACTTTCGAACTATCATTTTATTTTGTTCAACTAAAAGATACAAAAAAATTTTGGATATAAAATGATATCGATTTCGTCCCAATAGCTATACTTGAACAACGGGAATAATCTTATACAGTACCGTAATACTCAAGCGCAAATGAGTCATTTGATTTAGTAGGTGTCCTAATTAGATTTTATAATATAAAGATTTTGTTTGATATAATTAGAAAGTCAGGGTTTTTTTTTTGCTAAAATTTAAAAAAAATGAGATTTTTTTCAAATAATCAGAATCTTAAGTTTTTTTTTTCTTTTACTAAAGTTAAAAAAATTCAAGATCAATAATAACCCCCTCAATTTAGTTACACTAATTACAAGGTTCCATTCTCATATGAGCTTACATCTTACGTAAAATCCTAATAATTCTCAAAAGTGTTTTACTATCATTTTCTTTTCGTTTATACGATTAATTGTTCAAATATTGTCGGTGAGAGAGAAAAAAAAGTGCATATATGGATTAACCTAGTGCATGTACTTATGGTTCACTTATAAATTAGGTGGAAAGAATGCATGGTCCAATCATCAACCTACGCGTACATATTTTGAACTTTGTCTGTTTAGGAGGCGGAATCAGAATCTGCCACGTAACTTCTTTTTATTTTTTCTTTTCTTTTCTTTTCTTCTTTTTTTTTTTCATCTTGATACATGGCAAATTAATCATGCACAATCTGTAAACTGCGGGGAAAAAAAAAAAAAAAAAGGTTCGGTATAATGAATCCCATTCTCCTATACATGCCATGGTATAATTGGCTTGAGTTGAGAATAGATGTTTGAGATTCTGAGAATGTTATATAAATTCTTATAGGACACTAATTGGATTAAACTCAGTTTAGCATAAATCTACTTCTTTGGGAAACCCAAAAATATATACCAAAACATTAATGCGATACACAAAGCATTCATCATGATCTACATATATCTCTGAAATTTATGAAAAATTTACTAACTAGCTAGCTTTATATAAATATATGATATATTTTTCCGCATATGCTAAAGATTTCATAAATTTTACCAACTAGCTTGATATAAAGATATGATATATTTTTCTGCATATGCTAAAGATTTATATACTAAGTCCTAAGTTCGATTCCAAAATCTTGAAGAATTAATTTTTCTTTTTTTTTTAAAAAAAAAAAGCTGGAAGAATATATATGTTTATATTTGTATAGTTGAATAGCCATCAATCATAGTCATTATATATAATGTGTATATATATGTGTGTATATTTTTAAATAAGTGAGTATGAGTTTGGACCGTAACGAGTATATATATATTTTTTGATACAGCAACGAGTGTGTATTTAAGTACGTACATTGAACAGTATCGCGTTAGCGAAGTAGTATCCTATTAGAAACCTATTCATATATCATAGCCTTTCATTATATTTATAATACATACATTATTGGAATCACATGTCAGGGTTAGCCAGCTAGCCCAAGTATGGTTATGGTTACTCGTTTCACTTTGGCAGATTGTGTTCAAGACTGGATTTTAGATATATTAAAATCTACGCCTAAAAAGAAAAAAGATGTGTATGTTAAATACTAAAAAGGTGCCTTAATTTCCAAGTATAGTATGCACTTTGGAATCTCTTTGCATTTACGTTTTGATATTTTCAATTTTCATGCGCGGTCTGGGTTATCACATGTGAGCAGGCTAACAATGACAATTTTCTAATGGCCACAAATTGGTTTTTGGCCATTTATAATGAAGAAAATTAGACTATAGATTTATTATATATGATTAATATTCATATTGGTTTTAAATATTTGTCGAGTAGTCCCTCTTTGGAATTTATACATGCTTTGCATTGTATCCTCTTCAATATGTACATACAAAATTGGAGTGTTTATCATCACATGTCAGCTAGTTAAGCAATTAGCTAAGTATATGGTAGTGGGCATAAATTAGCAGAAAAGATATGTACATAAATATTGCCAGTAATAATAATAATAATAATATTGAAGGATGAAGCAAGGATCAATATAATAATATTCTCAATAATAATAATAATATTCTCAATAATAATAATAATATTATTATTATTATTATTGTTGTTTTTTTAAGGGAATTATTATTGTTATTGTTATTGAAGTATCAATTAAGTTAACTAGTGATAATGTATTAATGATGACGTAACATAAACAAGTAATAATCGCTTAATTAAGTAACTAAAATTTGATAAACGAGTTGATAAGGTAGAGTTGAAAACAATACAGATCGTTTTACTAGCATTTCAAATCATCACACGTCAAATTGTTATTTTAGCGAACAACTGAACAATCCCGAACTTCACTCGGATGATGTTCTACTGTTTTCCATGATGCAAATCTTGTAAGATAGAAACATTTCGACAATGACCTAAAATTTCTATACATAAAAGAAGGGAAAAAAAAAAAAAAAAAAGCTTTGGAAGCGCCAAGATATATGAGAAGTATATATAGATTTTTGTTAGTACAATTTTTGGGCCTACAAGCTTTTGTCTCGAAGAAAATCTTTCACATCAAATTGAAAAGAAAGAATTTGTTGTTTTACTCTTTTCCTATATGAATATGCAATTAGAGTTGCTCAATATAGGTAACACAACTAAGGCCAAAAGCACTGGTTGACAAGAAATATATACCATTGCTTCAACATGCAATTTCATGAATTTTCTACTTTTCTAATTAGTCCTTTTCATGTACCTAACTGCATTATTCATTTTTGTACAATTTTTATTGGTTATTTGATCCTAAATTCACATTTTATTATGGTAATATATAATATATTAGGCCACACACCATAATATATGAGCTTATTTGGTAACATTTATGATTTTGGGTTTTTATTTGTAAAAGTAGTAAAGTTATCCTAAAAAATGTTATTTGAAAAAATCTCCGTCCATTTCACTTTTAAAAGCGAAAACAATTAAAATTTATAAACTTTCTAAATATTTTTTTAATTTTTTTTATGGCCAATATCAGACATAATTTTGAACAAGTTTCAATGAAAGCAATTATTTTGGAATTAAATTCAAAATGCCTTTCTTTTTTTTAAAAAAAAAAAAAAAAATTCTACGCTAATAACATCAAAATATCAAAATACATGCATGCATGACAGACTGTTTCCAAACTGGAATCACAGCCCTATTAGGAAGTACTTGCAATTTCGTTACTATGACGACAAAGTGAGATTTTAATGATGTATGATCTGTGATCTATAATCAAGCGTGACAATGCATGGCTAGGATTGAGCTGTGTGATCACTAAACTGACAGCTCCAATCAGGCCAAGCAGCCACGTAGGCATTCACACGTGTCCTCCGTTCTAAGATAAAAATATATTCATTTATACTCACGTGCGCTCATAAATTTTGGTTTTAAATAAAAGTATTTTAAATGATGGGTTTCTGAATTGCGCTGGTTTGGATGACTCCTTTCCTTTCCGCCTCGTATTGATTATTCAATAATCAATGCCTTTCACGTTGGGGTTCTGATATGGATTATGGACCACACGGATAGATCATAGATAGTCATAGACCGCCCTTTTTATAGGTTAAATCCAACTTGCCTTTTCAATCCTTTCTCACCAAGTAAAATGTTAAATCCCCAAAATACCCTTTTGAAATGATTAATCTACCCTTTACGTTTTAGCCCTTTTTCGCTGGTGATTTTTTTTTTTTTTTTGGTTATTTATCAACACCTATGGCTCAAGTGGCTAAAGTTGGTGCAGTATTCATGCAGTCAAGTATCTTCGTGTTATGTTAGTTTACAACTATACCCTCCACTTGTTCAGGTTCAAAGTTCTTAAATTTTAAATTTTCTTTATATGGAAGTGTTCGTCAAGTTTGGATCCTTAATTATTATTTTTCTTCACTAATTAAGACTTATTTGAACCAAACACATTAGATTCGGGAATTCTTCCCCTTACACAAATCAAGGGTCGAGGAGTCAAGGCCATCAAATAAGAATTTTAAAAAAAGTAAATTAAGTCATATATTCGCAACCATTAGCAAATTAAACTTGGTTTTAGTTTCAATAATGCTAGATTTTAGGTCAATGTTAGTAACTTAATCATTTTATTAAATTTCCTGACAACCAACGTCAATCAATAGTACCAATTAAGAGTCTTTTTAACCCTTAAGCTATCGTAAACCGCCATTTAAAAGCAAATCTTGACGAATATAACAAATTTACTTCTCAAGAAATATCAACGTACTTTGCCGCTTTCAAAATATACTAACAAAAGCATATTAATTATCTAGCTACCATTGAGAAATACAAGGAAACTTTACATCATATAGCGATGCATGAAATCTAATTAATTGACTACTATATATTTATATATTTATTAATCATTACAGGCGTTGATAGAAACTTGGGAATTTTTATTAACCTTTTTTTACACATATGCTAGTTATGTAATGGTAGGAGGGAGAGATGGATGGAGAGGGGAACGGATCAGAAGTAGATGGATTCTCCTATTCTTATGTTTGATTGGAAAGAGAGGGAGAGGAAGAGGGGATGGATTTAAGAGTCGTTTCTTTTAGGGCGGACCATTTAAATGGAAGGATTCAATTTCTCTTTTATCTTTTCATATAAAATGATAAACATATACTTTTAAAAAATTATTGAAAAAATGATAAAATAGATATAAATACTCTTCATATTTCTTTCCAAACAATTTGTTTGGTAGGAGGGAAGAAAGAAAGAAATAAGCAAGAGCTACATTACCTAAGGAAAGAAAAGAAGGAAAGAAGTTGAAAGAGGAATGAAATTTTTTTTTTTTTTTAATTGTGTTTGGTATGAAAAGAAAGAGATAAGACCATGATCATTCTTTTTGCTTAGTAAAAAGAAGAAGTGAAAGGAACATCTTTTTTTATAATTATATTAGAAAATTTTATTATAAATTTATATATAAATTGGCTTAACTAGGGTTCCTTCTCTCTCACACACTCACACACTCTTAAGAATTATATATCAATTGATGTCTTATAACAGCGATTAAAAATCACAGTTAATTACTCCTAATATAGTGGTAAGAATAATATTTTAATTATAGAATAACCATTTTACTACTTTGGTATATTTTTCCCTTCTAAAATGCCTCAGGATTAAAAATGTGATTTAAATTCCATTTTCGGATCCCTTCTTACTAAACATTTATCCTCTGTTAAATCCATCCAATAATCCCTTAACAACCCGCTTCTTTCTTCAATCTTTCCTCTTATACCAAACAGACTCTTATCACTCTCTTATCTATCTTTTTCATTCCCCATCCTTCATTGGTCTTACATTGTTCCTACTCGCCTTCTTTTTCACTAGACATAGGTTATTTGATATTAGGAGTTCTATGTTTTTAGATTAATAGGGAAGCTAAAATGGGTAATGCGATTATCTCTGGAAACCTGAATAATTATATTTCGTTGCGTATTGTAATCTTTTTTGAAGTTTCTTAGGAATATCATAAAACTATATTTGGTTGTGTATGATATGGAAATTAGGAAGAAAAGATAAAGTTAAAAAGATTATGATTTTAATGTGAGGCCCATGGATTCATATGGGAGTTAATGCGAAAACAACCTATTTGGGTGGGTTAAATACTCCAAAATATTGCTACCTCAATTATTTCACTTTAGGGTTGATAATTTGTAATATGACTCGAAACCTGCACGGAGTTAGAGAGTTTGGGTTTACTTTAAACAAGTTTGGATCAAAATCGTATTGAACTTGCGAACCCATTTATTATGCCTATGTATTGAGATTTTATGTGGTTTCCATTTATTTTTGTTAAATTTTTGTGTTTAAGGTCATATAACATGTGTGAATTTTATCTTAAATATGTCAAAAAAAAATATATTTTAGATAATTTAGATTAAAAAGATTAACGAGTCGTGTCGAGTTAACTTGGTCGAATACGACCTATTTGAATAAATGAGTTACTTAAATCTATCCGAAGAAATGAATTACTTAAGTTATGTTAGATCAATCTATTTATAAATGAGTCAAATTTGAGTTAGACTTTCTAACAAACACGATTATTAAAGGAGCATAGTCCAAGTTAAAGTATATATTACTATATCAGTTAAAGTATATATTACTATATATAAATATCGACACGAATACACGGATTATTAATCTTATTTCGCTGGCATGGGTCAAAAATGCAAAACTCATAACAAAAACTCAAGAATCTATCATATTCTCATTCCCAATGCCCAACAAATCCCTATGCCAAACAGCCCACAGGGGTAAACAATAGGGTCAAAAGCGTAAGCTCAACAAACTCTTCCTAGTTCCCAGATCTACCCTCGTGAAAAGACGAAAACACCCTTCTCCGTCCACAAGGGTCAAGACCCGTCAAAGAACTATTATATAAAGGCCCATGAAACTTAACACACAACTCCAAACCAAATCTCTCTCTTTCTCACTCACTTCTTTCTACCTGAACCCGTCAAAAAAAAAAAATAAAAAAACCTATATAAACAGACTCCCGCTATTTCTGCCTATTCACAAACCTCGCGCTCTCTCTCTCTCTCTCTCTCTCTCTCTCTCTCTCTCTCTCTCTCTCCTCTGTGATTCATGGATTCCCCTTCTCGCTCCTCCGTCATCATCATCGGCGCCGGCGTCTCCGGTGAGTCCCTCTCCCTATAAAACACTTCAATATACACGAACTCTGGATTTCGCTTCCATTTTCTGACTTTCTTGGACCTTTTTGTTTGGGAAGGTATATCGGCGGCGAAGGTGTTGGCCGAGAACGGCGTGGAGGACATACTGATTCTAGAAGCTTCAGACCGAATCGGCGGGAGAATACGGAAGGAGAATTTCGCCGGAGTTTCGGTGGAGCTCGGCGCCGGCTGGATCGCCGGAGTCGGTGGCAAAGAGTCCAATCCAGTTTGGGAACTCGCCAATGAATCAGGCCTCAGAACCTGCTTCTCCGATTATAGTAATGCTCGTTATAACATCTACGATCGGAGGTCCGTATCGTAATTTTCTTTTTTCATTTTTCATTTTGTTTTTTCAAAGGCGAATCATCTTTTATTTTTTTTTTGTGTTCTTTCTGGCTAGTCCCTTGCATTTTGGGATATTGCATTTGTGGCCTTTAATTTGTGTTAATTTATAATATAGGATGTTAATTTGAGTTCTTATTACAGCGGGAAGATTTTCCCGAGTGGACTCGCTGCCGACTCGTACAAAAAAGCGGTTGACTCGGCTATTCGCCAGCTTAGGATCCAGGAAGCGGAATTTCGTGGTAGTGACGTCTCCAAAGCAACCGAACCGCCTTCGTATGTCTCTCTCTCTCTTTTTCTTTCTTTTTTTCTTTTCTTTTTTCTCTCTTCTTTTTTTTCATTTTATTTTACATTTTCTAATTTGGGTTCGTCTTTTGCGTCTGTCTAGAACGCCCGAAACACCGATAGAGCTTGCCATTGACTTCATCCTACACGACTTTGAGATGGCAGGTCAGTTTTTATTGTCTGGCTGCCAAGAAAGCGTTGAGAAAATTATGCCCAGAAAATGAATTAGGCTCAGAAAATTTATTTGTCTATTTATTTATTTGGGCAGAGGTGGAACCCATATCGACTTATGTGGATTTTGGAGAACGGGAATTTCTAGTTGCCGATGAAAGAGGGTATGAGCATTTACTGTACAAAATGGCTCAAGATTTTTTATTTACCTCTGGTGGTAAAATCTTGGATACTCGTCTTCAACTCAACAAGGTATCAAGATTTTTCTCATAATTTGTTAGTTTTAAAGAAAAATATGATTTCATTGTTTTTTTTTTTTTTTTAATACTCCAATTATAACATGGAAACAAAGGACGTAGTTTGAAGAAAATGAATAGGGGAAAATTCTATTTTTCCGTTTCTGTTTGCATGTAGACTTGTAGTACTGTTTTTGTTTTTATTTTTAATTTTAAATTTTTTTTGGGTGTTTTTGTATGTTGAGTTGAGATTATTGATTGACCCACTTTTGGAGTTTATAGATAATGACGTTTTCCGAAAGCAGTTTCCCTTTTATTTATTTATTTATTTATTTTAATTTTTGGCTTCCTTAATCGTTATTATAATAATGGGAAAACACCAACTTTGCTGGGGTCAACTCACTTTTCGTTATTTTTAAAAATAGTGTTAGTAATTTTTTTTTTTTCTACAGGAGCTGGACTCTTTCGTATACTTGACTTCATTCATGATTAAATTCAAGAGTAGTTAATGGGCCTATATTTATTTTTTATATTTTATATTCTTCGCATCACGGGCAATCAACATCATTTTTAATTGGGTTTTATCGGTATTGAAATTTTTTGTTTTTTCCTAATTTTATATTAAATATCGATGTCTTAATTAAATCTCATCAATATTAGAATCAAGGATTCAAGATGATGGATGAATCGTCTGTAACACGGACACTCGCTAAAAAATTTGAGGACTTTTGTGAATAGTAACTAAATTTTAGAGAGATTCATTCAAACTTGAGTCCGACTTTTGTATACAGTGTACATGATCTTTCCGACTAATTCAAATGTTGATTTAATACATTTGCTTGCTAGGCAAACTTCAATTAACGTTTCCCTTATTTTTGTCTAATGTACCTCTTTGCCCCATTGTTCAAAAGATAACAAAATTTATTTACATATATATATATATTGATAAATAAAATTTATATTTTGAAGCTATGTATCACCAATATTCAATCCTAAGTGTTGGGTGTTTGACCTTGGTCACACTTATTCAGTTGCTCACAGCAAAGCTAAGAAATAGCACTTTTTGAGTCTAGACCCCACGTAGAGCTATAACTTGACCCACCAACAATATCTTTGATTTCAATCATATAACCATGGAATGCTATATTATCCTTTCGGACTTTTTCCCCTCTTTTCTTTTTTCCACCCTTGGCTCTTTTTGAAGTGACCTTCAAAGGCCTTTTAC
The DNA here is from genome assembly GCA_002914805.1 of Parasponia andersonii. Taxonomy (NCBI): domain Eukaryota; kingdom Viridiplantae; phylum Streptophyta; class Magnoliopsida; order Rosales; family Cannabaceae; genus Trema; species Trema andersonii. Next base: position 410,664 of record JXTB01000029.1, read on the forward strand.
CACTCATAAATGAGTAGGACCCGAGAAGGTCCCAATTTGCATTGTTCTGGCCGTGTCCATTATGACTTGAGAACAATAACCGTTGAGGTGAGATGTCAAATCAAAGCTCAAGTAAGAACACCAAAGTAGGGAGTCTTCTCACTTTTCTCCATTTAATGTTTTGTGTTTCTTTCTTCTTCTCTTTCCAAATTGCCCATAAAATCAAAAGTATCCAATGGATCTTTTTCTCCATAATAACGATCGATACAATTCATCGTCAGTGTTCTAGTGAGTTCGCACTTCCCATAAATATCAATAATGGCCTAATTGAGCCTGTTCATCTGAATTTACTGAGCATCTTCTTCACCTTCAATAAATTTGACGTTTTCATGGTTTGACTTTTCCGAGTGTTAAGGGTTAAAATAGCCTCAAATTCCATTTCTTAATACATTTGTCATTAATTATGATGCCATGCAATGTGCATGATTTGGGGCAGGTTGTTCGGGAGTTACGGCACTCGAGAAACGGCGTTACGGTAATAACGGAGGATGGTTCCGTCTACGATGCCAACTACGTTATTTTGTCTGTTAGCATTGGCGTTCTCCAAAGCGACCTCATTTCCTTTAGTCCACCCTTGCCCGTACGTCTCATATTCCTATATTTTATACTGTTTTTTTAAAATGTTTTATTTAATCAGCTTTTGCTTCCCTTATTTGAGTCAAACACTCGATACCAAGACTTGGCATTTAATCATTTAATGTTTCTTAGATTTTTGTATCCCTTGTCCTTGGCCATCACAATGATATTAATTTGCTTTAATTTGGAGAATCTTTACCGTTCAATGTGCTCATTTTTTTTACTACTATGCCTATGTGTTCTGGTCCAACATGGTTGAAGATGAAGGCCTTGGGTCCCTAGGATATGGGTCCCTCTAGGTGGGAGTTCGAATCTCAACTTGTTTACCTATATATGTATATAGGCTTGGCCCACAATATTAAATGTATTTGTTAGAATAGTCAGAATCCATAGATAGCTAGGTCTCATACCCAACTGGGGTATGCTGCCTGCTGACGTGAGAGGAAGGATTTTCGAGGTGTTTGTATTATGCAATTCCTATGGATGGCCGAAACTGTGGAACTGTAATTTGCAACCCACAGGATTACCATGGGATGCCCCACTGGCTTACTTGTTTTCTTTTTCGTTTTATAATATTTATTACCCAAAAAACACTGAATTATCTAAGGTGATTTGTTGGTTGGTAACCAAGCAGTCTCTTTTCCCTTTTCTTTTTGCTCCGTTCTTTTCTCTTTTTTTTGGACACTTGGCAGTGAGAGCTCAGCTCGTTTTAAGTGTTACTTTGATATCATAATTGTTGTTACTGGACTTGTGTTCACTTAAATTTGTAATATAACTGAAAACAGAGATGGAAAACAGAGGCCATACAACAATGTGATGTGATAGTATACACAAAGATCTTTCTCAAGTTTCCTTATAAATTCTGGCCATGTGGACCCGGAAAAGAGTTCTTCATCTATGCCCATGAACGAAGAGGCTACTACACGTTTTGGCAGGTTGGTTTAGCTTTCATTCTTTCCATCTGTTGCCAGCTAAATTTATCTGAATAACCTTACCACTTGTATGAGATAATTTAAGCAAATTGATTGGTTCTACATAGGATTTGTGGTGGTAGTCGGTTTGGTTTTCATTTCATTAATAATCTATTAATTATATCTATAACGTGCCAAACGTTAGTTTGTAGGTAGTATTACGTGTCACATTCATGCACTTACCTTGTAAAATATACAACTCAGTTGTTAAAACTACAATAGGATTTTTGCTTAAAGATGAACTCGCTTTATAAGATTTGCATGTACATGCATCGGAACTATTTCGTGTATCTTAAATAGCTTACATATAAAACGGAAAAAACATTATTGTTATGAGTAAATATTATGATAGACTCATATATAATTGGGGATGTCTTTTATCAGTCGGGGCCAGATAGCCCAATGACCTACCAAATGCTCACCATTTTTGTTTTTGTTTCTGTTTTTGATTCCTTTTTTCCTTGAGAAGGCTTTTCTATTTGGATTATGATTAAGACCTTGTCTGCTGCGTGTTTCTCACAGTTGGTTTGCAACTACCTTCTTTTACAATTTGTACAATTTGACAATTCATAATTTATTCTTTTTTCATGTAGTGTTAAAATACCTTTTACATTATTAGACTTGTATGGTTCTTCCTCTGATAATGCATTTGATGTTTCTGTCGCTCTCTTAGAGCTGGCAATTTTTGTTGTACTATGGACCAATCCCTGTCTCAGCTGTTCTTCATTTTCTTTTAAAAAAAATTCTTATAATCAAAATTCACACCAACAAATCTTTTAAATTGATCGTTTTGTTTTACTTGGAAAGGATTGGTATATTTTAATGGCCACACGTGGCCTGTTGCGGAGACATTGTGGGATCTCCTTTGTCTCATTTGTTTCCATTGTTATTTAGTTTATCAAGGTGGATTATGTAGCTATATTAGGACGAATTAAATATTATGAGATTGATAAGCATACCATCTTTTAATATCGTTGCGGAATTGGATTCTCTATTTGCCTTCAACTACTCGCCGTCTTTATTCTTTAGCCAAGCTGGCTGCTAATCTGTTGTGATGTCATCAGCACATGGAGAACGCTTATCCTGGGTCAAATATTTTGGTCGTGACGTTGACTAATGAGGAATCAAAGCGTGTGGAAGCTCAATCTGATGAAGACACTTTGAAAGAAGCCATGGAAGTCCTTAGGGATATGTTTGGGCCAAATATTCCTGGTGCTACTAATATACTAGTCCCTCGCTGGTATAACAACAGGTTTCAGCGTGGCAGCTACAGTAACTATCCTCTTATCACCAATGACCAAGATTTTCACGATATTAAGGTATTGTTTTTCTTGTCATTCTCTAATTGCATCGTACTTGTCACCTAGAATAGTTGCACACTTGCACCACTTCGTATGCATAGTTTGTGATGGTTTACATATTGGAGTAGATTTTGTTAGTTGTTTGAACCCTCAGACCCTACAAAAGCTGTTAGGACTACAATGTTCGGAAACTTTATACGGGCATATGTTGATTCTAAATGTATGTTCTGAAAAATTGGAACTTTTTTCATTGGTTTCGTCTGTGATGTTGTGATCAGGCTCCAGTCGGACGCATATTCTTTACAGGTGAACATACAAGTGAAAGATTCAGTGGCTATGTACATGGTGGATACCTTGCTGGTAAGAAATTGGTCTTTACTGTTGTTTTAACTCAATTTGGAGATGTCAAAGCTCTAATATTAAACATGAAATTGAAATGAATGTCTTACAATGAATGGTGTACTTGATCTATATAGGTATTGACACTGGTAAAGCAATAGTAGAAGAAATGGGGAAAGACAAGGAAAGAAAAAGCGAAAATCAAACATTTTTGTTAGAACCGTTGTTAGCGTTGACCGGTTCATTAACTTTGACGCAGACAGATACAACAGTATCAGGTCCCCACAAATGTGAAATTCCCACACAATTATATCTAAGTAGCAAAATTGGCATCCAAGAAGCGATATTATGACTAGATGGACCTATAGTCAATCCTCACTTTGATGAAGTTGAAAAATATATGGTCACTAAGCGATATGTCACGAAGGGCTTGGATCTCAATTCTGTTCAAGCCCTTGGTGCCATCCATGAATTAAATTGAAGTCAAGGCAAGAGGTGCAACGAAACATGGGAGAAAAACGTGCCAAAAGATGCACAGATTATATCTCCACATGGTATATATGATTGTTGTTGGGGTATATATATATATATATCAATTGGGGCTTGAATTTGGAGGGTTGGATAGGAATTATTTTAGGAATTAGTATGAAGATTAATTTTATTGTAACAATTGAAATTAAAGGAGCAAAGGGGGATAGTCAGATTCTACGTTGTTCTACTTGAAATGATCATTAGTAAAATGATCTTCTCGTTTCTCTTGGTGTTAAAATATTTCATTTTTTTTTCCCTTGCATTGCACTATGAAGGATAGCTTCCTTCCTATTTTCAGCTTTAAAAAAAAAAAGGTCGTTTTTACTTTTAAGGTTGCCATCATTGTCATCCAAAAGAAGACAACTAAATTTCCGAAGTTCAGAAAGAAGACTACTAAATTTGTCGAAGTTTATAATTGGTAATATACTCCAAATTGAATGTTTGATGCTCGTAGGATGATGGTAATTATTCGCCCCACCCCAGCAAACGCATACCTGAAAATGATTGAAATTCATCAGATATATACTAAATTAGCGGCTTGATTCGGAACTTTACAGCCATTTATGAATTGAGCACTTTGGCTTATAGGTACCTTTAAATCAATGCTAATTCAAATGATAAGTTTTGGGATGTCTTGTCATGTGCTTTTTTTTTTTTTTTTTTGGGCTGGAAAATGATTTATTTCAAAGGAAAAGGAGCAAAGCCCATACAAAAGGGTCCAATCTATGTTACTGTCCAATCTTGTCATGTGCTCTTCTTCTAGTGAAAATGTGGTTTATTATTAAATAGCTCAATCCAATGCTCGTACATTTCCACTTACCAAGATTTACTTTTCTTTTGTTGGCAATTTTTTTTTATCCTTCTATTGTGTAAAGACATTAGAAGTGGCAACATAGCCGAGGCAGGCCAGCCTACCCAAAATGGGCTAAGGGAAATTATTGGGGCCAGCCGGGCTAACATGGGCGGGCCCAAAATAATTTGAAAAAAAAAACAAATTAATTAATAAAAATTAAGAAAATGAATGTTAAATAAATAGATAAAAATAAAAAATAAGTAAATAAATTAAGTTGATTCGAAAAAATTTTAAAAACCCTAGAAAATTAATTAGGGATACATTTAAAAAATTCAATTTATATGCATATCTATATAAAAATAGAAAAAATATATAAAAAGAGTGGAATGGGCCAGGCTAACGGACCAAGAAACAAAGGTCTAGCCCAACCCTCCCTTTAGATTGGCTAGGCCCGAGCCCAAGTATTTATGGGCTAGACCGTGGGCTGACCCGTATGGCCAGACCCATTTTTCCAGAGACATAAGTTACCTTAAATTTAGATATATAAGTATTTTATTTCATATGATTCTAGATTTTCGTGGTGAGTTGTATTTGTTTTTTTTTTTTTTTTTTTCATATAGTATTCCACGATTTTCTTTTAGATTTGAGATTTTTGTGCTTCAGACCTAGAAAGTTTTATGCAGATCAATTTTGCAAAAGATCAATCATAATATTAGTCGGAATGTCCTACTGTGGCTGTTAAAGATGATTTTGAAAAGTGGAGAGACATTTCTTATAAAACTCGAGTTACACCCTTGTTGGTTTTATGTTTCTTCCTGATCATTAGTGAAATATAAGGTTTTTGTCGATTATTTATTTATTATAATAAGTTATTTATATATCAATTATTGTATTGAGTAAATTATTGTATATTTTATCAAATTATTCATTTCATAAATAAAATTTTAGGTTGATTCAAAAAAAAAAAAATTAAATAGCTCAATCCATATAATGAGCAAATGGGCATAATGGATTAGATTTTAGATTTGTTCTCACTTTTCATGGTCCCACTCCCACTACTTTTATTTCTAAATTTCCAATACCAGCCATGGGTTTGTAGCATGATATACCCAAAATCATGTTGTGGGCCAAGAAGGTGAAAACGTTTTCGGTTATTTTCAGTAATTTTCAATTGAACTTGTTAAAGATAATATTTTGACGTTAATTACAGTTGCAGTTAGATGAAACATATAAGTCTAATTTTCAAATTCAGTTGAAAAAAAAGTACGTGAACTTTAGTCACTATCATATAGATCAGTTCTTAATAAAGATAAAATGAGAGGAAGAGTGATGTTTGAGCTTATAGATGATGAAACAGTAACAAAAAACATTTCACATCAAGATTATAAAAGTTTAACAATAGATTGCTGAGGGAATTTGTATTGTGCCCGAACCGAGAAGGCTGCTGCGGATTTGGTAATCCTCAATTCCTTATACTTGTCTATTTGGAATTGAGTTCCTTTTATTTATTTATTTTTCACTTGGAATTAAGTTATAAAGTGTTTTTAATTGAAAGTGTAGACAGGGTGACCAATTGTAACAACCCTTACACATGATCAAGTTCTATGTCTTGAGAAGTGTTCATTGGAATTATAGTTACGTACGTCAAAAAGACAAAGCATATCCCTTCAAGCCCACCAAGGTCTAATAGAGCTTGTATAACGTCAAAGTCTTAATCTTTAGACAAAGAATTCAAACTATAGAGTTAGTGGTTACCAAATTTATTGGGAGTATACCGATTGTACCTGTACCACTTTGGTAGTTGGAGCATCTACTTTTTTTCAATTGCTTTTTTTTTTCTTTTTTTTTTTGGGTGGATTTGTTTTGATTAATGGGATAGTTGCAAAAACTTATTATCAATTTTGGTTAAATTAAACAATCCATTTTCAATTTCTAAAAGTAACAAAATTCTCCTATCAAATTTCAGCATTCCAACAAATTCACCACTGGGTTATAACTTAGTCAAAATCAAAAGAAATAAAGACAAAAATGCCCTTATTTGAATAAAGAAAATAATGAAAAAAAAAAAACCAAAAACAAGAAAGGAAAATTTCGTAGTTTTAGTTTATTGTTTATATATATTTATCCAAGTTCCAGTTAATGTCGTCAAAATAGGCCGGGCCCAATGGGCTGGCCTGCGTCCCGATCCAACCTAGTAGAGATAGGCCTGGGCCCAATTCGGCCTTATTCCCATGGCCAGGATGGGCCTAACATTCTGAGCCTACGGACCAGTCCAGCCCGGCCCACCTTTTTTAAAAAAATTGGGCCTATGGGCCTAGGGCCCATTACATATCTTATGGCCTATGGGCCATTTTGGGGCATATAGCTGTTGGCCCCAATGACTATTATAGCCGTTGTCCGACGTTTATTTTTTTAAAAAAATAAAAAATTAACAAAAAAACATTAAATTTTAAACTATAAATACCTCTTTTTTCCTTACCCACGTCCATTCTTCATACAAATAACTCTCTTCTATCTTTATTCTCTCATTTCACTATTATTTTCTCAAATTCTCAATTTACATTCTCTAAATAATTATATAATCTAATAACTATTTAATATTAATAATTATAAAATTATAATCTATAGTTATATTCTCTATTTCTATTTTTAAGCTTCAATTCTTCCAAGTTCTAACATCTAAGTATCCAAGTATCCAACTAAAATCCAACTCAATTCAAGGTAATTTCAATTTCTAAATTTTTTAAAGTTTAATTTATCACTCTTATCTTTTTAATACGAATTAGTAAATTATCACTACAATCTACATAGATAAATATAGACATAGTTAGTATAGAAAATAGAAATATGTTTAATGTTAAATTGTTAAATTTAATTTTAATAAAAGTTAAATTTAGTCAATGTAATAAAATAGTAATATATTCATTATTTTTTTAATTTAAATTAGTTAGTATAGTAATATATTTAAAGTTAAATTGTTAATTTTCATTCAACTTAAATTTAAATTTAATTAATGTAGTTAAATAGTAATATGTTAATTATCATTGTAATTAAATTAGTTAGTGTAAAAATATGTTTAATGTTGAATTGTTAATTTTAATTTTAATAAAAGTTAAATTTAGTCAATGTAGTAAAATAGTAATATGTTCATTATCTTTTTAATTTAAATTAGTTAGTGTAGTAATATGTTTAAAGTTAAATTGTTAATTTTCATTCAACTTAAATTTAAATTTAGTTAATGTAGTAAAATAGTAATAGTTAATTATCATTGTAATTAAATTAGTTAGTGTAAAAATATGTTTAATGTTAAATAGTTAATTTTAATTTTAATAAAAGTTAAATTTAGTCAATGTAGTAAAATAGTAATATGTTTATTATCTTTTTAATTTAAAGAATCTTCCTATTAATTTGGAGATGGATGTTAATGAGGAAGAAGAACAGATCCGCATAATGGAAGGGGGTGACCAAGTCTCCGAAAAGCAAAGTAATCCACATGCCGGTGGAAATCATTCACAATTTCAAGATAATTATTCTCCCAGTGCAAGCACGACCTCAAAATCAAAACGTGTGAGACAATTTCTAATGTATGGGATCACTTCGATATGGAATACCATGATGATAGCAATAACAACAAAACAAAAATGGCAAAGTGCAAATATTACAAGAAATTATTCACTGCTAAACCATCTAGCGGTACCACCTACTTCAAAAAATATCACGAAAAATATTTTTCCAAACATCAAGATTCTCAAAGAGGTATGCAACTCACTCAATCAACACTTAAACTCAATAGGGATGGTTTGGTAAGTACTTGGAACTATGATCTTTTAGTTGCTAGGGAGTTATTAACACGCTTTATTGCTTCGAAGGATTTGCCACTATGTATTAGTGAGTCCGATGAATATGAAGAACATATTAGACGATCATATTATCCAAATTTTAAAAAGGTTTCTAGGAATACTACTAGAAGTGATTTGCTTAAAATTTATAAAAATATGCGCACTGAACTAACGTCTGAAATACTTGCATTGCATTAAATTTTTATATTGCATTAATATCTTATATTTGAGATGCTAATTCTAAACAAGATTATATAAATGTAGTTGCCCATTATTGTAATGAAAAATAAATATTGTAAAAAAGAATAATTGGTTTTAAAGTCGTTGATTAGAGGCATACTGCTGAAATTATCTGTGAAAGAATGTTAAATGCTATAGAAGAATATGGTATAGTAAACCACATTATTTCTATTACTTTTGATAATGTTACATCCAATACAAAGGCTATAAAATTACTTCAAAACTCGGTACGCTCATATACGGGAGGAGTTTTATTACATCAATGTTGTGCATGCCATATAATCAACTTCATCGTCAAATCAGGTATATAAATACTATCTATATACATTGAAAATGTTTGAAATACTATTACTTACATTCATGCTTCTAATCCTCGTATTACTGAATTTAAAAAATATTGCAAAGCTGAAGGGTTACTTCCAAGAAAATTTCAACTTCATATGCCTGTAAGGTGGAATTCCACCAATTTGATGTTAAAAAATGTAATAGCGTATAAAAATGCTATTACTGTGTTTTACAATTCAAAAATAGGTTCACTAGATTTAAAAGATGATGATTGGTTTATTTGTGAAAAATTTGTACAATTTTAAAAGTTTTTTATGATGCTACTGTTACTTTATATGGTGTTTATTATCCTACTTCTCCAATTGTTTTACATCACATATTTTTTATTACGTTAATTTTTTCTAAAGAAATATATGACCCTATATTTGGACCTATGATAATTAAAATACAAGAAGTTTATTTGAAATATTGGTCCAAAATTCTTTTATTATTTTCCTTTGCTTTTATTTTAGATCCTAAAGCTAAATTAAATGGTCTTTCTATTATTATTGGTCACACTGATGATGCTTTAGACTTAGATTTTACACTCCAATATACTAACGCTCGTGATAAGTTTTTTGAACTATTTAGTATATATAAGGATAAGTTTAGCAGTACGAATATGAGTCAACAATAAATCTCACAACAAACTGAAGATCGATCAAAGAAGAAGTCTATCTGGTCCTATATTCATGAGCGTGGGCGTGACTCATCATCATCATCATCAAGTTCAAGTCAACAATATAGTATATTACCAATAATAACGAATCTGCCGCAATCCTCGGAGCTTAACCAATATCTTAAGTTAGATTCTGACATCAACTGTGAAGATGAAAACTCCAAAGTTTTGGAATAGTGGCAAAAGCATCAAGGAAAATTTCCTGTGTTTTCACAATTAGTACATAACATCTTAATTATTATGGTGTCCACGATTTCTTCGGAGTCTGCTTTTAGTACCACTGGAAGGATATTAGATGATCGAAAAATTTCGTTGACTCCTGAAATGGTTGAAGTACTAACATGTGTTAAAGATAGGGAGCAAGCGGCGAAACGAAATCAACATACTATTCACAATGAAGAATTGGCCGAAAACTTCAATAATTTGTACATGAATGACAATGATCAATTACGATTAATGAATAGTGAATTAATGATGAATTTGTTATTTTTCAAATATAATTTACTTTTTTTTTCATCAGCTTAAGTTTTGTGTTATTTTATAATTTTTATCATAAAAATTGTAAAATTATTTGTGATAAGCTTTATCATATATATATAATTTGTTTTTTTTAATTGTTTAAATTCATTAAAAAATTTACATTAAAACCTTTCAAATAAAAAAAAGGCTAATATGAGGTAAACAAAATTTTATCAATAAACTTGAATTTGTTATTTTTCAAATTTAATTTACTTTTTTTTTTTCATCAACTTATTACTTAAATTATGTAATATTTTTTTAATTTTTATAATAAAACTTGTAAAATTATTTGTGATAAAAGTTTTATCACATATTCATATATATAATTTTCTTTTAATTATTAAAATTCATAAAAAAATTTATCTAAAAATATTTAAAAAAAAGGACCAAAATATGGGCCGACCAGATTGGCCTAAGCCTAGCCCGCCTAGGGACTCGCCTGGACCTCCTCATAATTTATACGAACCGGGCCACGTCTCCTTATCATTTATACGGGCCGAACCGTCCCGTCCCGTCACTTAAAAATACTCGTTATGGGTGAGTTTGGCCGGACCGGCCTGCCTATTTTGACTGCTAGTTCCAGTTATTACTTAGTCTTGACCAGGGGAGTTTTACCTTTTATGTTTGAAATTGTCAATTTGATAGGGAAGTTATTTACGAACTCAAATATACTTCTAAAAGTGAATTTTCCAGTATAGATGGAATATTTTTCAATAATTGATTAATTTGTTTGTTTACTTAGTTGTTGAAGTTAAAAACATCATTGCTCTTTTATTATTATTATTATTATTATTATTATTATTTATAAAAAAAGAAGTTAAAACATCGTTCTGTCGGCAATGCCGGGGAAAAAAAATATTGAAGTGTGATGTGGTTACGAGCGTACAGCAGAGTGGGAAGAGAGAGCACAGCTGAGTCTGAGTTCGGAGTTGTATGCAACAGAGACTCTGATCAAAGCTCAATCAACACTCTCAAAGTCCCCCTAAAGAGAGAATCTCAGCTTAGATATCATTATCATTAACACACAGTCAGTTTTGCTGTGTTGGATCCGAGACGATGGTCCAGGAACCTCCATTCCCATCCTCAAAAAAACCCTCAAAACGTCACCGCGAGCAACCCCAAGAGACCACCCTTCTCTCCGACCACTTCCCTGAGCCTCAAACTCTCGGTTTGCCCAAATGGGTCTCCTTCAATCTCTTCAAAATCACCACCATTTCGATCCTAACCCTCGCCATTGCAGCCCTCTTCTTCCTCCATAATTCCAATGACTCAAGCCCAACTTTCTTCTGCTTCAAGTCACAAACCAAGGAGCCAATCCCCATTCAATTACCCAAAGTTACCTTCAATTCGATCCGACCCATCTCGGATAAGTCCTCCGTTTACGCTTCTTTCACCTCAGATCGGTGGATTGTGGTCTCGGTTTCGGATTACCCGTCTAATTCGCTTCGAAAGCTGGTTAAAGTGAAGAAGTGGCAAGTTCTGGCAATTGGGAATTCGAGGACTCCGTCGGGTTGGGAGCTCAAAGGTGCGATTTTCTTGCCTTTGGAGGAGCAAGCTAATCTGGGTTTTCGAGTTTTGGATCACCTTCCTTATGATTCTTATGTTAGGAAGACTGTTGGGTACCTTTTCGCTATCCAACATGGCGCGAAAATGATTTTCGACGCGGATGATAGGGCGGAGATCGTTGGAGGTGATCTTGGTAAGCATTTTGATTTGAAATTGTCAAATGCGGATGTAATGCAGGAGAGGATATTGCAGTATAGTCGTAAAAACCCGAATAGAACGGTTGTGAATCCTTATGTTCATTTTGGGCAGCGTTCTGTTTGGCCTAGGGGATTGCCTTTAGAAAATGTAGGTGAAGTTGGGCATGAAGAGTACTATAATGAAGTATTTGGTGGGATGCAATATATTCAGCAGGGTTTATCTAATGGCTTACCTGATGTGGATTCTGTTTTTTATTTCACTAGAAAGTTGGGTTCGGAAGCACTCGACATAAGGTTTGATGAGCTTGCCCGTAAAGTTGCTTTACCACAAGGTATAATGGTACCAGTAAATTCTTTCAATACATTGTTTCATTCTAATGCGTTTTGGGCTTTAATGCTTCCGGTTTCTGTTAGTTCAATGGCTTCTGATGTCTTAAGGGGTTATTGGGCACAAAGGCTTTTGTGGGAAGTTGGTGGTTCTGTTGTGGTTTATCCTCCCACGATATATAGAGAGGATAAGATTGAAGCATACCCTTTTGCAGAAGAGAAGGATCTTCATGTAAATGTAGGCCGATTGATTAAGTTTTTGGCTTCTTGGAGATCGAATAAACGAAATTTGTTTGAGAAAATCTTGGATTTAAGTTTTGCCATGGCAAAAGAAGGGTTTTGGACTGAGAAAGATTTGCAGTTCACCACAGCTTGGCTTGAAGATTTGCTTGCTGTTGGGTACAGTCAACCAAGGTTGAAGTCATTGGAGTTGGACGGGATTCGGCTGGGAACAACCATTAACCATGGAGAGTTGACGGAGTTCATTCCTCGAAAACTACCCTGTGTGCATCTTGGAGTTAAGGAATCGGAGACAGTGAATTATGAGATAGGGAACTTGGTTCGCTGGAGGAAGAATTTTGGTAACATTGTGCTGATCATGTTTGTAAGTGGATCTGTAGAAGGAACTGCCTTAGAGTGGAGACTGCTTTATGGCAGGATATTTAAAACCGTTGTGATTCTGTCTGAAAAGGCTAATACAGAGTTAGCTGTGGAGCAAGCTTCACTGGACCAAGTATACAAGTAAGTTTCTCTGCTATGCATACTGTGTTAAGTTTCTCTGCTATGCATACTGTATTAGACGCAAATTCATGGCTTTCCTGATGACTAGGTCAGGTTGGATTGGTTACTTTTTCTAACTTTTGGTTGATTTTGAAGTCTCCTATTGCATGTTGCAGTAGCGCTGTTTTGTGTCTTGGATGATTGACAAATGTTGTCTGTAACCTTTCACAGCTTATTATTAAAATATTGCTATTAAATGTAGGCAAACTAAGGAATTGATAGGATTGAACAATGAGTATGATCTTTTTCATTTTTTGACATAAATCATTTGAAGAACTTCTCAAATTACCCTGATAAGCACGCATGACAAAAGGAATGCAGGGCACAGTGAATGTGCAAGATTGGTCTTTGATACTTTTTCTTGCCAATTGGTTGTCGATGATTCTTGCTTGTCTTAAATCACAGCAGTATTGCTTTTCTTAGCTATGCTTTTTGCGCACGAACTGATGAACCTGTTCTTTCTTTAAACGTACTTCTCTGTTTGCTGCTAACACGTTGTAAATGGTATATAGGTATTTGCCAAAGATATTCGACAGGTTTACAAGTGCAGAAGGATTCTTATTTCTCCAGGACAATACGATACTAAACTACTGGAATTTAGCACAAGCAGATAAATCTAAGCTGTGGATCACTAATAAGGTAATGTATCTATTAAGCACCTGACTCTGGCTTCTGAAAGATCATATCCTGAATTTTTTTCAACCTGATTTTAGGTGCCTCACTCATGGATTACAGTCTCAATCAAAGACAGTGATTCAATGTGGTTTTCAAAACAAGCGGGCATGGTTGAGAAAGTAGTAAGCACTATGCCGGCTCATCTTCAGGTCAGCTACAAGTCCAGCAGCACGAGTGAGCAGAGTCTCACAATGTGTAGTTCAGAGGTTTTCTACATTCCTCGGCAATTTGTGGGGGACTTTGTAGATCTTGTAGGTCTTGTGGGCAATTTCAAAATGCACTACAGGGTAGCAATTCCAATGTTTTTCATGGCAATGGATTTGCCCCAACAATTTGACTCTGCCTTCTCTAAGATGATTTATAAGCCGGACGTATTGTCTAGTAACTCTTCCAACTCTTATTCTGCTCAAGTACCCGCTGTATACCCTTGGACTGTTTCCAATGAGGTGGATTTTCTGGAACTGATAAGAGTCATGGCAGCTGGAGACCCCCTCCTAATGGAGCTGGTTTGAAATAATGCAGTCCTTGATGGGTCAAACTTCGTTACATCTCTGTTTCTAACAGGTTGTCGTCTCAACTCGCAGGAGTTAGACTTGTGTGGAAAAGGCTCATGCAACACTTTGTCTGACACTGAATTCCCATTGTTGGGTTTCCTCGCAGTTTCTATGCTGCAGAGGAAAAGTCCTCATCAGTCATATTTTGTGTAATTGAGATTTTTTTGCCCCTTGTAATCTTTTTATTCAACTGTTTGATTCATTGATGTAAATTCTCTATAGAATTGTATTTGACTTGTGGACACATATCAGATTACAGATTTAATACACGTCTATGCATCACCATTCCTCGGCTCTCTTCCAAGTACTTTGACAATCGTCTCAAAAGAGTAACACTCACCGCAAGAAACAAGAAATGATTAGGAGTAAAATGAACATGGTTAGAGCTGCTCTTCACAGTGTGAGATACTCATTTATGGATTAGGTTTGAATTGGAGGAATATAAATGCCGTTAAATTATGTCTGATTTATAAGACTGGATCAATCTCAAGCTTATTCAATGATAAATTGCCTTTTTTTTTTTTTATTAAAAAATTTCTTTTATTGGGAAGATACAATTATCAACTTTGGGTATTAGCATATTTAATACCCAATTTGAAGAAGTAACTTGCTAGCAGTGTTACAAACTGAAGCCACTAACTTTTCAACTGAAGTATTTTTCATACAATGATTTAGAAATGGCAAGCGCATCTCCTTTGGCCTTCACTGGATAAATATCATTGCCTGATTGCCAATTATTGGAGAACAGTATCCATTCTTTTCTCCATTCCTCCAACTTGAAGTTTTCATCTTCTGTCAAGCTTTTGGAGAGGTGGTTGAAATAGGCAGAAGCTCGTGGTAGATAGTAGCTTTCCAGCAGCCCACTCCAGAATTTATTTGCTATTCATAAGGACAAATGTAAAGTTAGAACAACTAATAAGCATGAAGATTAAGGTAACATAATGGAGTCCATGTATAACCTTACCATAATCATGTAGCTTGCTCTGCTCAGTTTTCGTGGTATCATACCACATTGTTATCTGGGTCCTTGCATTCCACTCATACTGAAAGGGAAAAATAAAATCTTCAAATATAACTGAATTTGGATTTGAAAGCGCGAAATTTTGAGAGAAGAAACGAGAGGGAGCCCTGTCTAAACAGACTATACAACTTGCATATATAAACCAAAGAGAAATGCTAGGGACTATTGATTGGCCAGGTGGTTCCCACCTTGGGGCCATGTCAATCAACAGAATGCGTTTGTCCTTAACAAAGCTCGTGTTTTAAAGGAAAAGATGTAGTTAACCTCATTACTTGGAAGTAATGATTTGTTGAGACGATGTTGATTTGTCCAACATCATGAAACAAATGTGAAATAACTAATGCTAGTTCCAACCAAATTGTCCTATGCTCAAAATGACAAACCAAAGAACTGAAGGAATATTTTGAACTTACCTGCCGCCTTTCACGAGGATTAACTGCCAGCTTTTTTGCACTTTCAAGCCAGGTTCCAAGCAAGAAATTATCGTCCGAAGCAAGAAGCTCGTCAATATCCCTTACGAGTTGAACAAATTTCTGGCTATTAAGTCTATAAGCATTTACATCCTTACGTCGAAAAGCAATCACCGTGTCAAGATAAGCTTGGTTAGCAAGCTTTGAGAGCACTTGCCTTGTTAAGTCAACCAAGTCATATCTGCCATAATGATATGCACAATTAGACATGATCCTGTGTTTTTCATTCCTCCGCACTATTCGAAAGTGTTGAACAGAGAGACAGAAAAAGAAGAATAGCTAATCATTTTACCTATAGGTAAGGCTTCCAGCAAATTCGCTACCAGCATCAATAAACAGTTTTAAAGCTTTGATCACCTCTTGAGTAGAATACCATAAATGTGCCTGGGGCAAATCAGAGCTAGTGTCTTGGAGTAAAGATCTTCTCTTTACATCTATTCTCAGAAGCATTTGCAACAGATTGTGTCTTGAAATGTTAGATCTTGGATTTACTTGTGGATCCCAGTCTGGAAATTTTACTATGAAGTCTGTATTATGGTCCTGAAACAAGTTAACCATCATAATTATGATATCTCTACAAGATACTGCTCTTACCCATAAGAGAATTATTAATGAACACCGAAAATAGCTGTTAAAAGCAAATAATTACAGTTAAAAATGGTGAGTGAGAGAGAGAGAGAGAATTTGATGATAGACATACAGCGATTCCATCAGTACAATTGTAAATTGTGTGATGAAGAATTTCCCAAGCTGCATCAATTTGATGAACTGCTTTACCGTAGCGTCTACGAGAATACGACTTCAGCCATTCCTTTAGAAGCAATAAAATCAAATCACAATCATATAGCATTTTTTTTTTTGAATTCCAATCATATAGGATTTGATATGCAAATATTAAGTATAAAAGCTATTGATTAGAAAAGGGGAATGATTAAGAAGGTTGGTTTGAACAGAAGGTCGTAGATTCAAGCATTTTGAATTATTGAAAATCTGAAACTTCATCAAGGTTCAAAATTGTGTGAGAAATGAAACGTTTGAGCACCTATATCATCTTCTTGACATCTATAACTGATAACGGAGACACCCCTGCATGTCCTTTTTACATGAGGCCAATTTTAAAGGACTTTGTCCTAACCAAAGTAGGAAATAAAAGTTCTAAAAATTTTACAATAAAAACTACATTAAAATTTCGTCAATATGAATAGCAACCTTATCACAGTTACCTGAACATAAACTTTTTCACTGCGAAACGCCATTTCGGACATCAATTCATAAACAACTGGATTGTGCTCTATTCCTTCCATGCACATGCCAACACCAACCTATTATAGTGTTGACAGGTTATTTGAATGTACTTTAGAAAGCAAAAAGAGAACGTAACAAGACCTTATTTCCAGTCCTTTTTACATGTGATACAAAATGGAGCGTGGAATAGCAAGAGAATTTGCTTTTTGCACAGTTCATGTGAATAATATATACATGCATAAAAAGTCTAATTTAGTGTAGTGATTATGTACAGGAGGCAATAGACATACCATAGTAGAATTCTTGCTGATGCGAGCATCAATTGGACCTGAAGACACTGCATCCAATACGCCATACATTTCGATATTTCCACCAAAATTATGCAATAGACACCTATTGTACATTAAAGCTCAATATGTTTTAGGAAAATGTACAGTTTTAAAAAAAGGGGAAGAGAATCAACAAGAGAGACGTTTCAATTGCTGAACATCTTAATAACATTAAAAGAAAAGTTCATTACTACAGAGTCACTTACCAGACATAAGGTGTACCGTAAAATTGAGAAGATGTATTCCAGATTGGTTTAACATCAGCAAATAAATCAAGAACTATCATTTTCCCAAATGGAACAGAATGTAGAAGTGCCTGCATATGTCAGGCATGTTGAAATTAATCAAAAGAAACATTATAGCAGCATGCATGTGGCAGCAACTAGCATTAGTGTCTAGGCAACATAAATATGCACATATTTAAAATTGGACAATACGTCCTAATGCAAAAATCACTTTGCTGGGGGATGAAAAATATTAAGTGAAAGAACCAATGAAAATTCCAGAAGCTGAAAAGAGGTATATCATGGATCCAGTTGTCAAATTACTTGTATATAAAACCTGATATTCTGTTAATTCATACTTCTTTTGTAAACACTATGAATGTGTTACCTATCAGGATGAACTTTGTTCTTTTGTTAATCTCTCTTATTCTAATGGCCACTTCAATCTTCTGCTGAAAGAGGCCTCCAATGCAAATGGCCTATCTAGTTGGATCCTCAGAGTGCTAAATGTTTAAGTATCTTAGGTTCTTTCTTTAACAGGAATAATAACCCTTTACACAACATATGAAGATCTTCACACAGAATGATGAGATTCCAATAGGTACGAAGTCTTTGATCTTACTTTATACCAAGTCTTAATTTCCATAAGTGAGCAGGAATTCAAATATTGAAAGGTTATCCTTTCTTATTGCAGGTCATCATTAGAATTAGTTTTGTGCAAGGTAACCAATATGATACAGTGAGAGTATAGAAAGTTAAGAAATGAAATGATTCAATTTCATTATGTATACACATACTTTCGTTTGAGGTGGCTTCCAGAAAGCAGAATCTGAATAGAAGAGCCAACCCTGCAAAAATTATAGAAAGATAAATGATGGATAACTTTACATACAAGGTCGCATAAAGAAAAATTAAAACACCATATTTTTACTGGAACTAAAGTTATGATATGGAGGTTTGTAATAAAATATATCTTCCTCTTTGTGAAAAAAGAATCTTGGTCATAGTGTGACATCCTTAAACATGAAATGGAAATGGCAGCAAAGTGATGTATGGTTGAGAAGAATATTCACATAGGTCAAAGCATCAATTCCTAACTGAAGAATGATCCAAACAGTTCTAACAATGTCTTTGAGAGGAAGGGGTAAGGGTTTTGAAGAACTGAGAAACATACTTGCATTAACCAAACAGCATCCTTGTCACCTTCCCACATTGCTTTATACACAGCAGCTCCAAGTGATGAAATGTATGCAGGATCAGTTGTAGGAGGAGAATTTTCATTAAATGTATCACTGCATAGGTATTATGGACTTCAGAGAAATTTGCCATCATTAAGCATATCATATTCAATGAGCTATCCTTTAGAGCCAAATTTATTATTAACAAACCACTAATTAAATATTAAAGGAATGTATAATGTCGATAAAAGTACAATCTCGTACGGTCCTATCAACAAATGTCTTTAGTTGTAAGGTAAGCCATTAATTAGTGTTCAGCAACAAATTGGACTGCTGAAAATATGTTTTTTGTTCAAAAAAATTAATTGTGGAAGAAAGAAAACTTCTGCTAGTACTAAAAGGTAATTGAGTGTTTATTTATTTTTTTGCTCAAATAAACATGTTTCAGTTTGTCATGTTAGTTGAAAATTGATAATATACAAATGCGAAAAATTACCAGTTGTAGATGTCTGTCACATCTCCATATTCTGCAAAATGCAAACCAGCATAAATTAGTCAACGGGAACACAGATCCTCTCTCTCTCTCTCTTTTCAGTGAAGAATTTATAAACATAGAGATGTACAGCAGTCAAAATTTATACTAATATCTCTCATTCTTGCTGTTTCGCATTTAATTTATATAATCACAAAACAATATATACAAGGAAATGTCAATATTACGTTTGAAAGTAGCCAGCAGTGTAAGCAATGGGCATAAACATACCTTTAATTTGTTTTTTAATAAAAGCTGCTCCAAGTTCAACAAACAAAGGGTCGGAAGGATCAAGAAGGTAAGTACAACACCAACGAGGATCACCGTCAACAGTGTTCCTAATGAGAACAAGAAATGTAATTCTTAGTCTTTTTTCGGGTTGGGGGGGGGGGGAAATTGTTTTGAAACATAACTTGGAACAAGGATGGGAAATAGAAATAGGTTCAAATATGACATTCTAATACATTGCATGTGGTATAAAGTAGTTCATAAAGTTGGACTCCAAAGGCCACTTCATTGTTACAAGCTAGCATTATGAGGACCATATGGAATCTATGACATGACTCTTTTATTGTTTTAGTGAACAAGAAATATAAAGTACCAGTCCCCAAGTCTTGTAATATTAGCTGAAGGACGAATCTTCTTCAAAGTTGCTGGAACATTTCCAGAGAATGATGGCAGCACTGAAACAAAGATGAGATCAAAGGAAACTAGCCACATCATCAAAATGACCATTTGACCTGAATTTTTTAACCTTAATATTCATGTAAAGTACTATGATTTCAAGTGTATAGGCAGAGCATCAGGCATATGGAATTTAAAAAAGACAAAGGTAATAGCCATTACAAACTTAGCATCACCTGGAGTCATGCCTAGCTCCAGCATCCGGGACAATATCTGTTTCTGCAAAACCAATTGCTTATCCAACCAATTTTGTGATAAAGTTCCACCCCACCTGTAACAACATATATGTTTGGCTTTTACACAAACAAAAGGAGCAGGCTCTGGAAAACAAATTAATCATGAACAGAACACTAATAGACTGTTCAAAAAGGACTTATCCATGGACTGTTCGGACAATTATTTCTCTCACTGATAGAGAGACAACCCCTAACTTTGAAAGCACAAAGAGAAAGTGTCTAATACTTACGCATGTAAATTTCCCATGCGAGCCCATGCAAGGAAGGCAGGTCCACCAAAGAAGTCATTGAGATTTTCCTTACTGATATTAAAATCCTGCAATCAAAAACTTCTAGTCAAATGATACTAAACTTTAATAAAAGACAAGAGGCCATCAAAAGTTCCTGCACTAATAGCATTAAACAAATGTGCACTGTTTTCACCAAAATAATAATATAATAATAATAATAATAATAATAATAATAATAATAATAATAACGGAGCATGCGATGGTTTTACATTTCTTGAATTATTCATGTTTCATGTATCAGATTCACACACCCCTAAACTGAAATATGAAAGCATTCATGTAGCAGTTAGTAAACAAAGCTTCAGAAGTCAAATAAATTAAGGAACATGGCCCATGTTTGTGTACCAGGTAATTAGAGAAACATACGTCAGAATAGATTTTGCAAACACGTTTAACATATATAATAATCAGTCATCATACCATGAAAACTTTTTGCCAAATGGATTCTTGCCCTGTAAATGCTAAAGGCAGGTTAATCCCCTGAAGAGCCATCCAGTCTATCTCTTTCTCCCATCTTTCCCAATCCCACCAGACAAAGGAATCTGTAAAGAAATATTACAGCACATAAGATTTATTGGCAATGACAACCATAAATTAACCAATGTGAAGTATTTGGTATCAAGCAAAGTTGAGAGTACAGCATTTTCATGCCATCTTATGCTAGTGCAAACTGAGTGGACTTTCCTCACTTCATACGAATCTTGTCATCTTATTACTTTTTTTATTCTTTTAATTTTTTATATTACTTGTTAACTTTGCTTTCTGTTATAATTCTAAACGATCAACAGCTACTGTGCAACAATATGTGGTTAAAGTAAAAGCATGTAGAAAGAGCCTGCACTTACAACTGGATGTAACAACATTTTGGTAATAGTTCCAAGGAACTGGCCGTTTAATTGTGATCCCCTCATCTTTTACAGGAGGCAGGTAACCTGGGTTCGGGATGGAAGCTATCTGAGTACCACCAGTCTTGTCCCAAGAAATATGAGCACCACACCAATACTTTAAATACCAATGAAGGCCAGAGGCAAGTTCAACTCCTGTGGTGCCTTCGATTCTGAAAGAAATATGCATTATTCACAAAATAAGACATAACCAAGTGGGTTTTTTCTTTTCCTGGAAGCATAAATCAGTGCATATAGCTTATAGTCTATTGCAAAACAAAAAACATTTCTCACAAAACTAAATAACCCAAATCCACATACATTATCTGAGGCCCATGCTGGCTTGACAGATTGTAATTGTGTAATTTAAAGCAACTATGTCCCCGACAAACATCCTGACATAGAACTTGAGACAGTCAGCTTAATTAAGTAATGTGAGATCAAATAAATGAATACCATCACTCATAAAGACAAAGAACTATATGCATCAGAAAACACAATGCCAAGCACGAACTTGCATTGCAATCACTCTTAATAGTCACTAAAAAAAGGACTCATCTTTGCTAGAGGCTTCTAAAAGTGTTCATTATAAGCGCTGAGAGAGCCTCAATTAGTATGAAACGCCTCACTTAAGAAATAAAAAATGTGGAGAAAAAAAAAAAAGAGATTGCCATGGGCCTAATTAGCCAGAGAGATGGCCATGATAAGCGCTGTACTGCATAACTATTATGCAAAATGTTAATTCCTATCTTCTCTCAACAATCAAACACAGAGTGGAACAAGTAATGTATGCAAAAACATGAGACTATGCTGGCATTGACTACAAATTATCTTAATTTTAAATTGAAATTTGACTACTATTAGTTGTAGCAACAAAACGAATCATCGAAGATCAACAGCCAGAAATCTACAAAACCCATATCAGATAAAGCAACAACCAAACTGTACATGAGATTCTTAACAAAACAAAAAGATAGAAATGATTGAGAGAACTGAAGAACACCCAGATGAAAAGAAGCAGTAACTGAGTAGCACATACCAAAATTTAAAATACAATAGTAAAACAAAAGTAGTACCTTGGGGACAATCTCGAACACAAAACTAGCTTCATGGGTAGGAAGCAATCTCTTGAGAACAGCTTTAGCAGCAGCTTCTTGAACGGAAGCAGGTGCCCTTTTGGAGTCCAAACGCCGAAGCAGTTTCTGTATTGCCTCTGGTTCGGATAAAGCTACTGGTACCAGTAGCAGATTTAAAATCAGTAGAAGGGTCTTCAAATTCGACATGTTTAGACGCTTTTCTCACTCCGAAGAAGTTGGAGTCGATGATTAAAACCTCAGTTTGGGTAGAACAAATAATAAGAAAGTGTGACACCACAAAGGGTCACTGTATAATACAAAAGAAGGTCGGCATAAGATTATTCATTATAGTTTTGTCATAATCAAACGCATTCTTGTAAGACTCCAATGAACTCCCTCTGCAAATAATCTTAGCCGAGAGGTCAACACAGTGTGTGTTTGCGCAAGCAAGGAAGATGGTAAGTTTCAACACAGAGTCAGAAAGTCAAAGGACAGCACATATTGCCACGTCGGACGCTTACCCTAGACCACCCCACACCAAATAATTGAGCCTTCTCGTAAGTGCAAACTGCAAAGTACGAAAAAAAAAAAAAAAAAAAAACCGGCAACTCTTTATTATGACCCACTATGAATGGAGTTCAATAAAGACAATCCTAAGAAATTTAATGGGTCTTTGCAAAATTGAAGACTTCATACACGTTAAGGAACTCTCAGTCTCAGCTACGCCACTTTTCGAAGCCTCTACTAGAACCTTTTTGATAAATAGTAATACTTCACAAACATTACCGGAAGCGTTACAAGATATGTTCACATAATACATTCATTATTTCTGTCGAAAAATGGAGCCCATGTGCAGGCTGATTACACTCACACCTTCCTTTAGAGAAAGACTAGGCCTCGGCTGGTTAAGCATTCGGAGGAAGATTGATATTACAAATGACTGATTCTAGTAACTTTGACTTGCATTCTATTAACATGAGATATCCATGTTTCCCTTTGCCAATGTTTAAGTCCTTGGTCGTTTTGATTTTCAATATGCATGGTTGTTAATGAAATTGCCGAGTGTTCTTTCTATTAGATTTTGATGCATTTATGTCATCGATTTTTACAGCTACAACTAGTAAAGTCCTGCAAGGGAAAGAGCGAATCGGCCATTCGAAATTACAGAGATGCAGATAGAGAGTTGCGTAGCAAAACAGACCAGGCTTTAGATAACAATAGCATACACTCCTGTCCTGACTAAGGGCTGTACTTGGTTTCAGTCTGTAGTACATGCAAGTCATCTTACACAATTGAGAGTCCATAATCATACAACTTATGTCCAACCATTCTTAAAGTATTTGTTTCTTTGCTATTTCTGTTTAGTTTAACAATGAGCAAACATGAGTTATGCCTTACTGCTGAGTGCTAACCTATCTTAAACAACGAATTACAGAACGTTGAGAAACAAGAACACAAAAGCAGTGCTATCTTGTTTCCAATAACTTTTATTTATCATATTTACTGTCTTAGGCAAAACTTAAAAGTTGACAAAACCCTTCTCCTTGAGGATTTCAACAGTGTTCCTCAGACTCACTTCCAAAGGAGTGAAGTTAATGCCCAAACTCTTTGCTTTCTGCTTTGATACTTGGTGTGTTGGCACGGGAGGGTTGTCATCTGCAAATCTGCAATAATAAAAATCCAGAACTTGGTTGATTAAGTGGTTGTATGACATATGATCAGTAAATCTCAGTTAAAAATATATGATCCAAGATAAAACTACCGAAAAAATGGAAAACCAGCTTAAATTTCTTTGCAAATGGAAATAGAAATTAAGATGCTGCGCCTTGATAATAAAAACTTACTTTTCAGGAATGCTTAAAGTGGGGTAGAGTCGTCGTAAAATGCTCATAACTTCAGAACTGTGCACAACATGTCCAATTAAACAATATCTTCCACTAGCTGAAGCAACTTCAAATGCTTGAATATGTGCCAGTGCAACATCTCGAACATCGACGAATCTATAGATTCTATTGGGAAATGTTTCAGCTCCTACATCCAAAAGAACATAGGAATATTATACATTCGTACATATGTATCAAGATATACCATAAACCATTTCAAGGGTCGTGTTAAAACTGGTCAAATCTGATCTCGTAAAGAAATCAAATGAACATTGAAGTGAAATGGTATTTGCATCACATACATCCCCGGCAGGGCGTTCTAATTATTAGGTTCAGGTCATTCTCGAAAGGTTGAAGCATCTCTAACTAGGCTTTTCTGGATTAGATAAACAGCCAACAGAGACTCCTTAGGGAAATAGTACATTACATACAATACCAGCAGGAAGGGAAGGAAATCGAATTCGCTCTACCTCTTGATCTTTGAAAGCTCGGAATAACAATTTGTTTGAATAATTTAATACTTACATTTTACATGAAGCAAACTAAGTTGGTTCATTTATCTTGAGCTGCCTCAATCATGCAATGAAAAGGGTTAGCTGATGAAAGTACCATTTATTAGATTCAGAATGTTCTCCACAGTGGCGTTAAGCATTGGCTGTAATGCAGGACCAATCACAAATCCTGGAGCTATAGCGACCAAGTCAATCTCATTCTCTTTTGCAAATTTCCAGGCAGCCTCTTCAGCTAAGGTTTTTGCAAGCGCATACCAATCCTAGAGCAATAAAATTGGCACATGTTATACTTCTCCATTTAAGATTATATAATGAATGAGAATCTTAACAATCATAAAATCTGTTGATTCCATTAGCATGTCTATAGCCAAATTATTTTTCTTAAACCCAAGGAATAATATTAGAACAGTACTACATCATACATTTTTACCCACCTTTTATAACAAGTTACTGTACTTTGAATTCTAAGCCTATAGGAAGTCTGACAAAATTTATCGAACCATCCATATCAAGCTAAAAGGAGTAGTTTTACTTATGCCATAGGCTATAGCATAACAACATGCAATATACATTACATCAGTTTGGTTGTTCTTTTCTGTATTCAAGTAATCTTAAGTAAGAAAAACAGTCAATATGCTAATTCGAAAAATAATTGACGCACTTCAATGCAGTTATTGTTACTAGTAAAATGTTCTGGAAAACATGGAAAGACAATTTATCTTCTTATAACATATAACTATATCTAGGCTATGGTGATGATTCTAGAAAACATAATGTGCTAGCACGGGACAGGAATACCAAAAGTAGGAGCTGGAGAAGCTCTAGAATGATCATCAAGTAAACAAGTGCAAAAACATGTCTATCTTCAAAACCAGTAAACAAGTGCAAAAACTTGACAACTTGAAAAGTAACTTTTGCCAGTAAACAAGTCAAAGAACACAGAAAAGGAAAGAAAGTGCAAGTTTATAGCCATTATTCTCCTCTCATTGTGTTAGTCTAGATCATAACATGACAGGACTCATAATCTCTGTTGATTCTATTGGAATTATTATTCACATAAAACTAATAGATCTCTTTAGTGAAGTACAACAAAAACTGGCGAAGTGTTCCAATTAAAAAGAAAAATCAACTTGGAAAGAGAATATAACTAAAGAAGAAATTAACAAATCTATGCACCTTTGACTTCTCGCAGAAAGTAATATCCGAAAACCATGTCTCATCAGCTATCACATCTGGTGTCACAGGTCTTCCATTGGCAAAAACTGCCCTACTGGAAGATGTAAAAACGACTCTCTTTAGAGAAGGAGCTTTTACACATGACTTGAGAACATTAAGCGTCCCCTTCAGTGCAGGATCAATCAATTCTGCCTGAAACATGGGGGAAAAAGAATCTGTTTAATTTATATTCTGTTCAACTATGAGAGAGTCATTCATGCTAAAAGAGATACGATATTGTTTCATTGCCGAGTAGAACCTGTCAAGTTTGATTTTTCTGAAACCTATGTGTTTCCTCATGAACTAAATAGTCATACATGTTTTTCTTCTTTGAAATGAAGTCCTTATCCTCCATCATCACACGATTGATGTGAATTGGTATTGAAATGAACGTTTGTTAAAACTAACTTGAAAAACTACAACAAACATGTCTTGTAAAATGACACTGCCTCAATCCAGATATATTGGACTAAAGAAACTTTATTATTGATCTAAAACTCTCTTGAAGGTAAAATGGACAATGCCCACTTCGTCTGTCTTCTATTCAAACTATGAGCTAGGAGACTACTCTATATTGATGAAAAATGAAATTTCTACATAATATCAATATGGCATTAACAGTGTAGAGATCAACCTGTGGGTCAGTCACTGAAGCCAATACCGGGGAGGCTGTATGGAAAACGCCTTCACATCCATCAACGATCGGATCAAAGGATCCTTCCTCCAATAAATTTGCTTTGAACAAATGAAGTCTCTCCTTAGCTCCATCAAGTGAAAGCAAGTGCTCTATTTTCTTTGGATCATCTGCGACATTCATAAACACAACTAGAACTTTCAAATGGAAACCCTAATGGGATATACTTCGTACAGGGAAATAGTACTTGCATTACCACCCCTTTGTAGTGTGCGCCTAAAAACCTTGAAATGTTTATCAACCAATTAAAGCTTTTCAGTTTTATCTAACACCGACCCTTAGTATGCCATTTCCCAAGAAGCCCAAGAAGCCAAAACATGTACTATCCCATTTATTGTGTCTAAATCATCGAAATTTATCAAGCAATAATAAAAAAAATTTGGAGTATCATGGCTCACACTTTATCTACCTCTTCTGAAGAAAACCCACCAAGTAAATTGTCAAAGCATGTATTTTAGAGCTTGTAAATAGGATTTATATTCTAAGAACTGTGTAATCTTGTTCTTCAATGAAAAATAATCAAAACCCAGAAACTGAAAGTGGTGGTGATTTTTTTTTTTTTTTTCAAAATGGAAAAATAAGAGAGAATTTTTAACAAGTAATTCAGAAATTGAGTAAAGAATACAAACTGAGGTCACGAACAGAGGCTCTGACAGTGTATCCACGTTGTAGCAAGAGCTTCACCAGCCATGAAGCTATGTAACCGGAAGCCCCTGTCACACACACCATCTTCCCCGCTCCGCTCATCTTCTTTGCAAGCTCAGAAAGAAGAAGAAGAAGAAGAAGAAGAAGAAGAAGAGAGGTGAAGGAGTAGAAAACAAGAGAACCTTTTTTTTTGCTAATGAAAACAAGACAACATTAAAGAAATCTGAATAACTATTTTTTGTTTGCCCTTTTCCAAAGGGATTTTGGTGATGTGTTTAGTTTATTATCTTGCCAATGGGTGTAAGATTTGTTTACATATTAGATTTATCTTGCCAATACGTCTAATATGTATTATAATATGTATTACATATTAGCATAGAAACAAATAACAACTGAACTTTGTTGCAGACTTGAAGAAGTTAAACGTTTTGTGACTTGTGACTACTATGTTAGTGATTGAAGTGTCAAACTATTGGAGTGATATTACTTATGATGGGAAGCAAGCCTTAAACTTAAATTACTAAATCACCTTGTGGATTTATTTAGTTATAATAATTAACTATTTTTAAAAGGGTAACAAAATTTAATAGTCATTCAATTCCAAAATTGCACTCCTTTTCAAATAAACTAGTGAGTCATGTAAGTAAAGGCATGAATATGGCCTTTTTTGGGGGGTTATTTCTGTGTTCTTTATCCATGTAAGGTCCCATTAATGACAGTCGTTTATGCCTTATGGATCATTCTAATCAGGGCACTCACACCAACACCAATTTTATAGTCCTCTCTTGTCACTGTTTTCTCCTGTTCTGCTCAGTATTTCTCTGTTTTCCCCTGTTCATTTCTACTCTGTTTTCAGAGCGCGCAAACGAGCGGCAGCTGCTGATCCTACCGAGCTTCTTTTGTGGGAATTTTTTTTGGGATCTACCTCACAAGGATTACTGAAAGCATATTAGTTATGTTCGCAACCATTACGTCCAAGTTCCGCGTCGCATTTAGGTTCATTACTTTGTCATTCTAAGCCTGTCACTAGCATTTGGATAGAGGATTAGTCTCACAAATTGTAGAATCACTTTCTAAGTGAAGCTGTTACTTTCTTTGGCAGAAGCCTCGCAAACTATCCCAACATGTGAACTATGCACTACCTCATATATATATATATGTATATATTTGAAGATGTCAATATGTAAAACTTTCTATCCTTGTTTAGAATTTATGTGATTTTCTCAAAATGTACGGCTAGAACTAGTGAGGTGAGGTGAGTGCTGTGACATAATGAGCAAAACAGTCGTGCCATTGCAGCCAAACACACATCAGGGTTTAAAATAACAACGGCATAGAACCTGCCTACTAGGCTACTATGTGCAAATAATTTTACATAATTGAATAAGACTAAATATCAAACTGGCAATTTGATTACTTGCATTTTTTTAGTTTAGCAGTGAACACATTTAAGTTATACCTTACTAAACAAATTAAGGAGTTGGAATCCAAAAACGGAAGGGCGGACTTTTCTTGTATGCAATAACTACATTCATCACTTTATATCTTATTTTATTTTTCTTTCTGTCAAGAATAAAATCTAAATGTTAAGGAAGCCCTTCTCTTTCAGGCTTTCAACAGTGTCTCTCAGGCTAACTTCCAAAGGAGTGACTTTAATACCCAAACTTTCCGCTTTCTCCTTCGATACTCGATACATTGGCGCGGAAGGTTTGTCATCTTTACATCTGCACGCAATGGAAAGTACGAACTTTGTTGCATCAGTAAATTTCAGCTAAAAAAATATGTGATCTTAGATTATATTTTAAAAAATGGAAACCCCTGCTGTTTCTTCTTTTATTTGACTTGACTTTTAGTTGTTTTGTCAATGGAACCACAAAAACAACTTTGTGAATAAGTTGAAAAATGATGTAACTTACTTTTCTGGAATGGTTAAAGTGGGGTAGAGTCTTCCTAGGATGTTCAAGGCCTCAGAAATGGGCACAACATCTGCAACTAGGCAATATCTTCCACTAGCCGAAGGAACTTCAAATGCCTGAATATGTGCCAATGCAGCATCTCTAATGTCAACAAATCTATAGACTGAATCAGAGAACGTTTGAGCTCCTGCACCCAAACGAACATAAAATAATAATAAGAATACTGTAGATGTACCATTAAGCCATTCTTGACTGGTGGAAAAACTGGCCAGCTTTCTAGAGTCCTTGGGGAAGAAATTCATTCAATATATATGGACCTTTTGAAGCAATCCCAAATTCACTCAACATATATGGACCTTTTCAAGCAAACGAATTAAGATTGTGCTCTATATCTTGAACTGCCTTAATAATGCAAAAGAAAAGATTAGCTGCTGGAATGTACCATTTATTTGATTCAGAATAACCTCTGTAGTGACATGAAGAGTTGGATGTAACCAAGGACCAATCACAAATCCTGGATTTATCGCAACCAAGTCAATCCCATTATCTTTCACGAACGTCCAAGCAGCCTCTTCAGCTAAGATTTTGGAAAGCATATGCCAAAGCTGGAGCAATGAAATTGATGCATAAGTTATAGTTCTATCCAAAAGTATGAATTAAATATTTCTAGTGGTTAATGATTGTCTCAAGTCAACACAGAAAAACTTAGTTCACGTATCTGTGAGATAGAACATTCATCATGTCAAACTTCCAACCAAATTATTTTACATAAAACCAATGAATAATTAAGCCATGGTCAGGCCAAACTTTGTACTACATTACGTCAAAATTCACTTAACATAAGCTTACATAAACTATTTCATCAGTAAATAAATAAACAAAGAGAAACTTGGAAAGAGGCAATTAGTAGGAATACAGTAACAGTGTACAAACCTTTGACTCCTCACAGAAAGCTGGATCCGAAACCCACGCCTCGTCAACTAACACATCTGGTGTCAAAGGTTTCCCATTGAACACAACTGCGGTAATGGAAGATGTCAAAACCACTCTCTTCATAGAAGAGCCTTTTACGCATGAATTCAGAACGTTAAGTGTTCCCTTCACAGCAGGATCAATCAGTTGTGCCTGAAATGAAAACGAACCTCTGAAGTTTCCACAGGAAAGTTCTATGATTAAGCCATCGAATTTGAAACACTTGTAATTCTCTATCAACGGAGACATGAAAATTTTTCACTGACAAGGTTTTTTTTTTTTTTTTGGTATCTAAATGCTTTCTTTATTCAACTACATACATTGGATTAACTGAACTGAGAGCCGTACTAAAGAAACAAAAAACAAATATGGTGAGGTTACAGAACTACGGCAACTGGACCAGATTAGAAGCATCACATAGATGCAGTTAAATATATGTTAAAAAAAAAAGGTAAATTAATGTGAGGTCACATTGCCACAGAGGAAGACAAGGAGGAGAAAAGGCTTTATGACTTCATGTTGCAGCCATTTGGAAGACATAAATAACATTTCAGAGATCAATGGGTCAGTGGGTGAAAGAAGTACAGGGGATGCTGTATGAAAGACACCTTCACACCCTTCGACAACCGAATCAAAGGATCATTCTTCTAATAAATCTGATTTAAACAAATGAAGCCTTTCCTTAGCTCCATCAAGTGAGAGCAAGTGTTCTGTTTTCTTTGGATCATCTGGACCTTACAAAAACACAAAGTACATTAAGTTTCATATGACATAGACTTAATAAGAAGAAACAACTACTGGGGTAACTTCCCCACATCGATTAAGAATCTAATCAACCCATCAAAATAGTGGACTTGAAGCTTCTTTTTAGCCCCAGTAAATGTTAGAATATGCTCTCTTTTATCATCAAAACATGAAGACTTAACCTACTATCTTCCTGAGATTCAATATAATATACATCAGAGACTGCTTATAAGATTAAAGTTCAAGATTTATATTCTTAGTTTCCAGTAAAGAACTAACAGGCACACCATTTCAAAGTCCATATTGAAAAAGTTAAAAAAAAGAAAAATAAAAAAGGAAAAGACTAACTGGGGTCACGAAGTGAAGCTTTGACAGTGTAACCACGTTGTAGCAAGAGTTTGACCAGGTATGATGCTATGTAACCGGAAGCTCCTGTTACACACACCACCTTCCCTGCTCCGCTCATCTTCTTAGCTCAGGAGGTTTGTGGTTTCAGGACTACTGTTATAATTTTAATGATCAACGTTGACTTTTTCAATGTCAGTAATGATTAGATAATATCAACTTGGTATAGATAGCCGTGTCACCAATCCATTAGTGATGGAATTTTTTTTTTTTTTTGCTTTATTTAATTTTATATACATATGTGCACATGGTAACCACTAAAAACAAGAAGAAAGCAACACTTACAACTACAAATTAGAAGAAATTAACACTAAGAAGGAAAAAAGAGACAGTCCTGACTACGAGCAGCATCGACAATAATGGATCTTACAAGCAATAAAATGTAATTTTTGGGTCAAGTAAGAAATATTACAATTGTTACCATTGTTCTATGATCGTTCATTATTTTTTTTATTGATTTTTGATGAACTTGTGTACAACTAGTAAAGTCGAATAGTCGATATGAGCTTCACTAGATGGCCAAAGTAGTAGATTTGGATACAGGACCTTTACATGTGAATCATGTGTTACCTTGCTTGCTTAATGTCCTTGACTGATCATTGTAAATTTCAAGATGTCAACATGCAAAAAGTTGCTACCATTAATTGTTCTGTAATATTTTTATTTCGAATTTTATTATGAACTAGTGAAGTTCTGAAGATATTGAGCAAAACATCCTTTTCATTACAGAGATGCTGATAGCTTGAGTTAAAGCCAAAACACACAACGGGCCCTTAGAAAACAATGAGATACACACCTGCCATGATCCATAACTTGATCAATTATATTCTCTATATCTAAGTTATACCTTATTGCTGACCACTCTCACATAACAAATTACAGGAGGTAATTGGGAACCAAGAACAGGAGGATAAATTCAGACGTTTAGGAAACCCTTCTCTTCAAGGGATTCAACAGTGTCCCTCAGGCTTACTTCCAAAGGAGTGTACTCAATTCCCAAACTTTTTGCTTTCTCTTTCGATATCTGATACGTGGGCGTGAGGGGTTTCTCATCATCACATCTGCAAATAACGAAAAAGTATGAATTTTGTTGCTTAAGAGATTATACCACATTTGATCAGTAAGTCGTTATAAAAAAGGTGATATGGTCTAAGTTTCTTATATTTATAAAATGCAAACTCGGCTTCTTCCTTCTCTCATTGATTTTTTTCCGAATGAAAAGAAAAGGAGCAATGTTTTTAATAGGTTAAAATTGATAGCTTACTTTTCTGGAATGCTTAAAGTGGGGTAGAGTGGTCGCAAAATGTTCAAAGCTTCGGAAATATGCACAACATGTCCACCTAGACAATATCTTCCACTAGCAGAGGCAACTTCAAACGCTTGAATATGTGCCAATGCAACATCTCTAACATCAACAACTCTATAGACTGAATTGGGGAATGTTTGAGCTCCTGCACCCAAAAGGAAGATGAAATAGCTAGCTATCAGAGAGTGTACCATAAAACTATTCCTGAGGTGCCCAGCTATCTACTCATTAGTCGCAGGTCACTCTCGACATGTTTACACTATCTCTAAAAGCATTTTGGACTCAAGGAGCAGTGTAATTGAGACACTTAGAAGAAGATCAACAGAAGGGAGAGATCTATATACCTTTGGAAGATGAGAATAACACTCGGTGACGCTGAGACTAATTCTATATTTATTACTTACTTGAAAATTAAGTTTTTTTTTTCCTCTCTAAATATTTCACTGCCAAAATAATGCACAAGACGAGAAAGGATTAGTTGATTAAGTTACCATTTATATAATTTCGAATAATCTCCATACTGAGATTAAGGGTTGGTTGTAACATAGGACCAACCACAATTCCTGGATGTATGGTGACCAAGTCAATCCCATTTTCTTTTGCGAATTTCCAAGCTGCCTGCTCAGCTAAGGTTTTCGAAAGCACATACCAAAGCTGGAGAAATAAAATGATGCATGTTATACTTCTCTCGAAAAGTATGAATAAACATCGTCTTAACAGCTAATAATTGTAGCAATGTAAATGAAAATCGAATAGTCGAGACACATAAAAACTTCATTAATCTATATGTAACGTAAAAGATAAAACATGCATGTATCATGTCAAACTTCCATCCAAATTATTCTTTCCTGAACTCAAGGAATAATAACTCAAGATCCCGAAAGTCTAAAGACTATAGAAAGCAGGCCTAACAGTGTACTACTCTCCACACCACAAAATAAGTTGTCATAAACTTACTTAAAGCCTTTACGCACCTTCGACTCCTCACAGAAAACAGGATCCGAAAACCATGTCTCGTCAATTACCACATCTGGCGTCAAAGGATTCCCATTGAATGAAACTGAGGCCATTGAAGATGTCAAGATTACTCTCTTTAGAGAAGGAACTTTTACACACGACCTTAGAACGTTAAGCGTTCCTTTCAATGCAGGATCAATCAGTTCTGCCTGAAATGTGGGGAGTACTCGTCATTTCCTAAAGTAGAAACTTGTCAAGTATATTTTATTTCAGTACATTTTCATATCCATATATGTTCTCTTTATCCAAGTACATATGTCGGATTAATTGAATAGAGAGCCTAATTACTGCAAAAAACATAAAACACAGATTTTGATTACCATTGTCAACAAATATGGTGAGGAGATTATATATAGGATTGTTGGAGCTATAGAAGACTAAAAAAAACACATAAATGTGAGGTCATATTGCCAAAAAGGGAGAACATTAATAAGAATGTAGCTATTTGGAAGACATTAACAGTATAGAGATCGCAACCTTTGGGTCAGCAGGTGAAAAAAGTACAGGTGATGCTGTATGAAAGACACCTTCACAACCATCAACAGAAGAATCAAAGGATCCTTCCTCCAATAATTCTGCTTTAAAAAAATGAAGTCTTTCCTTAGCTCCATCAAGTGCAAGCAAGTGTTCTGTTTCGTTTGGATCATCTGGATCATACACAAACACAACTTAATTTCATATGACATAAAGTACTTAGTATGAAGAGACAACTATTGGGGCTGCCACTGTTGGCATAACATCCCCTGTTGTTCCTAAATCCCATAAATTGAAACTGATCCTTATCTTTAAATGAAGATTTTATCCAAAAATTTAAAAAAGAAAAACAATAATAGTAAGAATAGTAAAACAATGCTAACTTGGGTCACGAAGGGAAGCTTTGACAGTGTAACCACGCTGTAGCAAGAGTTTGACCAAGTGTGATGCTATGTAACCGGAAGCTCCTGTTACACACACCACTTTCTCTGATCTGCTCATCTTCGTAGCTCAGGAGCTTTGTGAAGTTTCAAAACCATTGTGAATCATAGAAATTATCTCCAATGCCTGCTATTGGCTTCATATATCAACTTGGCACGGATAGCCTTATCATTTTCATCATTGTATTATTGTGACATTGTCATTGTCATTATTGGTGTAGAGAAACGTCTATGTAGAACATACAGGAAGAAAACGAAACTCTAAATAATTACAGCCCTGCTCACCACAAGTAGCCTCAACAATATTTTTGGTAAAGTTAACAATTCTACTTAGATCGTTAAAGTCGCTTTTCTGATCATTTCATTAATGGATTTTTGGTTCGTTTAATTAATATTACAACTTCAACTAGTAAAACTGGATAATTTGTCAATTTGGACAATATCGATGCGAAACGTCATGCTCGGATTCGCTATCTTGACACGTGAGTCAGGTATAATTGTTTAAAATTCTTAAATTTAAAGATTTCATCATGTAAAAGTTTCATCTACTAATTGTTATTGAGGTAGTCAATCAAGTTATAGAGTGATAACTACTCCAATTATTTATAGTAACCTGATTAATTATCTCAAATTTCGTCTCAATTAGTGAAAAATAATATTTTTATAAATATTTTTAAAAGTGATATTTCTCTAAATTTGGAATTTTAAAAAAAAATTAAAATTCCTAGAAATTTCAATTTCTTTAAAACATTTTATAAAAACAAAAAAATCACATTTCTTCTAAATGTTTTTAAAATCGAACTCTCATTTTCGTGTTATATATCTAAAATTATTAGGATGTCTTATTCTCTAAACTCTAAAAGTACATTCTTCTCTAATAAATTTTGAACTGTTTTTACTATTATTGTCACTATTGATTTCGACTGCGTCTTCATTGGATTGGGATCGAAAATTTTAATAGGGATTTGAACTGCTAATCTCAATTGTTTCAACATATTTTCGATCGGTAATTTTGACTAACAATCAAAATTTTTGACCATAGTAAAAAAAATTCAACCTCAGTTAAATGTGGTTGGTCACCTCCCTCACTTTTTTCTTTTTTAATTATAGTTAAAAATTTCGACTGAGATCAAGTTGAGGATAATTTTGAGATTCCGAATTTTTCATTAAATAAAAGTTTTAGTGCCATAAATAATTTATAATTTGTCCTTTTTTTTTTGTTTTTTAGCATATATTTTAAAAGATGGTAAAAATTGATAATATGACCCTTATATATATATATATATATATATATATATATATATTATATAGAACTAGTCTTTAAACTATAGTTATTGTACCACTTTGATCTGCAACTTTCAACTTTGAACTATCCTAAATTATGTAATTGTTATATGAACAACTTTTTTGTCTCAAGTTGTCAAATTTTTAATAAAAATGAGTTTTACAAAGCTTATAATTTTATAACCATGACGACCCCGAATTTCTAACTTATATAATTGACTACCTTGAATTGTAAAATTGTTGTATAACTTATATAATTGACTACCTTGAATTGTAAAATTGTTGTAGCAATAGTTTTTTTTTTTTGGTCAAAAGCTATTAAATTTTTAAAAGAAATGAATCATGTATAAAGTACAAAATTTATAATAATTATGATCAAGAACCAGACTTCAACTCCTAAATTGTACATGACTGTTTTCAATTGAGGAATAAATAGTTTGAAATTCCATTGCTATAAAAATTGTATAATTCAACAGTGAAGTTAAAAGCTCACCAGGAAAATAGTATAACAACTATAATTTAGGAGCATTATAATAATTAACTTTATAATTTATATATTTACGAACGAGGACGACAAACATAGACATTATTGGAAATGTTTTCTTTTTTCTTTTTTTTTTTTTAATTTAATATTGTTCTCTTTTATTGAACGAAACGTCAAATGACGCATACTTATTTATTTTACTTTTTTAAAAAAAAATAAAAAATAGAAAGAAAAAAAAAACCCTAATCAGGTTACTGAGAAAGCTTCACACATGATACGGGACCAAAATATTTGTTATGAAATAGTTCTTATTTTATTTTGTACGTCCATTAAACTATTTTAATAATTGTTTATCTTTTATATAAGGAATAATGTACAAATCATGGAAAATTAAATAAATATTTTTAATTAGTATGTTAGATGTATTAGAATGGATGTCACAAGTGACCATTAATTCTGCGACTAAGATTGAATGCATTAGTTTATAAATAAATTTCTCAATTATACTTGAAATATATGAGTAAAAGTTGAATAAATGTCATATAAATAGTAATTAATTATGAGATTAAAATTGACTGTATTAATCTATAAATAGGCTTCTCAATTGTAATTGAAACGTATTAGTTAAAAAAGAGAAATAAAAAAAGTAAGAAAGATAGAAGAGAAGAAATTTCTCATATTAATCTATTAGTATTCTTCAAGATTTTTTTTTTGAATTATAAAAACAGAACTATTAAGTAATATATTACATGACTTTCAAGTTTTAGCAACATCTATTCTCTTTGCACGAACATGCTAACTTTTTTTGGAAGTATATATGTGTAATTATTTAACTAACATTAGCGAATATATCTTTTTAAAATTCATTACCAAAGACATTTTAAAATATTTGCTATTGACAAATTACAATGATATATTACTTTTTTTTAAGAAGTGATATATTTCTTTTTTAGATTGTTGCGATAATATTTTTCCAAATATTGAACCGTGCTTTTACACAAACTTTGCTCAAAGATTGACAAATTTTTAAAAATACCTTTATTTTTGAAACCTAAAAAAAATACTTGAAAATAGTTACCAAACAAATCTTTAGATATTCAAAAATAGATACAATTCTTGTTTTCAGATAGGATCCTACTATTAAATTTATTTGTTTCAAATCATATACCAAGCAGTTTTTATTATTCTATAAATAACAAAGAGATCCAAATTGTGTCAGAAACAATTTTGTAACACTTTCTGGCAAACAAATATTTTGTGAATCTCGTATTTTTGTAATTTTCAAGTTTAAAAGAATGCATCCAAATTGGATACCATACAGGCTCATAAATTCTCATGCATTATAACATGAATTTATGTGATTCCATTATAGAGCTGCATAGGATACACCTTGCTTTCTTAAAATCCTTGATTGTCAAATTTCAAGATGTCAAAATGTAAAAGTTTCTATCGTCAATTGTTGTTAATATAATATATATTTATATATTTATTTTACTTGTAGTATGTTGTCAGTATATATGTATACATGTTGAAAATTAGCCAAGTGCTGCAAAATATTAAGCAAAACATGCATACCATTACATTAGAGACATGAAGATAAAAGTTACAGACAAGCAAACTCGAGGCCTTTAGATAACAATAATATGCACACCTTCACTGTCTCATAAATGCATTTACTTGACAGTCTGAGGTTTGTGCAAACAATCTAGCTCAACTCATAATTTCATTACTTTTATTTGGCTGATTTCAAGAGTGAACCCATTTGAGTTACACCATCTTGCTGACCACTCTCACACAACAATTTAATGAAATTTGGAAACCAAGGACAGGGTTGAGTTATCGTGTTTGCAATAACTTTTATCAGAAAAAAACTCACACTTTCAGGAAACACTTCTCCTTGAGAGATTCAACAGTGTCCCTCAGGCTTACTTCCGAAGGAGTGAATTCGATTCCCAGACTTTTTGCTTTCTCCTGTGATATTTGATAAGTTGGTGTAGGAGGTTTGTCATCTTTACATCTGCAAATATTAAAATAATGTAGGAGGTTTGTCATCTTCATTGCTTAAGAGGTTTTGTCCCATATGATCAATAAATTTCGGTTAAAATAATGCAATCTAAGATTCTCTCCTTAAAAATGCAGAAACCGGCATCTTGTCCTTCTATCAAATTTCCAAATGGAACCGAAGAAAGGAGTAACTTTAGTAAGAGGTTGAACCCTTTTCTTTTTTTTTTTTTTTTTTCGTTTTTTTTTTCCTGGAAAGAATATAACTTAATTTTCAAAGCCTCAGAAACATGCTTAACATGTCCAACTACACAATATCTTCCACTGGCTGAAGGAACTTCAAATGCTTTAACATGTATCAATGCAACATCTCTAACATCAACAGATCTATATACTACATTGGGGAACGTTTGAGCTCCTGCACCCAAAGTAAATCAAATGGTTATCATAATTTGCCTTAAAACCAATCTAGAGTGGTGGAAAAATCACTTAGCAGCATCCTAATCATTAGTTGCAGTCACTCTTAAAAGGTTTTAGTATCTCCAAATCCTCTTTTGAATCCATAATCATCTAAATGAGACTCCTACCGGGTGGTCAAGAGAAGGAAAGAAATAAGCTCATTATCTATGTGCTTTTGAAAGATAAGAAAAACACTTCGCAAGAAGGACTAAATCAGAAATACACTACTTACTTGAAGCAACCGAATTTAAATTGTTCTCTATATTTTGACTGCCTTAACAATGCAAAAGAATGGATTAGCTGCTGAAATATACCATTTAATAGAGTTCGAATGTACTCCGAACTGACATTAAGGATTGGCTGTAACAAGGGACCAATCACAAGCCCTGGGTTTACGGAGACCAAGTCAATCCCATTTTCTTTTGCGAATTTCCACGCAGCCTCTTCAGCTAAGGTTTTTGAAAGCTTATACCAAAGCTGGAGAAATACAATGATGCATGTTATACTTCTCTCAAAGAGTATGAACAAAAATCTTCTAAACGGTTAATGATGGTAACAATAAAAATTTAAATGGAATAGTTGAAACACACAGACTTCATTAGCATGTCTGTAACATATAATATACATCATGTAAAAGTTCCAACCAAATTATTCCACATAAAACACAAGAATAATTAAATCAGATGTCCCAAAAAGTCTAAAGCTCAAAGGGAGCAGGCCTAACAGTATACTGCTGTTCATCAAAATTAGCTGGTCACAAACTTACTTTAAACGTTCCATTAAAACCTAAATAAATAGACAAAAGAGAAACTTTGAAAGTGATAGCGATTAGGAAAAAATTAACAAATCTACGCACTTTTGATTCCTGACAGAAAGCAGGGTCCGAAAACCATGTCTCGTCAACTACCACATCCGGTGTGAGAGGTTTCCCATTGAACACAACTGAAGCCATAGAAGATGTAAAAACTACTCTCTTTATGGAAGGGACGTTTACGCATGACCTTAGAACGTTTAGTGTTCCTTTCAGTGCAGGATCAATCAGCTCCGCCTGAAATGTTAGGAAAAAGAACCTCTCAAGTTTCCGCATGAAAGTTCTATCACCAAGCTAATGAAAGACACCTTCGCACTCATCCACAACAGAATCAAAGGACCCTTCTTCCAATAAATCTGCTTTAAACAAACGAAGTCTTTCCTTGGCTCCAACAAGTGAAAGCAAGTGCTCTGTCTTCTTTGGATCATCTGGGCCATACTCAAACACAAATATGAGTTCAGTTTTTTGATGGGATAAGAAAAACAACTATTGGGAGCACTATTATCCCTATCCCTTATGGTATGTCCAAATCCCTTAAATATAACCAACCCATCAAAATTTGGAACCAAAACTCAAATCCCCCCCCCCCCCCCCCCCCCAAAAACCAATAATTGGTATAGTCTGCTATAATTTAATCATCAAAACAGAAGAGTTTTTACCATAGCAACAAACACTTAACCCACTGAATTTGAATGTGAAGACTCTTCCTAAACACAATTATTTGTTGAAAATATTAGAGAAAAGAACACTAAATTGGGGTCACGAACTGAAGCTTTGACAGTGTAGCCGCATAGTAGCAAGAGCTTGACAAGGTATGAAGCTATGTAACCAGAAGCTCCAGTTAAACACACCACCTTCCCTGTTCCGCTCAACTTCTTCGCACCTCCGCCCCCCAACAAGCAGCTTCAACAATATTATAATTAGATTTTTGGATCAAGTTAGCAGTTTTACAATCGTTTAAGTCGCTTTGTAATCTTCTTATTAGATTTTGATTTATTATTAAGAAGCCAAGGAAAACCTTCGTATATAGATTTCCAAGTCAGCTAAACCTGTCCACCTTTCCTAATTACCGTGCTAACAATTTATACAATCTTTCCGTTATAACTTTGTTGCAATATGAGTCTTGTGAGATACCTTTGGTCGACTTTCGATGTGAAGCAAAGCTAATTTAATTACGGAATTATCCTTTTCATTTATTTATAATAGTTCCTCTGTGTAGCTATGTGTCCCCTGCTCTGCTCAATATTCCTCTGTTTTCCCCTGTATTCTTTTTTTTGAAGTGCATAAATTAGCAGCCACTGATGCTGAGCTTGTTTGAATACTGTAAGTCCTGTTAGTTTCTTTGGCATGCATTTTGAACTATGTTAACTTCTTCTTCTTCCTTTTTTATTTTTTATTTTTAATATTTTGTAATGTGAAAACTATCTTACTGAATGTATAATATATACTCACTTATTCTAACTGAATTCGGATACACTACGTGAACCATGTATCATCTCACTTGCTTATAACTTCTTTGGTGGTTTTAATTTTAAAGATGTCAATACGTAAAAACTTTCCAGCATTTG
This sequence comes from Parasponia andersonii, assembly GCA_002914805.1. Taxonomy (NCBI): domain Eukaryota; kingdom Viridiplantae; phylum Streptophyta; class Magnoliopsida; order Rosales; family Cannabaceae; genus Trema; species Trema andersonii. The sequence continues at coordinate 451,853 of JXTB01000029.1, forward strand.
TTGTTAAGAATTATTATATGTGATCTTCTTGTAAGATTTTAATGAAGTTATTTTGTCGAAGTTTAAAGCTACAACTAGTGAAGGTAAGAGAATGAGCTAAAGAGTAGCATTACAGCCAAGCAAACAGCAGGGTTTATATCACAAATTCACAACAGCATAGACACCTGCTCCTTATTATGAGTGTGCAAATAGTTTTACAGAATTGAATAGGCCTATCTAATCAACTCGTATTTTGATTACGTTTATTTGACTTAAAAGCGAAGAAACTTAAGTTTATACCTTATTGCTAACCACTCTTCCAGAACAAATTAGAGGAGGTTAGGACCAAGAACTGAAGGGCAGTGTTATGTGGTTTGCAATAACTTTATTGATCATATTCTCTATCAAGGGCATAATCTAAACCTTGAGGAAACCCTTCTCTTTCAGGCTTTCAACAGTGTCCCTCAGGCTTACTTCCAAAGGAGTGAAGTTAATACCCAAACCTTTTGCTTTCTCCTTTGACACTAAATGTGCTGGCACAAGAGGTTTGTCATCTTCACATCTGCAAATAATGGAAAAAATTAATTTTGTTGTTTCCGTTAATTTCAGTTTTAAGGGGGAAAAGAAGATGTGATCTAATATTCTTTTTCCAAAAACACATTTAGATTTTGCAAAATGGCAACAAAAACTCAAATTTTATTAATATGTTGAGAAGTGATTGCTTACTTTTCTGGAATGCTTAAAGTGGGGTAGAGTTGTCTCAGGATGTGCAAGACCTCAGAGACGTGCACAACATGCCCAACTATACAATGTCTTCCACTAGCTGAAGGAACTTCAAAGGCTTGAATATGTGACAATGCTACCTCTCTAATATCAACAATGTAAAAGACTGTATTGGGGAACGTTTGAGCTCCTGCAGCCAAAGGAAAAATGAAAAAGTAATCACAAGCGACCATAAAACCATTCTAGAGTGGTGGAAAAAAACATTTCATTGTAGGTCACTCTAGAAAGGTTTGGGTATCTCTAAAGCTTATTCTGAATCAATAAGCAGCCAACTGAGATTCCTGAGGGAAGTAGTTTATTGCAGAACCATATGATTAACACTCAAATGGAAGGAAAGAAATGAGCTCACTGTCTATGGCCGGACTAATTCAATATTTACTAGTTCCTTGAAGCTAAGAAATCGATAATGGAAAAGAAAGGATTCGCTGCTGATACGTACCGCTTATTAGATTCAGAAAGAACTCCGAAGTAGAATTAAGAGTAGGCTGTAACAAGGGACCAATCACAAACCCTGGATTTAACACGACCAAGTCAATCCGATTTTCTTTTGCGAACTTCACCGCAGCCTCTTCAGCTAAGGTTTTCGCAAGCGTATACCAAAGCTGGAGCAAAGAAATTGATGCATGTTATAGTCACTCTTGAAAAGTACGAATTAAAAACACTTCCAAAACTTAATCATTGTAACAAGGAAAATCGGAGAGTCGAAACACAGAAAAACTTTAATAGAACCTACATCATGTCAAACTTCTAACCAAGAAATGATTTAATTACATGCAAGCCTAACAGTGTACAACTGTTGACACATTTAGGCACCTTTGATTTCTCACAGAAAGCAGGATCTGAAACCCATGTCTCGTCAACTAAAACATCCGGTGTCAACGGTTTCTCATTGTACAAAACTGCAGAAATGGAAGACGTCAAAACTACTCTCTTTAGAGAAGGGACTTTTACGCATGACCTAAGAACGTTAAGTGTTCCCTTCACTGCAGGATCAAACAGTTGTGCCTGAAATGAAAACGAACCACTGAAGTTTCTACAAGAAATTTCGATGACAAAGCCATAGAAACACATGATTCTCCATCAAAGGAGATATGAAATTGTCTCATCGCCTAAAGTTGAACTCGTTAAGTTCATGTTGTTTTTATTCATTTTTTTTTTTCTTTCGTCATATCTTTCACTTCATTTTATGTTCCTTGGTTATAAAAAGTATAGAGATGAACCTTCGGGTCTGCAGGTGAAAGAAGTACAGGGGATGCCGTATGAAAGACACCTTCACACCCTTCTGCAACGAAATCAAAGGATTCTTCTTCCAATAAATCTGCTTTAAACAAATGAAGTCTTTCCTTAGCTCCATCAAGAGAAAGCAAGTGTTCTGTTTTCTTTGGATCATCTGCACCATACACAAAAACCAAGTAGAAGTTTCAGTTTCATATGGGAAAAACTAATAGGAAGAAACAACTATCCGGGATCAACCCATCAAAGTAATAGAACCGAAGTTTCTTTCTGCTCCCAAATAATTGGCATATCTACCTAATCTTCATGAGACACAGTATACATCAGAGACTGCTGATAGGATTTAGATTCAATATTATGTGTTTATTTAATTATTTCCCAGTAAAAACCAAGTCTTTGTAGAAAAATTTAATGAAAGGAATAAAGTAAAGAAGACAATACTAACTTGTGTCACGAACAGAAGCTTTGACAGTGTATCCACGTTGTAGTAAGAGCTTGACCAGGTATGATGCTACGTAACCTGAAGCTCCCGTTACACACACCACCTTCCCTGCTCCGCTCATCTTCTCAGGTCAGTAGCTTTGTGAAGTTTGTGGATTATGTTAATGTACTAATGAACGTTGGAACACTTCAATGTCAGCTATTGGTTCGATAAAATCAATTTTGGCATAGATAGCCTTGTCATCTTAGAAAGGAAGAACACAACACCAACAGCCACAAACAAGAAGACAACACATAATAACTGTGGGCCTAGCCACTAAGACAACACATTTTTGGATCAAGTTAACAATTTTGTGTTTGTAACAGTTGCTTTATGATTTATTATTATTATTATTATTTAACAAAATTTTGATATTGCAATTACATTTCAAACATTATGAGGATGCCAGTTGTGTCTGAGTCACACACAATGTATTATTTCATTAATAATTGACAGTGACGCATAAGCAACAACAGGCAGGGCCCTCCAATTCCTCCCTACCCGAATCAGTAAAGGTTTCCCATAATTCATTGACTTGTATCACCCTTAAAACTGATGATTTTAAAAAGTGCCGGGATAATATCTAAGCTAAGCACCCTCCAAGGCAAAAATAACTTATCGGATATATGAATATGAGCCTCAGTGGATAGAGGCCAGACTAGAAGATTAGATAAAACGCTCTTTAACATGTGGACCATTTATCACCTTGCTTTCTTAAAATCCTTGAATGTCTTAAATTTCAAGATGTCACCATGTAAAAGTTTCTATAGTTAATTGTTGTTAAATGCAGCACATCATCGATAGTCATATAACTAGTGAAAAGCTACCAGAAAATAAGCAAAATGGGCATACCATTAGAGAGATGCAGATAGAGTTACAGTCAAACACACGTGAGGCCTTATATAACAACGGCATACGTAACTGCACGAGCTGAGGGATACAAATAAGGATTACCTACAGTTTGATGTTTGTTTGCACAAATGTTCTTATCCAACTCATAATTTCACTATTTTTGTTTGGCCTATTTAAGGAGTAAACAATTTAATTATACCATAATGCTGACCACACTCACACAACAATTTACAGAAGTTTGGGAACCAAGAACAGGACAGAGATATCTGTTTTCCAATAACTTTATTGGCAAATAGTTTAAACTTTCAGGAAACCCTTCTCCTTGAGGGATTCAACAGTGTCCCTCAGGCTTACTTCCAAAGGAGTGAACTCAATGCCCAGACTTTTTGCTTTCTCCTGTGATATTTGATGTGTTGGTGCAGGCAGTTGGTCATCTTCGCATCTGAAAATAATAAGAAACGCCAATTTCATTGCTTAAGAGCTTTTGTCACATATGATCAATAAGTTTCGGCTAAAAAAAGTGATCTAAGATTCTTTCTTAAAATGCAAAATCAGCAGCTAGTTCTTCGATCGAATTTTCAAATGGAACCGAAAAAGTAGTAACTCTAGTAATAAGTTGAAATAATTTTAACATTTTTTTTTTAGTTTCTTTTTATTTTTCCCCCTGGAAAGAAGATAACTTACTTTTCAGGAATGCTTAAAGTGGGGTAGAGTGATCGTAAGATTTCCAAAGCTTCAGAAACATGCTTAACATGTCCAACTACACAATGTCTTCCACTAGCTGAAGGAACTTCAAATGCTTTAATATGTATCAATGCAACATCTCTAACATCAACAAATCTATATACTACATTGGGGAACGTTTGACCTCCTGCACCCAAAGTAAATCAAATAGTTATCATAATTTGCCATAAAACCATTCTAGAGTGGTGGAAAAATCACTCAGCATCCTAATCATTAGTTGTAGTCACTCTTGAAAGGTTTTAGTATCTCCAAATCATCTTTTGAATCCATAATCATCTAAATGAGACTCCTACCGGGTTGTCAATGAGAAGGAAAGAAATAAGATCACTCTCTATGTGCTTTTGAAAGATAAGAAAAACACTTTGCAAGACAGACGAATTCAGAAATATACTACTTACATGAAGCAAACTTCTCCATATTTTTTACTGCCGTACTAATGCAAAAGAAAGGATTACCTGCTGAAATATACCATTTAATAGACTTTGAATATACCCCGAACTGGAATTAAGGATTGGCTGTAACAACGGACCAATTACAAGCCCTGGGTTTATGGAGACCAAGTCAATCCCATTTTCTTTTGCGAATTTCCAAGCAGCATTTTCAGCTAAGGTTTTTGCAAGCATATACCAAAGCTGGAGAAATACCATGATGCATGTTATACGTCTCTTAGAAAGTATGAAAAAAAATCTTTCTAACAGTTAATAATTATAGCAAAGAAAAAGGAAAGGAATGCTTGAAACACTTAAAAACTTCATTAACATGTCTGTGACATAAAACATACATCATGTAAAATTTCCAACCAAAATATTCCACATAAAACCCAGGAATAGTTAAATTGGAGTCCTAAAAGTCTAAAGCTCAAAGGGAGAGGGCCTAACAATTTACTACTGTGCATCAAATTTACGAGAGACAAACTTAATTTAAACATTCCATTAAAACATAAATAAATAGACAAAGAGGAGCTTTGAAAGGGATATCAAGTAGGAAAAAATGAACAGATGTATGCACCTTTGATTCCTCACAAAAAGCAGAATCTGAAAACCATGTCTCGTCAATTAGCACATCTGGCGCCAAAGGTTTCCCATTGAATGAAACTGAGGCCATGGAAGATGTCAAAACTACTCTCTTTAGATGAGGAACTTTTACACACGACCTTAGAACGTTAAGTGTTCCTTTCAATGCAGGATCAATCATTTCTACCTGAAATGTTGGGAAAAGCCTCTGAAGTTACCACATTAAAGTTCTATGACCAAGCTATTGAAACACTTAGGATTTTTGCTAAAAAACGAGATAAGAAACGGTCTCGTCACCAATAGAACCTGTCAATTAGTTCAATTTTTTTCCCCTTTTATATCAATACGTATTCTCATGAACCAACTGCATATGTTGGATAAACTGAACCAAGATAAAGCTATCACAAGGAGGGAAAAAAAAGGTAAAGAAAGGAACTTTATAAATTTAAAAGGCATTTATGAACAATATGGAGATGAACCTTTGGGTCAGCAGGTGTATGAAGTATAGGGCAAGCTGTATGAAAGACACCTTCACACCCATCCACAACAGAATCAAAGGACCCTTCTTCCAATAAATCTGCTTTAAACAAATGAAGTCTTTCCTTGGCTCCATCAAGTGAAAGCAAGTGCTCTGTCTTCTTTGGATCATCTGGGCCATACACAAACACAAGTATGAGTTAAGTTTTTGATTCGATCAGAAAAACAACTATTGGGGGCACCATTATCCCTTTTGCTATGTCCAAATTCCTTAATTTTAATAAACCCATCAAAATTTTGGAGCTAAAGCTTCATTTTTTTCCCAGTAATGGTTATAATATAAAAAAAGCTATAATTTAATAATCAAAACAGAACACTTTGTAACATAACAACAAACACTTAACATACTGAATTAGAAAGTGGACTTTTAAACACAAATTCTTTGTTGATAAAGTTAGAAAAGAAAGAGTAAAGAACAGTAACTGGGGTCACGAACTGAAGCTTTGACAGTGTAGCTGCGTAGTAGCAAGAGCTTGACAAGGTATGAAGCTATGTAACCAGAAGCTCCTGTTACACATACCACCTTCCCTGCTCCACTCATCTTCTTCCCTCTGCACCAAAAACCCCTGTTAGTGGTTGATGATGAGTGTCACCGTCAGGGACGATATCCTCTCTCTCTATCTTGAAAGTTAAAACTGAGAAGTAGAACCATCATCGCTTTATTAGAAAACTAAACCTCCCCAATGTATGAATAGACTGAAATATCCTAGCGTTATCACCATCATTTTGTAATTACATAAGGTTCAAATTGTCATGTAGAATATTATAAAAGGAATCATTGTTATTAAAAAGTAGTTGGGTTATTTTCAGAAAAAGGCAAAAAAAAAAAAAATTGAAAAAAGACACAACATAACATCAGGTCTAACTTTCATTTTATTTATGAATTTTTTTGAAATTTTTTTCTTTTTATGGTGTATTATTTGGTTCATTATATTCCTTTATTAGTCTGAATATTATAATGGGACAGATATTTCTTTTACTATTTTTTTTGGCTGGAAAAAGATTTTTTTTTTCTCTTTTTAATCTTTTCTCACTTGATAGTTGATTCAAGCTTTCGTTTCATTTCGGATTAACATGTGAAAGTTTCATATAATAATAATAAAAAAACTAAAACAAACAAAGAAGGGAAACAAAAAATGTCGGGGACAGACTTGGACGTTTTAGAAATTTTTGTTTCCATACGGCATGTCGTTTTCTAGAGACGCCGTTTATCAAAGGAGTTGGTGATATAAATGAAACTCCGTTGATGGTTTTATTATACTTTGATGCACTTGTGATATATGATAATTCAAGTCTATTGTTCTTTAGCTGAAAGAGAATTCAGCGAGCAAGACAAAGCAACACCAAAATTACATAAAATGAAACAAATAGAAGTGAAATAATAACTGGAGAGACAACTCCATTTAGCGAAGTTCTAGATAGGAATCAAAGCATAAAGACAATCACAAGATAGAATTGTTGAGTCTGAATCAAAGAGAAGTCACTGCATGAACATGACAGAGTTGTTGTCGTCAACAAATAAGTATAGCTCCACTTGAGACAACTGAGAAGTGTGAACCAAAAACCTGCAGTCAAATAAGATAGTAATGAGAAACAATGTCTAAATAGATTCTCTTATACAGTTCTGTTACTTCAGAAACTAAAATTGTACCAATTCAAATAAAGAAGTGCTGCCAAACTATAAAAAAAAAAAAAAAAAAAAATAAAAATAAAAAAGGAAAGAAAGCAAGACCCACCAGAGAGCGAATCCGAGTAGCCCAGGGTGGTGTCGCAGAAAGGCTTTGGGTGACGATTCATGAAAGAATTGGCGAAGAAGTTGCAGGCCAGTGCGACCGAGGCTGCGATTGCGAGACCGGCGAGGAGCCTGAAAAGGTCGTCCTTGGAGGGAAAGAAATCATCGGGTGGCTCCCAGAGAAATGAGTTTGAAGAAGAAGAAGCGTAAGCATTGGAGTGGGACTTGGGTTTTGGNAAAAAAAAAAAAAAAAAAAAAAGGAGGGGGGAGGGGGGTAACTAATTTCAAGAGAAGTTATCTCTAAGCAAAAGAGTTGAGAAAGAGAAGAACAACTTACAGAGATGCAGTTTCTAATAAACCAATTGTGTTTTAAATTCCTGCACAAGAATCACGTATCTTCAGCTAAAGTCAGGCCTAGTGGGAATAATTTGCATAGTCTCGAGATGTGGCAATGTAGTTACCTGATTAAATTGAGAAAAGTCCGTCTTTTGATACTTGAACATTTGAAATGAATGCATTACTGTAGTGGGATATACGAACTGCATTTAACCGAAAGCCATATATCAAATAAGACGCTCGGAGTCTCCAGATTTCTCATAATAAATTGTAACTAACAATTCTAAAAACAAAATAGACTCAAAACACCAAACTCAGTTTTGAAGCATGATTCAGAAAGAGCATGTCTATGGACGGAGGGAAGGTAATAGAACAAGTGAAGTGACAATAATTTATTATCATTGCTACTTAAAGAAGTAGGAGAGAGGAAAGGAGTTGTACTTGTACTAGCAGGCGTCCTCCTCCACCTCATCTTAATTGAATAAGTCTTCGTCATCCTCATCTGACACTATATCTGAACTCGGGATGTTCTCAATCATGGGCCAATCCTCCCCTGTCTCCCTTCGGAGTCGCTGTATTTGCAAATCACACTTCGTGATGCTTAGATGAGATAGAATAGTAGAAAGTGTTCTAGGCAAACACTGGAGTTTATTGCAGTGCGAAACTTCCAACCTCTCAAGGGCGGTGAGGCATTGAAAGGCCTCCTCATCTAAGGCCTTAAGGTTCCCGCAAAACTGGATTATAATGTGCTTTAAACTCGAAGGCAATCCCCCTTCCAGAAGAAAATCCTGCCCAGCAAAACTATTTATGCTCAAAATCTCAAGAGATGGAATGCAGCGTCCATTTGTTGAGCCCTTGGGAGTAAAGGCAACAGTTGGTCACAATCGAACATATAAAGCTTTATCAAGGAGGAAAGATAATCAAGTAAGGACACTTTGAGTCTTGGACACATCCGCAAGCGAAGTTCCTTGAGACAAGGAAAAACTCCACCCTCTACATCGGCTTCAATAAATGACCATTCTTCTAGATTTGGCATGCACACAATTTCCAATCTCTCCAGAGATCTAAATGGCTTAGTTCCTACTGGAGAATCAGCATTGGAATAAAACTCTGAACCTGTTCTTCGCAGACCGTACATATGTGACATTCGAAGTCGTTTGAGGGAGGGCAGCTACCCCAACGACGGTAAAATGCAGCAATCTTCACAAGCACATAGAATCACCTCTTCTAAATTAGAGTACAAATGATCTCCAACCCAATTTGGGAAACTGGTACCTTTGTAGCGGTTGAGATTGAGTTCCTTCAAGTTTGCATGAGGTTGGAGGGCTTCAAGTACTTCCCCTTCTTTCTGGGAGACATCAGGCTCATGACTAGAACCCCAGCCCAAACATAGCCTACTAAGGAAACTCTTATTCTTTAATTCAGCCTCCAAAGCATCCTTAGCATCAACAACATTTTCTAGTCCAAATAATCCAAAGACTTCCATGCAGATCCTGAAGCTCTTTTAGATGCTCAATGCCTGCAGATCCGCTATTTTTGCTCATAACAAATTTATCTAAACTCTGTAGAGTTTTCATCTTACCAATTTGTTGTGGCATCTCTTGTAGTCCACTAGGAGTGTAAAGATGTCGCAAGTTGATTAAAATTCCTATATTTGCTGGCAGTTCAGCAGGTGAGCTACAATTCTTCAAAAGTAGGGTTTGCAAATTATACAAATTACAAATTATTTCTTGAATCTCTTGAATTGAACCGTCGGACAAGTCCAAGTACTTTAAATACTTTAAATACCCTATCGAATCAGGCAACTTGTTTATATAACATTTGGGTAAAGAGAGCACTCTAAAGCAATGTCTTGTACATATAAGTGATTCAAGCAAGTGCACCACTGGCAAGGACCATCTACCACAATGCGACTCTGGTAACGTCAAGAAGGTGCACAAAACATTAGCTTTGGATAAGCCCTCAAATATCTTAGGGCCTATATGACCAAAGACGAATCTTGCCAGCACAATTAGAAAATTTAGTATCATCCATCCCTAAACGAAACTCATTAGAGACAAAAATAGCTAAATCATGCAAAAGATCATGCATGTGAAAAGCCTGTTCACCGTCGTGTGTTGGTTGAAAAAATGACTTTGACCTAAGATCTTGGAAGTACTCCTCTCCAACTTCTTCCATTCCCTTTTCGTTCTTTGGATGCAAAAATCCTTCTGCCATCCATATTAAGATTATCTTTTCTTTTACAAATTTATAATCTCTGGGAAACATAGTGCAATATGCAAAACATGGCTTTAAGTCTGAAGGAAGATAATAATAACTCAACCACAAAGCTGTAAGAGTACCAATTTTTCACCTTTCATACAGCCCCCATACACCATTGTTCAGTATATTTTTCCCATTCCTCCTCATTCCGGTTATCACGTAAGAGAGCTCCAATTGACAATCTCGCTAGAGGAAGACCATTACACTTATCAACGATTTCTCTACTAACTACTTGGATATTCGAGTAGTCCATATCAATCGAGGAATGTTAAGCAAATAATCTCCAGCCATCATCATCGGATATTCGATCTAGTTGATGCATTGACCCAGCTTTCATAATTGATGCTACATTTGTGTAGCGTGTTGTCACAATAATCGTACTTCCATGCGATCCTTACTTGAAAGAACTCTTTAAGACATCCCACTTTGGAGGATCAATTCGTTCCAAATATCATCAAGAACAAAGAGAATCTTCTTCCCCATCAAGACCTCCTTAAGTTCAACTTGAAGGTCATGTAGCTCATCAGTTTTACATATTTCATAATTAGTGACCTTCTTGAAAGTTATTTTCATCACTTTCTCAGAATCAATTTTATCGTCTCCCACAGTGACCCATGCTTTGTTATCAAAGCTTTTATTGAGCAAGAGCAGTCTTGCCAATACCACCCATTTCCACTATGGGAATCACATATAATAATTCATCATCACTACTGCCATCCGCTAGTAGCAACTTATTAATAATAGCTTCTTTATCAACATCCCTCCCATAAACATCAGATTCATCTACCAAAGGAGCAATAATTAATCTCTCTGGCAGCTTGGTTTTCACATTTACCAAACCAAGCTTATTCTTTTGCTCTAAAAGAAACTTCATTTTTTTCCAAGGATCTCATCTATCTCTGGCTTTATCGCCTTGTCAAATGAAGATAAGTTGAGTTTCGTCGGCAACTCACTTGTGACGCTGCTTTGCGATTCGCCCTCCAGTTCTTTTCGCAATGCTTCAGTGTTGATCTTATAAACCAAGTCGTCTGCATCATAAACCGTATCTTTGAGGTCGTCAAGCCACTTCTTCACCCTTTGGTCTTTGATTAGCTTCTCCTCAGCATCATTGAGCAGTAGTCTAGCCGAGTTCAACGTAGTATTCAACTTCTTGAGGAGCTTAACAATGGCTTCTTTTCCTCTGAACATGTCCTCCGTCCCCGAAGCCAACCTGTCGACCAGCACATCGAGTCAAGCAGAGAGAAACGCTCCGCCAAAAAAATTCAGCAGCCATAGCTTTCGAACTTATAAAAGGATCAACAGAAAGATCGATGAACACAAGTATTGCAAACAGCGGAGAGGTGAAATTCATGTAGCGGTGAACGTAGACTTTACGATTGGAGAGACTCAGATTCAAGTAGACATGGATCCATCATTTGTGGTTGTGGCAATTGTTTATTCTATGTCAATATTTTAAGTTAGGAAGCGAAAGAATACGTTTGAATTTCACTCAGTTCTTCTTTAGCTTCGGACTTGTAAGAGTAAATCACAGAGTAACTTAAGGAAAAAAAAAAAAATAAATAACGTGTTAATTAAATAGACAATTCAGGGCTGTCACCTAAGTGAAAAAAAGAAAAAAAAAAACTAAACAATAAAAAAAATAGAAATAAATAAGATATACAATGTTGGTTCACTTTAAATGTATGTGGTAATAGAATTTTGTGCTTTCACGTGTTTTTGGTGCAAGCAAATTGATCACATTTTAATAGTCAACGAAGGAAAACATATTTATGAACTCTACATTATGGCATATAAAGAAAGATAATTTACGTGAAAAAAGCTATTATGTTATCCAAAAGACTGCCATGTCTATAGAAAAGCGGGAAACATTAATATGACTATTTATGGTTAATTTCACCAGGTTTTATGTTCTCAGATGATTTTACAACTGGTACTTTTCCAGCACCAGCTAAATGCTACAGATATTGTAATTTTAAATTAGCTGATCAGTCTACAAGCTTAGAAACTTTTTAAATAGATTCTTAAATCAGTCAAACCCGTCCATCCTTCCTAATTAATTTACCCTCCTAACATTTCCTACCATATGTTTGCTTGTGAGTGCTATCTTAGTGATTGAAAACGATAGAGTTCTGAGCTTAGTGCGTGGTCTGATAATTATAACATGCAAATCTTTGGTTGACCAATGACATGACATAGTAGGGACCAAAGCAATATGAATTACTAAATTATGCTTAGACTTGTTTATAATGGTAAACTATTTTAAAGGGTAAAACAATTAGTTACTCAATTTCAAATTTCACTCATTTCGAAATAAAGAATTTTCTTAAATTCAAAATTTGAGCTTAGAGGAAACAAGTCATGTACGAATTTCTCACACATATAGCGAGGGTAAACGTGTGTCTGATCACCAATAATAGATTATATTTTTTTTTATAAGAATATGTATTAATTATCAATTAATATTGATTTAAGTTCACTGTGGTATGAAATGTGCTTAATATAACCCCGAACAAAACATGAGACATATCTGTACTTATGGATCGTACCTGACTTGAAGTATTTGAGTTTAATTAGTACGAGCACCGTATCGTACGCTATTTTATTAGGTCGTGTCAAATACGATATAAAAGACGAGTGTGCTTACCTTTCAAAGGTTGTACCAGTTGACATCTCTAGGGGTGGATACTCGTCCAAAGTCTTTGGAGTTTTTATTTTGGCCTACGTGTTGTATTGGTTAACTTTGACTTTGTATTCCTTCTTTATTTTAGTTTGATTTAATTTGTTGGTTTTTGGGTTGGGGTCCCAACCTTGTTGGGAGCTAATGCTTCTTCCCTCCTTAAAGTCAGTTTTGGCTTAAAAGAGAAAAGAAACAAGTCATGTAAATGAATGCATGACAATTTTGGTTATTTTCTTGGTAGTTTATCGATTAATGTAACAATTTCATGTGACCTTTGGGGTCAAACCAAAAATTTCATTCTGATTGAGGAAGTCTCAGCAACACCAATTTTATATTCCTCTAGGAAAGAGTAGTCCTAGTCCTGCAGCTACTCCTTATATTCCTATATGTTCAATATTGTTCTCAGCGCACTCCTGTTTTCCTCTGCTTTACTCAATATTCCCTTGTATTCCCCTCTTCCTCTCTGCCCTGTATTCCTACGCTTTACTTAATATTAATATTACACTATTTTTGCTTTCAAAAGAAAAAAAAAAAATTACACTATTTTCCTTCACTCTACTCAATAATGCTTATTTTTCCCAATTAATCTCTACTGTGTTATCGAAGCACACAAATGACCACCCACTGATGCTAAGCTTCTATCAGTGCCTTCATTCTGGGAGCTATTTCACAAACAATACTGAGAGCATTTTTGTTAAGTTTGAATCCATTACAATTGTCGAAAGTTGGAAGTGATTTTGTTTAGGTTCTTGACTTCGTCATTTTTCATTATGATCGAGACTGTCTTATGGATAGTAGAATCACTGACTCTAAGTGAAGTCTCATACACGACCCTAACAGGTGAACTACGATGTATGAACTCACTTGGACTCCATGTGGAATTTGGATTTTTGGAAGAAGAGAAAAAAAAAAATTCAAGGAATTTTATTTTCTTAATTTTTTTTTAAAAAAAACAAGAATTTGATTTGATATTATTTTTTAGTATATAAAATGTTTGACACATAATTAGTAAAACTAAGTATGTGAAAATAAAGTTCTATAAAATTTTAGGAAAATCATTTTTCTCTTTCTTTTTTCATGGAACTTTTCTTGTAATTTTTTTTTCTTCAAAATTCGGATTCTTAACGGAGCCTAAACGTATTATTCCTTGGTTGTTTTAATTTTAAAGAGGCCAAGATGTAGAAACTTTCTAGCAATGTTGTAAAGAGCTGTTATGCCATCTTTTTTTTAAGATTTTAATGCAGTTATATTATTGAACTTTGCAGTTACAACTAGTAAAGTACAATGGTCCTGATACTACAGCCAAACAAGCATCAAGATCTAAATAGCAATGACATACCCACCTGCCCGGATTTTAGTATGTGAAAATAATCTTACAGAACTGAGAAAGGACCAAATATCCAAATCATGGTCAATTAATTATATTTGCTTAGCAATGTAAATATTAAAGTCATGCTTTGTTGCTATTAACTCTTACACTACAAATTACAAGAGGTTGAAAACCAAGAAAAGAAGGGCAGACTTTTTGTATGTAAAATTCATCGTAGTTTCTGCCAAGGGAATAATCTAAACCTTGTGGAAACCCTTCTCTTTTAGGCCTTTAACAGTGTCCCACAGGCTGGCTTATAAAGGAAACCCTTCTCTTTCAGTGCCTGAAATGAAATCCAACCTTTGAATAAGTTTCCGCAGGAAAGTTCTATGACTAGGCCGTTGAAACACATATATGGTTTTCAAGTGTGTTCAAAGGAGACATGAAATTGGTCTCATTGCCTAAAGTAGAACTTGACATATTTAGTTTATTATTGTTTTTGTTTATATGTTTTTACTTAACCCAAAATGAATTTGTTGGATTAATTAAAAAAACCCCAAAGGCAAAGGTTGGAGAGTAACATGGCTAAAAAATATAGACGAGGAGATGTTGCAGCTAAAACAGATTAACAGAAATAACAAAGAGTTCATTATCTCTTTCAGAATCAAGGAGTGTAAAAAATCAATTCAAAGCTATGAAAAAAGAAAAGAGAAATTAATACAACCAGGTCAGATTACAACAAAGGGAGAGAAATAGAAGAAAAAAAATTTATTTATTCACTTTGCAGCTATTTGGAAGGTTTTAGCAGTATATAGATCAACTTTTGGGTCAGTGGATGAATAAAAGTACAGGTGATGTTAAGTGAATGACAACTTCAGACCCATGAGCAACAGAATTAAGATAGTGGACCTGTTGGGCCAACCTTTGGTTCAAAGATTAGTTGGTTTGACACGTCAGCAAAATAGTTATAAATAAGAACTTGAAGACGAATTCTGTTAAGACAGTTAGAGAGAGTGTATCTCTTAAAGGCTTAATAACTGTGTACTAGTTACATAAATAAAAGGGTGTAAGTCTATTGATTTTATATAGATTCATTCATTATTAGAAACGGGTGTAACAAGAGTTCTAGGATATAGGTCCTTCAGAGAGATTGTGTAACTGTGACTTTGTAATCTGAGATTTGTGAGGGCCAAGAGGTTGTTCTTTGCTTCCTGGAGTGTGTGACCTTGATAATTTTCTTAGTGGATTTCTGGAGGCTGGTCCAAAGTGGATGTAGGACTCAATTTTGAGTCTGAACCACTATAATTTCTTGGTGTCGATTCTGTGTGTTTTGCTATGTTGATTTCTGGTTTTGAATGTTAATTTCTTGAGTTGAATTGAAGCAATCTTCAACACCTATTTATAGGCTTGGAGATGCCATGCATCATCTACGTGCACAAGGAAACTATATGGTGGTTTACGGATGGAGGTTGGAAGGTATGGAAGTAGGGAGTCAGGAAGTTGTTTCTTATATTCAAAACTGATTGGGCTGGCCAAAACTTGGGTTGACTTTCAATATCTATAGGTGAATATATATAAAACTAGACAAGTGCTGCAAGATAATAAGCAAAACATGCATTACATCAGAGACATGAAGATACAGTTGCAGCCAAACACACTTGCCTTGGATAACAATGATATACACACCTGCACTGATTGAGGGATGCATTTTTAAACAATATGAGGTTTGTGCAAACAATTTTATTCGTGCAAACAATTTTATTCAACTCATAATTGCATTACTTTTATTTGGCTTAATTTAGGATTGAACCCATTTGAGTTATACCATATTGCTGACCACTCTCACACAACAACAGAACAGAGTTATCTTGTTTGCACTAACTTTAATCAGGAAAAAGTCTCAAACTTTCAGGAAACCCTTCTCCTTGAGGGATTCAACAGTGTCCCTCAGGCTTACTTCCAGAGGAGTGAACTCAATTCCCAGACTTTTTGCTCTCTCCTGTGATATTTGGTATGTTGGTGTGGGAGGTTTGTCATCTTCACATCTGCAAATAATAAATTTTGTCACAAATGATCAATAAATTTTGGTTGAAAAATATGATCCAAGATTCCTTTCTTAAAATGCAAAACCCGCAACTCATTTTTCTATCAAATTTTCAAATGGAACCAAAACAAAAAAAAGTAGTAACTTTAGTAATAGGTCAAAACGATAACTTTTTTCCCCTTACTTTTCAGGAATGCTTAAAGCGGGATAGAGTGATCGTAAGATTTCCAAAGCCTCAGAAACATGCTTAACATGTCCAACTACACAATATCTTCCACTAGCTGAAGGAACTTCAAATGCTTTAATATGTATCAATGCGACATCTCTAACATCAACAAATCTATATACTACATTGGGGAACGTTTGAGCTCCTGCACGCAAAGTAAATCAAACAGTTAACACAATATACCATAAAACCATCATATCTCAATAAGAAGGAAAGAAATACGCTCACTATCTATGTGCCTATG
Organism: Parasponia andersonii; assembly: GCA_002914805.1. NCBI lineage: Eukaryota > Viridiplantae > Streptophyta > Magnoliopsida > Rosales > Cannabaceae > Trema > Trema andersonii. Next base: position 468,305 of record JXTB01000029.1, read on the forward strand.
AAAGATAACAATAACACTTTGCAAGACAGACCAATTCGAATATTGCTACTTACTTGAAAGATTGTTCTCTATACGATTGCAAAGTGTCGTACTAATGCAGAAGAAAGGATTAACTATCATATAGAGAACAATCTTACACCGTTAATTCAGTATTGAGTCTATTGACTATCTATGCGCATTAGATTGTTCTCTATATTTTTAACTATTGTACTAATGCGGAAGAAAGGATTAGCTGCCGAAATATACCATTTAATAGATTTCGAATGTTCTCTGAGCTGAGATTAAGGATTTGCTGTAACAAGGGACCAATCACAAGCCCTGGGTTTATGGAGACCAAGTCAATCCCCTTTTCTTTTGTGAATTTCCAAGCAGCCTCTTCAGCTAAGGTTTTTGAAAGCATATACCAAAGCTGGAGAAATACAATAATGCATGTTATACTTCTCTAAAGAGTATGAAGAAAAATCACTTTATCAGTTAATAATTGTATCAATGAAGATGGAAATGGAATAGTTGAAACATGTAAAAACTTCATTAACGTGTCTGTGACATAAAACATACATCATGTAAAATTTCCAACCAAATCACGTAAAAACCCGGGAACAATTAAATCAGAGTCCTAAAATTGTAAGCTCAAAGGGAGCAGGCTTTGAAAGAGATAAGTAGGAAAAAATTAACAAAATCTACACACCTTTGATTCCTCACAGAAAACAGGATCCGAAAACCATGTCTCGTCAACAACCACATCTGGTGTGAGAGGTTTCCCATTGAACAAAACTGAAGCAATGGAAGATGTTAAAACTACTCTCTTTATGGAAGGGGCTTTTACGCATGACCTTAGAACGTTAAGAGTTCCTTTCAATGCAGGATCAATCAGTTCTGCCTGAAATGTTGGGAAAAAGAACCTCTGAAGTTTCCACATAAAAGTTCTATGACCAAGCTATTGAAATACTTAAGATTCTTGCTAAAATGGAGAAACGGAATTATCCCATCACCTAAAGTAAAACCTGTCAACTAGTTCATTTCATTATGGTTTTAATTTTAATTATCTATATGTTTTCTCATGACCAAACCGCATATGTTGGATAAACTGAACCAAGAAAAAAGCTATGAAAAGAAGAAAAAAAAATGTAAAGAATGAAACTTGTATAAATTCAAGTTGCAGCTACATGAAAGGCATTTAACAATATAGAGATCAACCTTTGGGTCAGCAGGTGTATGAAGTACAGGGCAAGCTGTATGAAAGACACCTTCGCACCCATCCACAACAGAATCAAAGGACCCTTCTTCCAATAAATCTGCTTTAAACAAATGAAGTCTTTCCTTGGCTCCATCAAGTGAAATCAAGTGCTCTGTCTTCTTTGGATCATCTGGGCCATACACAAACATAAGTATAAGTTCAGTTTTTAATGGGATCAGAGACACAACCACTGGGGGCACTATTATCCCTTTTGCTATAATCCCTTAAATTTAATAAACCCATCAAAATTTTGGAACCAGCTTCATATTTTTCCCCAATAATTGGTATAATAAGCTACAACTTAATTATCTAAAACGGACGACTTTGTACCATAACAACAAACACTTTTCACTTAATTTGAAAGTGAAGATTTTTAAACACAATTCTTTGTTGAAAAAGTAAGATAAGAAAAGAGTAAAGAACACTAACTGGGGTCACGAACTGAAGCTTTGACAGTGTAGCCGCGTAGTAGCAAAAGCTTGACAAGGTATGAAGCAATGTAACCAGAAGCTCCTGTTACACATACCACCTTCCCTGTTCCGCTCATCTTTCTGTTATAAAAATATCCTCTGTGTCTCTCGTAAGATTGTAGAGTTGGTACTAGAACCATCGTATTTTTATTAGAAAAATTAACCCAAGACCGAAATACCCCCGCGTTATCACAACTGTCAACTCTAATTTTTGTTTTTATTTGAGACAAAACGGTACTGTGCCAATTTCAAAAAAAAAAAAAAAATACTGTGCCAAAAGACCATTTTTTTCTGGAGTATTATTTAGTTGATTATATTTCTTTACTAAACATTATTCGTTGTGCACAAATTGGTATTAATATTATATATATTAAATTTAATTTATAATTAGATTTAATGTATTATAATATTAAAAAATATATTTATTTTAATGAGATGAATGTCACATAATTTTTTATTTCCAGAACTAAATTTAACTTAAAGTATAATTAATATTAAATTAAATATAATATTATATAAAATATTTATTTTGATGAGACGAATGTAATATAATTATTTACTCGATGAACTGAATTTAATATAAAGTATCGTTAATATTAAACTAAATATAATATTACATAATATATATATATATTACAACTAATCATAGCACGAAAAAATATAATACGATCAATCATATCATGTTAGAAATTTTTTAAAAATTTTAAAAATAGAATGACGAGGAATTTTTACCCTCTTTTTGCTTCAAGCTTAATATATATACATATAAGCTTAATATATATATATATATATATGTATAGATAGATTAGTCTGAAAATTATAATGAGGATAGATATTTTCACTGAAATTTGGTAGTTGACAAAAGCCTCAGGTTCATTTCGGATGATATGCACAAGTTTCAAAAAAAATATATGCACAAGTTTCATAGAGCAAAAATAATTAAATAAAATGCATAAAAAAAAAAGGGGAGACTTGGCGTTTATAGGTACTTTGTTTCCATACGGCATGTCGTTTTTAGAGCAGCCGTTTATCCAAGAAGTCTATATTATACGACATGATACAACGTAAGCTGTGCGTCAAGCTGATACTTTTGCTTTATGATCGTCGTATTATATTCTGATGCACTTGTTATTAACTTGCAAATGTAAATAGGCCATGCAAATAGCATATAGACACACATTTAGATAACATGCTAGTTTAAGTACTTGAAATAATGTGCTAGTTAAAGTAAACTAAACTGATGTCAATTACCATATTGCTAATTACACTTGCACAGTCAACCAAAGGATAGAGCTATCTCATTTGTCGCAATGACTTCATTTATAGTGATTTCTGTCCTTAATTTTGTGGAAATTATGTATCTTCAAGCTTTCAACAGTGTTTCCAGAGTCACTTCCAAAGTTTTTATTTTTCTTTTTTTCTGGGAGATATCACCATTAAGTATATGCAAATTGAGGTTAAATTTCTGCTGAAAATGGAACCAAATCGGGCTCTTGGCATCTTAAAATTATAACCGACTCTTCACAAATGCTCTGCACAATATTGTTCAGATCGTGAATGTGTCAAAGCGACATCTCTAACGTCGAAGTATCTATAAACTAGGTTGAAAAATGTTGCTTCTCCTGTTCTGCAACAGAACGAAAAGAAAAATAATGCCTAGTTGAATTCCTTAGTCATTTTAATGTTAACAATATCAAGACGTAAAAAGTTTCTATGATCGTTGCTAAATTCCCTTTTTTCCTTGTGATCTTATTATAGGATTTCGATACGGTTAAACTAATTAAGTTGACACCTACATCTAGTCAAGTGAGTGCTGCAAGGATATGAGCAACATAGTTATGCTATTACGGCCAAACGAACAGCAGGGTTGATATAAGAATGGCATATACACCTGCAACTGAATGTGTAGGTGCAAATAGTCTTAAAGAATTGAGAAAGGCAAAATATCCAACTCATACTTTTATCACTTGTATTTCGCTTAGCAGCAAACCTATTGAAGTTATTTTTATTGCTAACCCCTCTTAGACAACAAATTAGAGGAGGTAAGGAACCAGGAACAGAAAAGCAGGTTTATACCTTGTTGAATAATTTGAAGATTTTGTGTTATCTTCCGTAATTAGTTTGCAAAGATTTCTTACAATCTTTTCATATTATTATTCTTTATCTTTTAGAGCTATTTTAGGAAATTATCTTCTTAATTGATTTTGTTGTTCCTATCTTTTAAGTTTGAAATTATACATATGGTGTTAGACCTAGTCTATAAAAGAATCTGTAATTAGCTCTAAAAAAATAAGAAGCTTTGCTGTTTTTGCCTTCATTTTTGTCTCCTATTTTCGTCTACATGGTATCAGAGAGGAAATAGTTGAGGAGAAATATATAAACAAGTACTTACCGGAGCAGAATGGAGCATTATAGAGGTTTCATTTGAAACTGTCCAAGTCGCTCCCGCAAATGCTACCGCAGCAGCTTCTGATTCCTCCTTTGTTACACTTCAAATCACCTCTCACAAATTAAATAGAAAGAACTTCCAACAATAGTCCATATTTGTATAGATGGGGATTCGAGGGCGCAGGAAATTAGGCTATCTTGATGGCTCTAAATCAAGACCCAAAGAAACAGACTCTTCATACCAAACATGGGATGTTGAAAATTCTATAGTTATGGCTTGGTTGATCAACTCTATCAATGAGGATATTAGCCCAATTTCATGCTTTATCCTACAGCAAAAAGCATATGGGATGCTGTTAGGAGGTGTTACTTAGATATGAAAAATTATACTCAGATATATAATTTGAGAGACACGGCTAGAAATTTGAAATAGAGTAATTTAAGTGTCACACAATACTTCAATACCCTCACAACACTTTAGCAAGAGTTAGACATCTTCAATCATCACAACTGGAAGTGTTAAGAAGATGCTGCCCTATATAAAAGCATCGTTGAGAAGGAACAAATCTATGATTTTGTCTCTAGCCTAAACAAGGATCTTGATGAACTTCAAAGTCGAACCCTAGCCCTAAACCGCTGCCTTATATTGATGAAATCTTTGTTGAAATGAGAAGCAAAGAATTCAGGAAACAAAAGATGCTTAGTTCGAAGGACTCAATTATCACTGATAATTCGGTGATGGTTGTGTACAACCAATCCAACTTCAACAGAAATGGGTCTCAGACAAGCAGAAAATTAGGAAGCTTATAGTGTGATCATTGTAACGGCCCACATTATACTCAGGAGACTTGCTAGAAGCTTCATAGCAAACCTACAAATTGGCGAGAAAAGGAAAATAAGCGCAATGGAAGAGGCTCTCAAGATAATAGAGCTGAAACAGATCCTCCATAAAAGGACATTAACGAGGCACACTAGATTATCTTGAGTAAAGAACAACTGGAGTAACTCTATAAGCTTTTGACCCCATCGCAGCCAAATACTTCTCTGTTGGTACAATGAGATATTTGTTTATCTATTGGGTCTTCTGAAAATCATGAATCCTGGATAATATATTCTAGGGCATCAGACCATATGACCAGCCATGGAAGTTTATTTTTCTCATATATTTCCAGTCCTAGTAACATAAAAATTAGGATTGTCAATGATGATTTATCTGTTATGACAGGAATTGGAACCATTCATATTGCTCTGAATATCATTCTTAAATCAGTTCTTCATGTTCCTTAATTGACTTACAACCTTTTATTTATTAGCAAGTTAACAAAGGATCTAAATTGCTTGGTACAATTTTCACATTGTGATTGTCTATTTCGGGATCATTTGAGGAAGAGGATTAGCAGTGCTAAGGAACGCAGAGGACTTTATTACTTTGATAAGGATTTCGGTGTGATTAAACAAGCTCTATCTACTATTTTTTCTTTTTCTTTGATGTCTGATGTTCAAAAAATAATGTTGTGGCATTATAGGTTAGGCTATCCAAATTTTCTTTATTTAAAGCGTTTGTTTCTAGATCTGATTCATAATAAAGAGCTTGTGAATTTACAATGTGAGGTGTGTTAGTTAGCCAAGCATCATCATACCACTTTTAGTTCTCAACTATATAAATCTTCCAAATCTTTTACAATAATCCATAGTGATATTTGGGGTCCTTCTCGTGTCAAAAATCAAAAGTATTTTAAATGGTTCATCACTTTTATTGATGATCACATTAGAATATGTTGGGTGTATTTAATGAAAGAAAAATTAGATTCTTAACAAATTTTCAAGAATTTTCATGTCATGATTAAGACTCAATTTTAAGGGGAATTATAAATTTTACACACTGATAATGGGAAAGAGTATTTTAACTTGATACTTGGGAATTATCTTCTAGACCATGGCATAATACATCAAAGCTCATGCACTGACACCCCTAACAAAATGGAATTGCTGAGAGAAAAAATCGTAACCAATAACTAACGACAAGTCTCAAGACCAGTAACTAGTAACTGGTAACTAAATTGGTTACTAGCCATAAGACTAGTAACCAGAGAAGCAGATAACCAATTACCAATCACAAGACTAGTAGCTAATAACTAGAGGAACTAGTAACCGGTAATCGGTTCCGAATTAATTAATAGTAACCAAATTGATTATTTGTCACTAGATGAAAAAGAAAATATTCTATGAAAAATATATTAACAAAATATATATAAAAATATAATGAAATAGATAACCAAATTGGTTACTAGCCACAAGACTAGTAACTAGAGAAGTCGATACCAATTACCAGTCACAAGACTAGTAACCAATAACTAGAGAAACTATTAACTAGTAACCGGTATCTAAATTAGTTAGTAGTAATCAAATTAGTTATCAACTGTAAGACTAGTAACCAGAGAAGTCGATAACTAATCACAAGACTAGTGGCTAATAACTAGAGAAACTAATAACTGGTAACCGGTACTAAATTAGTTAGTAGTAGTCAGACTGGTTATTTGTCACTAGATGAAAAACAAAATATTCTATGAAAAATATATTAACAAAATATATATAAAAATATAATGAAACAGATAACCAAATTGGTTTCTAGCCACAAGACTAGTAAATAGAGAAGCCGATACCAATTACCAGTCACAAGACTAGTAATCAATAACTAGAGAAACGAATAACTGGTAACTCGTAACCAAATTAGTTAGTAATAGTCAAATTAGTTATTGGTCAATAAAGTAATTAGTAATTAGAGTTACGATTAAATAAGTAATCTATGTTTTTTTTTTAAAACAGTTACTAAGGTTGCATTTGTTAACCATAGCAACTAGTAATTAACTAGATTTGGTTGATTTGATTACCACCAAGAGGCAAGAAGAGAGGAAAAAAAAAGTAGGAATCCAAATAATTAGTGATTAGAATAATCAATAATAAATTAGTTATTACATTTTTTTTTCATTTTTTTAGTAAATAAATTGTAAAAGGTTTTTAAAAAATAACAATTACCAATAACTGGTAACTAAATTGGTTATCAGCTATAAGGCTAGTAACCAAAGTCATAAGACTAGTAGCCAATAACTAAAGAAACTAGTAATTGATAATCGGTACCAAGTTTATTAGTAGTAATCAAATTGGTTATTTCTTACTAGATGAAAAAGAAAGTATTCTATGAAAAATATATTAACAATATATATATATATATATATATATATATAATGAAATAGGTAACTAAAATGGTTACTAGCCACAAGACTAGCAAATAGAGAAGCCGATACCAATTATCTATCACAAGACAAGTAACCAATAATTATAAAAATTAGTAACCGGTAACCAAATTAATTAGTAGTAATCAAATTGGTTATTGGTCACCAAAGTAATTAGTAACTAGAGTAACCATTAACCAAGTAATCCGTGTTTTTTTAAAAACAGTTACTAATGTTGTAATTGTTAACCATAGTGACTATTAACTAACTAAATTTTGTTGATTTGGTTACCACCAAGAGGCAAGAGGAGAGGAAAAAAAAGTATAGAAACCAAAGTAATTAGTAATTAGTAATTAGAATAACCAATAACAATCGAGCCATTATGTTTTTTTTCTTTTTTTTTTTTAAATAAAAAAAATTGTTAAAGGATTAAAAAATAACAATAATTAAAATGACATTGCTTAGGTTCGAACTTCGAGCAAAATAGAGAGTGGAGGACGTGTCAACCAATATGGCAACTCAATTTGTTGAACTTTATAATTAATAAACAGTTGTAACAAAGAGGCTTTAATTACAGTAACTACCACCGCATCTTCTTCTCTGTATATTGACAAATATTTTAGCTGTCACACCGTATGAAGTATTAGGTACCGTATTTTTGTAATTCTTATTTGTTTTGTCCGTAAAGCTCTAAAAAAACCCTTTTTATTTATTTATTTGTTTATTATTTTTTTATCAGGTTCCATAGCCCATATATACTTATCTTATCCACCTTGTATGCTTGTTGTAGGCAGAATGGTATTTCTGTGAATATAATTTGGGCCAGGCCTTAAAGCTTGATACCCAGAGCTCCATTATTTGGTTAGCAGCGATCTTGATTCATCTTTTGTTGCATATCATTAAAGTTTCAAGCCATATATGTGTACGTATAGGAAGAACTTAGAACCATTTCTTCGGCCTGATTCACCACCTTATGATGTCCCTTTTTGCCTTCTTTTTTTTTTTTTTCGGTCATTTATCCATTTTACATTTCCTCGTCATAAGCACACACGTAATCCAATATTGTGTAGAACATTGAACTTTAGACCGAGTACACCAAAAGTCACGAGAACAATATTGTGTAGAACATTGAACATTGAACATTGAACATTGGGCTCTGGTGCATGGGCTTTACGAATGGTTTTAGTGTTTTGGATAATTTCGATGGGCATGTCGGTGTGTTGGGAATTCTTATTGGCCCACTGTTTAAGGGAAATTTTAGATCACGAGAAATTTACGCCCGATGCCTGTTTTTAAAATTTATTTTCATCAACACCCGTTTTTAGTGTCCACATTTACAATGTAAATTTTATCTATGAAGTACATATTTTATGTATAAAATATGAACAGTATACATTTATAATATAAATTTTTATTATGGTTTACATTTTTTATTATAAATTTGACTTGTGGTATGTATTTTAAAATGTGTGCTAATTTTTAGTATAATTTTTATTCATAAAAATATAAAACTATGGTATACATTTAATACTTAAAATATGTACTATAGATACCATTTTATGCGTAAAATATTAGTGGTCTATATTTCTAAAAAAAATTAAAAACAGGTATTTATGAAAATATGGTTTCAAAAACGGATATGTACGTTTTTTTCCATCCTGTGTTTAATTTGTAGGACTGCCTTCAGAAGGGCCTTGAATTCGCGGGCTTTAAAGCTTAGTAATATTGAGGAGATAATACCTTAAACGAATTTGTATGCTGTGATTTATATATTATATTTATATATAGGTTGCCAATTCAACAGATGTTTTTTTTTTACTTATATGTAAGTATTTTTTTTAGTCATTGGATTATTATTTAATGGTGATGATTCAACGACTATGAATGATCCAACAGTTATAATGACATGCATGAAAAAATATATATCATTAATGTTGTTTCTCTCTTATTTTTTATTATAAAAAATGTGCATGATAAATTTTCATTGGCCAAAATAATATCTATGTATATATATAGGCACTAATCCAGTAGGTAGTTTTCTTTTACCTATGTGTTGGTATTTTTTTTAGCCGTTGTATCATCATCTAATGGTGATCCAATAGCTACAAAGATGTGTATGAAAAGACGTGTATCATTGATGCTATTTCTCTTTCTTATTTTTTATTATAAAAAATATACCTAATAAATTTTCATTGGTTAAATTGATATCTATGCATAGGTAAAAAAAAAATGCCTACTAGATTGGTGCTCATATATATATATATATATATATATATATTTCTACCTATATAATTGTTTCTAGTTTTTGATATGTTAACAATTTTGTTATCCTTTTGTATAATCACGATTTTCACGTATGTTTTAAACGTCATTTACGGTAAAAGATTTTTTTAAGTCTTGAGACTAAAGCCTAATTTACGTTATCTCAAATTTTAAAAGATTTTTAAGTCCTGAGACTAAAGCCTAATTTTTATTTTGAAGAAATTTCGACACCCACTGAAAGTAAAACTCTAGTTCCCTTTTGGCTATACCTCATCGTAGAGGTCTTTTTGGCTCAAATAGACTAAATTGTGGTAGAACTAAATTTGTCAGAATAATTTTGGTAGTATAATGACTTTTTGAAAACAAAAATTCTAGTTCCCATTTGGCCATACTATAAACCTCTTTTTGGCTTAATTAACCTAAGTTGTGTGGAACTAAAACGAAATCTAGAATTTTTAATTCTTTGGAGAGATCTGACACATTATGAATATAATTTCACCTTGATTACAAGTTGATATTCATTGGTGGCCTATTGGCCATATTATGTCTTAGATCATAGGGTAACCAAAGAAAAATTTAGAATGAATAGGAGAATGACGAGTTATAAGGAGAAAACTCGATCGTACTTACTCAGAAAAACACTTTTTTGGTGAAACATGTTAGTTGCAAAAGTTGTTGTATTTTCACCCTTTTTTTTTCGTGTGTTTTTGTAATGCTAAAAAAAAAAATCCCTTCAACCTATTTTAAGTGTCTCTATTTCTAGACCAACATCAAAGTATTTTTTTCCAAAAAAAAAAAATAGAAACACTTTAACATGTTCGTGTTAAATATTAATGAATGATAATCGACAAAAGAATGAAAAACAAGAATATAAAGATTTAAGTAGAAAGCTCTAATTGGGAAAAACAAGTAGCAGATGAGGAAATTTCACTATGTTGAAAAAAAAAGTATAGAATGTAGAGTTTTACATGGCCAAGTCAAAATATATAGAATCTCTAAAATCCTAAAATACATATATGTACAGACAAAAATTGTACAGAAAAAAATGGCCAAAATTTCTCCCAATTACAAAAAATGTCACACATATCGCACCACAAAGATTTCGAGTTGGATTAAATAGAATTCAGGTCATGAACTCTAACAATCTCTACCTTGACATGAATTCTAATTAAGGAGTGACTCAAATCTTCGACCAAAAAAAATATTCTCCACCTCTTCTATAAACAAGAAAAAATTCAGCAAGTAACACCAACCAAATCTAAATAATGCTTAAACTTATTTCTAGGAAGTGTCTTGGTCATCATATCAGCAGGATTATCATGAGTACTAAATTTTGCTCACAACTATATCATTTCGATCAATAATATCATGATCAATGTGCTTAATCTTTTCATGAAACATGTGATCTTTTTTGAGAAAAATAACACTTTGATTGTCATAAAAGATTGTGGTCATCTGTAAGTCTTCACTGAGTTTACTAAATAGTCTCTTTAACCAAAGAGCTTCCGTACATACTTCAGTAATAGCCATGTATTCAGCCTCAGTAGTAGACAATGTAACTATAGTCTATAAGATAACTTTCTAACTAATAGCACAGCTACCAATGGTGAAAATATACACAGTGAGAGATCTTTTTTTTATCAAAGTCTCTAGTAAAATCAGAATCAACATATCCAATGACTCTACTTTTAGTTCTTCTAAATTGCAAACAAGCATCAGTATAGCCATGTAAGTATCTCAAATTCTATTGAACTACTTTCCAATGTTCTTTACCAAGATTATCATATATCTATTAACAGTGCTGACTGTGTATGACAAATTTGGATGAGAACAAATCATAGTATACATGAGAGATCCCATTGTACTAGAATATAGAACTCGAGACATATAATCAATCTCATTATCTGATTATGGAAATAAAGTGGATGAAAGTCTGAAATGAGCCGCTAATAGAGTGGTAACAGGTTTAGTATTCTACATATTAAATCTATAAAGAACTTTCTCAATGTATCATTTTTGACTTAGATATAATTTACCTGTCTTTCTATCTCTCAGAATCTCCATTCCAAGTATTTTTTTTTTTTACTGCTCCCAATTCTTTCGTCTTAAACTCCTTACTAAACTGGTTTTTGACATTTTTAATCTCTTTTATCCTTAGCTGTTATCAACATTTCATCGGTATATAAGAATAGATATACAAAAGACCCATCAGTAGTCTTCTTAAAGTAGACACAATTGTTATAACTATTTCTTTTGAAATAATGAGTGGCCATAAATGAATCAAACCTCTTATATTACTGTCTGGGTGACTGTTTGAGGTCATACAGAGACTTCTTCAATAAGCACACACAGTCTTTTTTTTCTGAGTCTACAAACTCTTTGATTGTTCCATGTAGATATCTTCTTCAAGTTCTCTATATAAGAATGATGTTTTCACATCTGACACCTCGTTTAGAAGGTTCCCTAAATGGTTAGTAAATATCTGGCACCTCGTTTAAATGGTACCTTAGATGGTCTCTAGAGATCAGAATATATATAATCAAGTGTTCTCTTTGTGTTATGGATACTTTTTGTAAATTTGACTGTCTTCTACTTCTCAAAAATGCAATGCTCACAGAACTTCAGTTTACTAGTACTTTACCTATCAAGAAGTCCTCTTTTACTCAATTTAGCCATGCCATTCTTACTCATATGCCCACAATGCATATGCCAAAGTCTAGTGACTTTATCATCTAACAATGAATGAGTAGAGACAATTGCTTCACTAGTAACTATAGAACCCAACAAGACATATAATTCAGCAGATCTTTTCTGGCCTTTCATCACGATAAGAACTCCTCTGGAAACCTTTAGAACTCCACCTTTTCTAGTGTACTTATACCTTTTTGAATCAAGAGTACTCAAAGAGACTAGATATCTCTTTAAATTTGGAATATGTCTCATACGAGAGTCTCGATAACTCTATCAAACATCTTAATTTTAACTATTCCAATGCCAGAAACTTTACAAGGCACATTAATTTCTATTAATACAACATCTTTGGATACCATTTCATATGTTGAAAACCAATCTCTATTAGGACATATATGAAATGTGCAACCTGAATCAAGAATTTAGTCATCACATGATTTGGAGGCCCCATCAGAAATAACTAAGAGTTCTCCATCACTGATATCATCTTCTGTAATACTAGCTTCACCGGTATTTTTAGTTTATTTTCCCTTTTGATTAGGAGCAGCCTTCTTATTTTTATTTTGAAGCTTATAACATTCAAATTTGATGTGGCTCTTTTTCTTGTAACAGTTGCAAGTTTTACTTTTATTTTTAGATTTTGATTTGTCTCTATTATCACTCTTAGAATTCCTCACCTGCATTCTCCCTCTAGTAATGAGACCCTCTGCTTGAGTCTCAGTCCCTATAACAATCTGATCCATCTTTTCCTTAGAGAGTAGAGAATGATAAACTACACTCAGAGTAAGGGATTCACGATTATATAAAATAGTGTCCCTACAGGGCATATATAAAAAAGGCAACGAACACAGTAAAATCAGTGCTAAATCCTCATACTCATATTTAACCTCCAAAGCTTCCAGATCATAAACAATTTCCTTAAAGATATTTATGTGCTCTTCTAGAGATGTACCTTCTATTATACAATGAGAATATAATCGCTGCTTCTAATGTAACTTGTTGGTCAGACTCTTCGTCATGCACAACTGCTCCAATTTCAACCATAAAATGGCGATAGTTTTCTCCTTTAGAACGTCTTGTAATATTTAATTCGATAGATGCAGTTAAATCTGAGACAGGACTTTTCAATCCCTACATTGCTTTTCTCTATTGATAACGATGAGAGAATCGCATTGATCTCGAACAATGCATCGTTCAAATCCAACTACACGAGCACAGCCCGCATCTTAACCTACTATAATGAAAATCTGGTATTACGATTCAAAAGCAGAATATCATACTTCATGGTTGCCATTATTGTAATCAAATTTGGATTGAAAGCTCTAATACTAGTTTGTTAAGAATTAATAAATGATAATCGATAAAAGAATAAAAAACAAGAACAAAGAGATTTAAGTGAAAAACCCTAATCGGGAAAAACTTCTGGCAGAGAAAGAAATTTCACAATGTCGAAAAAAAAGGTACAGAAGATAGAGTTTTACATGGCCAAATCAAAATATATAAAATCCCCAAAACCCATAAGTACATACATATATAAATAAAAATTTTACGAAAAAGAAAAACGATCCAAATTTTCTTCCAATTACAAAAAATGCTATATATGTTGCACAGCGAAGATTTCGAGCTGGGGTAATTAGAATTTGGATTACGAACTCTAACATTTTGTTTGGTGGGGAACATGATCTTTTTGGGAAGAAAGTGAAGATCAATAATGGGTGGGTATAAGATATTTGTAAATATCTTTTTTTTAATTAATTATTTTTTTTCGTTAAACCTTATCAATACCCTACGTATCCTTTCTATCCTTTCTTTTTTTATTTTGTATTTATTTATTTATTTATTTTGTTTCAACAGGGACATATCAAGTAGATTAATTAGCTCAAAGCCTTTTAAAGTTCCAGCAAAAGTTAGGTAAATAATTTCAGGAGAAGATGTCTAAGCAAGGAATTGAGGAAGATAAAAACAACTTACAGAGTTGACGTGGATGTTAACCAATAGCTGTTTCTATGCTTAACATTCCAAAAATTTGTAAATTCCTGCATAAGAATTACTCTGGTTTATTAAGTTGGAAGCTAGCGTGCATAAAAACTATATTTTGATTAATACTTGAGATGTGGCAAACATATACCCAAAAAGACGATAGAAGGCAGTAATTAATAAATGATGTTATGTAAACATCATTTATTACTAAAAGAGTCGTACCAGCTTGTGTGGAGAGAGCAACGATGGGCCAATCTTCCCTTGTTTCCCTCTGGAGTCGTCCTGTTAGCAAATCACAATAGCGGATGGTTAGACCACACAGAGAAGTGGGTAGTCTTCTTGACAAACACTGGAGGCTATCACACTTGGAAATTTCCGACTTCTTAAGGGAGGTGAGGCGTTGAAAGGCCTTCTGGCCGAAGGTCGTAAGGTTGTTGCCACTTTCAACATCAATTTGCTTCAGACTCAAAGGTAGTCCCCCTTCTAGAAGTGAATGCTGCCCATCACATTCAGATATGCTAAAAATCTCAAGAGACGGGAATGCAGAGTCCATTTGTTGAGCCCTTTGGAGTAAAGGCACTAGCTGGTTATGTTATACTGAAATGTTCAATCAAACATGTAAAGCCAGTTTTTCTTTGGCTATAGAAATATCATAAGCTTGTCTTTGTTTTCTGGTAGTTGTAGCACTGAAGGAAAAAGACCAACTTCAAGAGCTACAAATCTGTCAAATTATCTTCAAGATGACAAAGGCAACAAGATGGACATCTTCAAAGCCAGAAGATTTCATGAAGGCTTAGAAAGCAACTTGTGTCTCTGGTCACAGAGTAAAAGAAGAGAAAAGGGAAAAACAAGGAGTTTATGGCCTTAAATATAGTGCTTAAGAACTGGATCAGGAAATCCAAATAATATGATTATTCTCCATTGTTTCTAATAACATATAGCTCATAAATTTCTCTTAAGCAGGGTGCTGAAAACTTTTATGTAAGAATCAGATATTCTATAAAATCAACTAAAAAGGGGATAACGAGTACAAAGTACTTAACAAAAACTACACAAACTTATACTAATTCTCACAAAAAATTGGATCCGTGAACATGTCTCATCAACTGCCAAATCTGGTGTCAGCAGTTTCCGTTGAACACAACTACGGCCAAGGAAGATGTTAGACTAAACACCCTCTTAAAAGAAGGAAGTTTTATGCATGTCTGAGAAGGAAGTTTTATGCTTATTAAAACATCCTTAAGTGCTGGTTGGATCATTCTGCATGATATATTAGCTGAAAAAAATCGTAATAGTTTAAAACGAAATGGCTATCCATTTGAACGAGATATGAAAATTGTATCACAGCCTAGAGTAGAACTGCCAAGTTACTTTTCTCTTAACTTTTCCATTCCTCCAAGCTTGGATGAGAGACTACCTGAGAGTGATCGGCCATAAACGCTACAGGGGATGCTTTATGGGAAACACCTTCACCTACATCAACTATGGAATCAAAGGATCCTTACTCCGATAAATTTGCTTTCAGCAAATGAAGTTTTTCCATAGCTCCATCTAGTAAACAAGAGTTCTGTTTTCCTAGGATCACCTGTGCCATAGAAAAACACAATCAGGAATGGAACACAGTTGAACTTTTACCATTCTTGACATCTCTGCCGAAAATGGGATGTCTTCATCATCCTCTAAATTCTCAAGCCCTTACATTGTTGGTATTTCTCTCTGATAATGGTACACTTATTCCAGGAAATAGAAAAGTCCCTGAAGATTCCATTCACTTTGACCAACTATGAGTTTCTCTCAAGAATTAATTGAAAGTAAACATAGATTTGAAGGCAAGCCTCCGTTCGCTGAAATGAGTTCTGGTCAATTCCTTAGATGTAATACTTTGAGAGACATATGGGTTTCTCACAAACAAATTGTTTATGGAATTTCATAGAATTGGCAGTTAACATAAACGAAATATCATCCACCCAGTTAACCTGATCAAACGAAAAAAAAAAAAAAAAAAAACCCCTAAAATATTACTTCAAACACAATCAACTGAACTAATCAGTATTAAGGATCAAAGAATCAAGACGATCACAACGCAGAGCTGTTGAGTCCATATTGAAGAGAAATCATAGCAGGTACATGACAAGATTGTTGTTGCCAACAAATCACTGTAGCTCCTCCTGAGATAACTGAAGAGTGTGAAACAAAACACTGTCAATTAGTATAGAAAGAAGAAAAGAACGTAGAAATATATTTTTATACAGCATATTATTTCAGGAATTAAAATTGTACCAATCTAATGAAAAAGGTTGCGGGTGTAATTCCAAACTTGGACGTAGGAGAGCTACATAATAATAATAATAATAATAATAAGATGGACATATATCAAGCAGATTAACTAGCACAAAGCATTTTAAAATAATAATAATAATAATATGGGCATATCAAGCAGAGTGATTAGCACAAAGCCTTTTGAAATTCTAGCAAAAGATAGGTAACTAATTTCAAGAGAAGATGCCTAACCAAGGGACTGGGGAAGATAAAAGAAACTTACAGAGATGCGGATGCAAACCAGTAGCTATTCCTGTGCTTAATATTCACACAATTTGTAAATTTCTGCGTAAGAATCAGGTCTGTCGAGTTGGAAGTCAGTGCGCTTAGTAAATATCATTTGATTAGTACTTGAGAGGTGGCAAATATATTAGTTACCCGAATAAATTGAGAAAAGCCTATCGATACTTGAACACTTGGAATGGATCCATTGTGGTGGAGTGGTGGTTGATATTTGACTACAATCTACAACAAACAGAGAGCCATGCATATATAAAACAAAAGGGCATGACAAGAAATGGAGAATAGACTCCAGTAATGAAGTGAAATGGCAACAGATATAATGAAACACACGTGGATTAAAATACCAAAATTAGTTTGAAAGCTTAATTGGGTCAAAAGGCAGTAATTAATTGATGTTGTCACGTAAACAAGATGGAGAGAGAGAGAAAAGAGTCGTACCAGCTTGTGGAGAGAGTACATCGTATAATTTACCAGATCCTCTTGATTGGGATGTTCTCAATTATGGGCCAATCCTCCCCTGTCTCCCTCTGGAGTCGTGGTGTTAGCAAATCACAAAATCTTATGTTAAGAGTAGACAGGGAAGTAGGTAGTCCTCTTGGCAAACACTGGAGGCTATCACAACTAATAATGTCCAACCTCTCAAGGGAGGTAAGGTGTTGAAAGGCCTCCTCGTCTAAGGTCGTAAGGTTGTCGCAATTGTAGATTTCAATTTGCCTCAAACTCGAAGGAAGTCCCCCTTCTAGAAGTGAATGCTGCCCATCACAACCAGATACGGTCAAAATCTCAAGAGATGGGAATGCGGAGTCCATTTGTTGAGTCCTCGAGAATAAAGGCAATAGTTTCGAACATTCTTCGATTTCGAGCCTTCTCAAGGAGGGAAGATTGTGGGGTAATGACACTTCGAGACTTGGACACACTTTGAGGTGAAGTTCCTCAAGACGAGCAAAAGCTCCCTCTTCTATCTCGCCTTCAATAAAGAAACACTCTTCGAGCTTTGACATTTCCACAATTATCAAGCTTTTCAAAGATAGACAAGTGGTAAGTCGTCTTGGCAAATATCGAAGGTTATCACAACTGAAAATGTGCAACTTCTCCAGAGAGGTGAGATGTTGAAAGGCCTCCTCGGCTTATGGTTGTAAGGTTTTTGCAACCCAGTATGATAATTTGCTTTAAACTCCAAGGCAATCCCCCTGTTAAAAGTGAATCCTGTCCATCACAATGAGATATGATAAAAATCTCAAGAGATGGAAATGCGGAATCCATTGGTTGAGCCCTTGGGAGTAAAGGCAGTAGCTGGGCACATTTGTCGATTCTGAGCTCTCTCAAGGAAGGAAGATAGCCGGGTAGCGATACTTTGAGTCTCGGACAACCTGTCAAGTAAAGTTTCTTAAGACAAGGGAAAGCTCCGCCTTCTACCTCGCCTTCGGTAAACGACCACTCTTCGAGGCTATACATTTCGGAAATATTCAAGCTCTCCAAAGACCTAAACGGCTTTTTCCATACAGAAGAATCAGCACTAGAGTAATAAAACTCAGAACTTACTCTCACCACTTTAGGGAAACTCGAAATCTGAAGTTGTTTTAAGGAGGATAGCTGCCCCAACGGCGGCAACAGCCAGCAATTCTTACAATCAAAAAGAACCACCTTCACTAAATCAGAATACAAATGATATCCAACCCAATTTGGGAAACTGGTACCTTGGTACCTATAAATAGTGAGTTCCTTAAGGTTTTCATATGGTTGGAGAGTCCCAAGTACTGCTCTTTCTTTCTGTGAGTCATTAGATTCATGACTACCATTCCAGTTCCAGTACAAATGTAGCTTAGTAATAAGCAGCTTCTTCTTCTTTAATGCAGTCTCCAAAACATCATTAACATCAACAACATTTTCTAGTCCTGAAATCTCAAGAGTCCCTTGTAGATCTTGAAGCTCTTTTAGCTGCTTAATGCCTGCAGACCCACTATTTTTGCCCACAACAAATTTATTTAGAGTCTGTAGAGTATTAATCTTTCCAATTTCTCTTGGCATCTCTTCCAATGATGAAGGAGCATGGAGATGTCGCAAGTTGATTAAGTTTCCAATATTTGTTGGCAATCGAGTAATTAAATCACAATTCTTTAAAAGTAGTGTCTGCAGATTACACAAATTACAAACTGTATCGGGTATCTCCTCAATTTTAGTATCAGATAAGTCTAAGTACTTTAAGTACTTCAAATTTCCAATTGAATCGGGCAACTTGGTTATGCTATAGTTAGTTATAGAGAGGACTCTTAAGCAACTCGATAAGCATAGCAATGATTCAAGCAAGTGTTCCACCTGGAAGGATCGTTCTGTTTGCAATGTTAAGAAGGTGCGCAAACCTATAGCGTTAGATAAACCTTCGAGTTTCTTGGGGTCATCAGCTTTTCCTGTATATGACAAATGACGAATTCTGGATGCAAAATTAGAAAAATTAGGATCATCCATCTCCAAACAAAACTCACCAGAGACAAAAATAGCTAAATCACGCATAAGATCATGCATGAGTAGAGCTGATTCATCATCACTTAATGGTTGCAAAAATGACCTTGAGATTAGATCTTGGAAGTACTCCTCTCCAACTTCTTCCACTCTCTTTCCGTTCTTAGGTTGCAAAAAACCTTCTGCCATCCATAATAATATCATCTTTTCTTTTACATATTTATAATCCTTGGGAAATATTGCACAATAAGCAAAACATGGCTTTAAATATGAAGGTAGATTGTAGTAACTCAACCACAAAGCTGGAAGAATACCAATGCTACTCCTTGCATGCAACTCCCAAATATCACTTTTTAGTACTTTATTCCATTCCTCCTTGTCCCGTTTATCACATAAAAGACCACCAAGTGATTTCAATGCTAAAGGAAGCCCCTCACACTTATCAACAATTTTTTTACCAATTACTTGGAGATCTGAGTAATTATCAGAGTTTACATCAATCGAGGCATGTTTAGCAAATAAATGCCAACCATCTTCACTGGATACTCCTTTAAGAAAATGAATTGGCTCTGTTTTCATTATTGATGCAACTATAGTGCTACGTGTTGTCACAATAATCTTGCTACCGTGAAGTCCTGATTTAAAAGAACCTTTTAGGACGTCCCACTTGTTAGGATCCTCATCCCAAACATCGTCAATAACAAAGAGAAATTTCTTCGTACTCAAAGCCTTCTTTGCTTTATCTTGAAGATCATATGGCTCCTCAGTTTCACATTTTTCAGAATTGACCTTCTCGATAATTATTTTCATCATTTTCAAACAATCAACTTTATCTTCTCCCACTGTAACCCATACTTTGGTCTCAAACTTTTTATCAATTCTCTCGTCTTTAAACACAATTTGGGCAAGAGTAGTCTTACCAATACCACCCATCCCCACTATGGGAATCACTGAAGGATTTTTTCCACCAGAATCATCCGAGAGTAGCATCTTAACGATAGTCTCTTTATCTTCATTCCTTCCGTAAACATCAGATTCTTCTACCAAAGGAGCAAGTAATCTCTCTAGCTGTTTGGCTTTAACACTATCCAGACCAAGACTGTTCTTTTGCTCTAAAAGAAATTTCAGTCTTCCAAGGATCTCTTCTATCTCAGGTTTTATTGCCTTGTCAAATGCAGTAAAGGAAGTTGGTTTGGGTTTGAGGAACTTACTAATTGTGAAGCTGCTCTGGGATTCACCTTCCTGCTTCTTTTGCAATGCTTCGGTGTCAATCTTATAAACCAAGTCATCAGCATCATAAACCGCATCTTTGAGGTCATCGAGCCACTTCTTCACCCTTTGGTCTTTGATTAATTTCTGCTCAGCATCATTAAGAAGTAGACCAGCTGAGTTCAACGTAACATGCAGCTCACTGAGGAGCTTGACAATGGGTTCTTTCCCTCTGAACAAGTCCAGGACCTCCCCAGAAGCCAACCTGTCGAACAACACTTGAAGGAAAGCAGAAAGAAATGCTCCGCCTACCAATTCAGCGGCCATGACTTTGGGAATTACTATAGCAAATTAACAGATAATCAATTGCTTGGTGGGAGAGAGCTTTGGGTGTTATGTTATATCTCTGGTGTAGTGTAGACACATTTGTTACGACTTGTTATGCCAAAATGGCTTTTTTTTTTTTATTTTTGATAAAAATAACGGCATTTATTTTAAGTAGTCGTGGGTATCTATTATATTATACCCGTTATTATGCTGTTCCATGTCAGGCGAATCTTGAAAAGTGAACAAAAGGCATGTGATATGTCAGCCCAGCATTTGATTAAAAATTGTAAAGTACAACATCATTGAAATAGATCTTATTACTATTCTACTACCGAACACTAGTAACAACATTTGTTACATCTATATCTGTTCATGGATTAAGATTTGTTAACAATATGTGAGTAAGTGGAGCCAAAAAAAAAGTAGTAAAAGCTCAATTAGTGAGGAGATAAAAGTCAAATAAAAGTTGAAAATACACAAAATGGACCACTTCCCCTAGTTTATTACTTGTTTGAAAATTGAAACCAACCATTTTGTCCTGACATTTGAAATCTGTTGGCCAAAGTGTAAAGCATGCTCTGATATATACCGCTAGAGAGATTTTCGATTCAAGTAAAGAGGAAAGATAATGCTTTCTTTTTTCTTTTTTTTTTTTTTTTTTTGGCTAAAAGATGCAACTTTGAAAGAGCTAAACCAAAAACTTTTTTGAGACAAAGATGTTAACAGATCGAATTCTCTTCATACCGGCAAAGGAATGAATTGATTGCCGTTACATAAAGGTCGTTGGGAAAATTTCAGAAACTACAAAACGACAATAATTTACTGAACGACAATATTTTCATAAACGACAATAATTAAACAAAACGGCAACATTTTTAAAACGAGAAAAAAATAATATTTTACAAAATATAAAGGACGGAATATTTTCAAACGACATTTAAATATATATACCACTACCATCCGTTAGACCAGCCCCACCATTTTTTATCAATAGAATAATGATATAAAATACAAGTATACATATATATATATATATATATATATTATATAGTAATATGAGAAGCATGAATGGGCATTAGGACCTCGACCGTTTTTCTGCCCATCCTGCTTCATCTTTTTGTTTTATTATTTATTTATTTTATTTGTTTTTTTCAGTTCAACAAGTGTACGGAACTCACTGAAGCAATTATTTAGTATTAATATTTAGTAGGAGGAGTAGGTGCATTTGGTTACGGAATTTATTGAAGCAATTATGTTGTACTAATATTTACTAGGAGGAGACTAGGAGCATTTGGTTCTTCATTATTATTATTATTATTATCATCATAATAAAATTTGAATTTACAGTGGGTCCTACATAATATATCTACCTTTGTATTTACCAATTTGCCATGTTCTCTTTTTATACTTTTTTGGGAATTTCTTTTAATTTATAAATAAACAATTTTCCTTTTTCATTTACGGAAATAAACAATTTTTCTTTAATAGCCATGTTAGATAAATTTTTCTATTACTTACTAAAATAGATGTTCTTTTTTTTTTTTTTTTCTTTTGTTTTTTTAATGGTCTTGTGGAAGTTTACAAACATGTTTTGTGTCTATCTTGTTTAGGAATATCCTATCTATAACGAAATACTTCTTTGATTTCTGGATTGTAATTTTTACTTCATTTTTCACTAAATCATGTTTAATAGAAATAGTTAATTGTTTAATTGTAAATATAATGCTCTAACACATGGGAGACCAAATTTTGTAGTGTTTTCTTTCTAAATTATAAGTAGTGGTAGTCTCTTTTTCTGTATTATTATTATTATTATTATCATTATTTCATTTGCTATATATTGTTTTTGGCGTTTTACAATCTTGTGTTTTTTAAGTTTCTGTTTCATTGTCAAAATGTTGCATATAGATTTTTTTCTTTGAGCGAATACATATGGATGTTGATGATAAGCTTTTAGTTAAATTGAAAAATAACATACTTATTATTAGAATTTGAATTAGATTTAAGTAAATTATGCACACTATAATTTGAATTAGAATTAGAATTGTATCGTCCATTGCCCTTCCTGCTTGTTCAAATTTTTTTATTTGTTTCTTAAACCATTTGTTTGTTTATTTTTTTAAGTAATTTTTAAATGTTTAATTAATTATTAATTTTGTTGTAAATGGATCCCACTACCTACGTTTATGGTATTTGTATAAAATTATGGGCTTCTTACAAAAGTCCACGCCCAAAGTATCAAAAATAAAAAAATCGATGAGCTGAATTTTTTGAAAAATTCCTATTAATTTAGAAAAATGTCACTTTTTAAAAATTAACAGTTTAAAAGTATTTATAAAAATACTATTTTTTTCAAAATTTGTATTTTTCATTGATTCTAGAGGTAGCCAATTCAGTTACATGAATTAATTGTATAAGTTATCTCAAGTAACTCGATTATCTATCTTAAATATCTCATAAATTAATAAAGAATAGTATTTTTTTATGTACTTTTAAAAGTAGTATTTTTATAATTAAATCCGGGATTTTCAAAACAATTTCAAATTTCGGTATTTTTCATTTTTTGAAAAATTACAATAAAAAATCAAATTTCCTCTAAAATTATTAGGTAACCACAAAAAAGGCCCATTTTGTTTTATGCATTTTAGTTAGAAATTAGACCAGTAGTTCTTTATATATTAGAGAAATACCATTTTATAAATTGTCACTTCTTACCTAAGGAAAGATGCTCTTTTCTTTGAAATAAAAGTCAAATTTGCTACGTACTCTTTTTTAAATAATTGAAATATACTTTTTATTAGTTTTAGCATGCGTATAAAAAAAAAATTTCCTAAGCAAACGGGTCACATGCCTTGGACATGTGGCTTATAATATATATATATATATATATATATATATATATATATATATATATATATTTATTAACACTATAGAAAAATGGATATCCTCGGTTAACGAGATGTCCTTTAGGTGCCTACTTAATTTTTTCTTTTTTTTTTTTTTTTATTTGTTTCTTCTTTTTNGTAGATAGAATATTAAAACATTTTCAATTATGACTGTATATATAGATTAGAGAGAGAGAGAGTTGGTTTAATAGAAAGCTAACCAAGCTCCATTGAAGTTGAAAGAAGAGGGCCTTTTGATGAGAACAAAGCCCAAAACTTCTTCATAGAAGCGAACTGAGGCCCAAACCGATCTACAAAGCAAGGAAACATGATTCAAGGAAAGCAAAGGCAGTCCCTCGCAGTTGCTTACTTCCTCGATCTCCATAAACGACATTATTCACTCTTTTTGATATTTCTGATATGATATCCACACTTAAAATTAGTATTCAGTCCTTGATATCTTTTTTTCTTTTTTTTTTTTTTTTATTTGTTTCTTCTTTTTCCAAGATAAGCGCATATTTTGGCAAAGAAATATAAGTGAATATGTACATTCATCTGTCATGGTTATAACAAGATGCACAAGTTTTTTGGTTTCTTTTTTAACACGTAATTCAAATTTATTCTAGAGATAGGACACATATTTTTATTTATTTTATTAATTAATTCTGGAGAAAGAACAGTCACCGGCTGTGGGACCCGTTCCCAAACTATACGCCACGTGGAAGGCCACACGGGTTGCACGTGATCTCACAATCGACCGTTGGGCCGTCCGAAGTTAGAGCCGAGCCCGTCACAGACCCTGGACAGTCTGGCTCAGTCTGACCCCAACTCGACAGCTAGGGGTCAGAAGCCCCGAGGGTCTTCCACTTGAGTACAATGACCCTTTCCTCGACAGTTGGGGGGGAGTCGGAGGCCCCTAGGGTCTTCCATCTGAATACAATAGAAAGCAACTTACGACCCCAGACCTAGACAGAGCATTTAATGCGATCTTGAGTAGGCGTGCGCAAGGGACAAGGCGTCATGACAGAATAATGATTTACCCAAATCTTACCTCTGATAAATTGAAGCCGTAGGAGGCGGCGGAAATCAGGCCACGGCAACACAGAGGAGATCGCAGAAATTTCGGCCCGTGACCTCTAAAAAAGATTTTGAGGAAAAAGGTACTCAGTCCTGAGATTGAGACCTGTATGGCTCACAATCTCAGGACTATATATATAAGAGTCATGTGTTCCTGAGAGGGACAGGTACGCTCACAAAAAAGAAATATATAGAACAGTATATGAATAAGAAAAGAATATATATTCATACTAAAGTATTTCCTTGCTACCCTGGATCAAAGATAAACTACTGACTTAAGCATCGGAGAGTCTTTACAGGTAGCTACCCCCGCCTCTCCGATCCTGCCTGGAGTTCAGAGTACTTTGGGACAGTAAGGACACGTGGACAGTTGGAGAATACAACATCAGCAGTTCGAGACACGTGGACGGCTGGTGAGAAACTGCTCCAACACCGGCTTATTATTCATACACGACTTGGTCAAGTTCTGGTCAGTTTTCTTACTATATTTTCTAGACTGTGTTTTTTTAGGGCGAATTTAGGATTGGCTTTTAGGCTCTATTACCCTTGTCAACTGGTTGTCTAACTGGTATTTTCTCTTCCTCGACTTCTTATATTATATGGTTTTGCTTTATTTATCTATTTAATTTCTTTTTTCCCTTTTTTTTTTTTAAATTTTACTTTAGTCTTTTATATTTATAATTTCATAGAGTTTTTTGTTAATGTTTAGATGCTTATTTTTTCCCAAAAAAAAAAAAATCGGAAAAGTTGTATTTATCTTAATAAGTTATTATTAGATTGTTTTATAATTTACATATATGATCGAATTTAAATTCTTTCTTTAGAAAGAAAAGTTACTAATGTATTCTTGTCATGAAGAGATTTGTTTAGCTTTAGTGTACACGAAAATTTGAATACAATAGTTCTGTTATTGATATTAACCAATCGTTTTGGTTTATGCTTTATTTATTACATTCAATCATTTTAAGTAAAATCTTGTTATGTGGCCTGCATAGGTTTTCTCACCAATTCACAAATTAATTTGATATTCAGTAGTGGAATGACAAAGTTTCACTGTTATGTGGGCTTTCACCGAACTTTTTTTTAGCGTTGTAATTTAAATTATACTTTGTTGCTCTTTGTATGATTATAATTTCTAGGAATTACTTCTATGTAATGTCTTCTATTTTGACTGAGCTTTCATTTGTCAAATGGTCACATTGTGTTGCTACTCATTCTCATTATTAATCTTTTTATTGTCTTATCAAAGAACCAGAAGTTTTGGTATAATTGGCCTTTCTTTCGTAATAAAAGTAATTAGAATATATAACGAACTAGAAGCTTCTTGGTCAGAGTTAATATTTTGTACGTATAAGTTATTCCGATGCTCATCGTATACTATTAATATGATCAAATGTTGAGTCGTGGAATTGCATTTTTCTTGGTGCAGCGACGGTGACAACATTATTAGTATTGAAAATATGAGTGAAAATAAAAATAATTACATATCTTTGAGTAATGATGATGTGAATGGAAGTATAAATAAAAATAATGAAATCGATGGTAATGCATTTTTTGAGAGAGAAAATAGTGTACAAAATCATATAAAAAATAAGTTAGAATAAATGAAAGAAAAGGGAGAAAAAAAAAAAAAAGTCAAAGAGAACTATATTAACAGAAAAGACAAAATATAGATGAAGAACAAAAGGGACAAATGAGAAAGAAATGGCGAGAATACGCTGCAAAAAGAAGACTAAATTTATCAATCGGAAAAGAACAACTTAATCAAGAAAATGAAGATGACTGTAAACTATGACTGCAAAGTTATAACTAATATTAACGTTGATCTTATTGAGTTTCATAATATTTTCGAAACATGTAAGATAAAATTATTTAGTTATTTTCATTAGTTGTGTTTTCATGTTTTTCTGGTTTTCATATTTTTTTAAAAAAGAAATGAAAAAGATTCATATTATAAATATTGTATTTTTTAAAATATATAGGTAAGACTTAAAAACAGAGACAAGATATGGGAAAAACTCTTATTGATAGAAATAGAACATGTATAAAAGTTGTTAATTTAATTATCTAACATGGTTCATACTCTTTCTTAAGATTTATAGTCGAGTATCAATTATATGTTACTCTTGACTCATATTGAGAAACCATAATTGTTTTTATGTTTCTTATAACTTATTGTTTGCTGTCATGTATTTTTGCAGACATCGGAAGCATTAAATGGAAAAATATTCAAATATTAGAAGATATAGTTGAAGAACCTAACAAATTAAAATTACCAATGATATGTGAATATTGTAATGCTAAAATTTTTTATCATGAAACAAAAATATTTTGTTGTTTTGATGGAGAGATATCTCTAACCATTATTGATGCTCTGAAGAAATTATATAATTTATTTACTTCCACATCAGATGATAGTTTAGAATTTCAAAAATACATTCGAACTTATAATAATAATTGTACTTTTATATCATTTGGTGTTAAATATTACAAAAATTTATGTAAAAATGAAAAATGTCTATAAACATTTCATGCGCAAGGATAAGTTTACTACTATATAAATGAGTTTTTTTCATCGGATAATCGCCCATCTAATATAGACATTTACTTGTATTGATATAGAACATGAAATAGAAAATCGATTAAATAATTATCCTAGGCTACGATGTTGTTACAACGATTTAGAAAACTACGTATATTTTTAACTATGACATGTAATCTTAATTGGTACGATTTAGAAAACCATGTATATTTTTAACTATGGCATGTAATCTTAATTGGTATGAAATTAAATAAGAATTACAAGCTTATGAAAATAGTCAGAATAGATTTGATTTAGTTGCTCGTATATTTAGAAAAAAATTAGAAGAATTAAAATATGAATTATTAAAAAAACAAATATGAATAATGGTACTTGCAAAAATCTTATCCAAAGCCATATTTTTCAAAAACATATATTGGAGTTAATGAATATCCAAAAAAATGAAGGAGAAACGATGGACAACAAATTAAAGTAAGAGGACACTATTTAAACGAGCAATGGATTGTACTCTATAATTCTTATTTACTTACAAAATTTGATTATCATATAAATATAGAAATATCTTCTACAATTTAAGTTAATAATATTTATACAAAAATATATATATATATATATATATATATATATAAATGTCATGATCAACTAGCAATTTATACAAATTCAGATGATAATACTAATAATATTGATAAAATTAGCAATTTTCAATTAGCGAGATGGATATCCCCAACTAAAGCAACATGGAGAATTTTTAGCTTTCTTTTAAATTAAATTTATCCTTATGTTATTATATTATAATTACATCTTAAGCATAGAAAAATTATTATGTTCAAAAAATCAAATGATCTTACTAAAGTTATTAACAACGATTTCACATTAATATCTATGTTAACTAAATATTTCTGTATGAGTAAAATTGATGGAGAAGCAAGAACTTTATTGTACAAATAATTTCTTGGGCATTTTATTTTGAATGACAGAGACAAGTTATGGCTTCTCAGAAAAAATAGTAATGCTATTGGAAGAATTGTTACTTCAAATCTAACAAAAGAAAAAAGATATTATTTACATTTATTATCAAATCACATTAAAGGTACAACATCTTTTGAGGATTTAAGAATCGTAAACAATATTTTAACTTCTTTTCGAGAAGCTGCTCTTTTTTGAGCTTATTAAATAATTACTTAAATTTATACTTAGAAGAAGCTTCTTTATATCAATTACTATATACTTTTCGTTATTTATTTACAATATTATTAATATTTTGTGAATTAGATAATCTAAGATCATTATGGAAACGATACTTTTCGTCATTTATTTACAATATTATTAATATTTTGTGAATTAGATAATCTAAGATCATTATGGGAACGATTTGAAAATGTGATATCTGAAGATTATTTTTAGTTAAACATAAATTCATTAGATATAAAAACTAAAATATTGCAGCAATTGAGTCATATGTTTGAATCAATGGGAAAAATATAAGTAATTTTCACTTAGTGGATTATATAATAAACTTAAGTGAAGAGTAAATGAAGAACTAATAATCATAATCTCCGAAGAAGATATATTAGCTACAGAAAAATTGAATGAAGAACCAAAAAGTTGCTTATTATATAATTTTAGAAAATATTTTAGCGCGCGAAGTAGATGCTTTTTTTTATTGATGGACCAGGAGGTACAGATAAAACATACTTATATTATACTTTACTTAATTACTACTATTAGATCTAAAAATTTGATAGTTTTAGCTATAAGTTTTTTTGGAATTGCTGCAGCTATATTACCTGATAGTAAATCTAGTCATTCAAGATTCAAATAGAAAAGAATATATCATGCAATCTTAGAAAACAATCAAGCTTAGCTCATCTATTAAAATTAACAAAAATTATATTATGGGACAAAGTTCCAATGATAAATAAACATGCAATTAGAGCTTTTGATAATATGTTACAAGATATAAATGAGTGTGAATTACCTTTTAGTGGTAAAGTTATTATACTCAGTGGAGATTTTCGTCAAGTTCTTTAAGTTATTCCACGAGCTAGAAAAAGAAGAAATAATATATGCAATTTTAATAAAATCTTACTTATGGCTATTATTAGAGCTGTCAAAATGGTCAGGCCTAACGTATTAGCTTACAGCCCGATACAGTGGGCCATGGGCCAAACCATCCCTAGAGTCTAGGTTGAGCTTGGCCTGGATTCTCGGCCAGTGCCTCCCCTTCCCCTCCCCCCCTCCCCCGACCCCTTTTTTTTATGGCCTCAAACTCTAAGCCTTTTTTTTAACATATTTCCAACGATAATAAAAATTACAGTGAGGTCTTTTCAGTTTTTTTTTTTAAACTAATTTCTTTTTTAAAAAAAATTACTTATATTATAAATGCCATACGGAGCCACTCTTTTTTCACACTTATAACTTTTAAATACTCTCTTAATATTTCTCTTTAAATCTAATTATATTCTCAATTTTATCATTTTCTCTTTTATATAATAATCTAATTACTATTTACTAATTAATTTTATTATATAGTCTCCATAATTCACAAAGTTTAATTCAAGGTACAATTCAATTTATTACATTTATCCTTTTAATTTCATTAATTTGTAGTATATTTAGTTGTTTACTAGTATAATAGTTAGTAGTTCTACAGTACTCTATTTTTAATTTCAATTAATTTATAATTTTAATTTGTAATTGTTTATAATTAGGATTTAAGTTCATTAGTTTGTTGTTTGTAGAAAGTTTATTAAAATATTATATTTAAAATTTCAATTTATTTGTAATTTGTAGTTGGTTGTTTTTAAGTTAGTAGAAAGTTTATTAGAATATTATATTTTTAGTTTCAATTAATTTGTAATTTATATTTGTTTACAATTAAGTTAGTAGAAAGTTTATTAGAATATTATATTTTTAATTTCAATTTTATTTGTATTTGTGTATAATTAAGTTAGTAGAAAGTTTATTAGAATATTATATTTTTAATTTCAAGTAATTTGTAATTTGTAGTTTTTTATAATTAAGTTAGTAGAAACTTTATTATAATATTATATTTTCAATTCCAATTATGATTAAGTAACATATTTTTAATATAGGATATGAATATGTAAAAAATATCCCTATTGATTTGAAATGGATGACGACCAAATTTGCATAGCTGAAGAAGGTAACCAAGTCCCTAAAATACAAGCTAATCCAAATGCTAGTGAAAATTGTTCGCTGAGTACAAGTACGACTTCCAAACATGCAAAGACAACTTCAAATGTGTGAGACCATTTTAATATGGAATTTAAATATGAGGCTGATGGTAAAAAGAAAAAATAACGAGATGTAAATATTGCAAGAAATTATTAACTGCTAAATTATTTAGCGGAATTGCTCATTGGAATAGACATAGTGATGCATGTGTCAAAAAACACAAAAAAAGATAAAGAATCCACTCAATCAACACTTTAATTTAACAAGGATGATTCGGTAAATTTTTGGAACTAGGATCCTTTAGTAGTTAGAGAGTCTCTAGTATGTTTAATTGCTATAAAGGATTTATCATTAGGATTTGGTGATTATAATTGCTATGAAGATCATATTAGAAGATCTTATTATTCAAACTTTAAAAGAGTTTCTTGAAGTATCACTAAGAGTAATTTGATTAAAATTTTGTGAAAATATGCATAAAGAATTAATATCTAAATTAACTTCATTAAATTTTTGTATTGTATTGATATCTGATATTTGAGGTGCTAATTCCAAACAAAATTATTTAAGTATAGTTACATATTATTTAGATTCAAAATGAATAATGCAAAAAGGAATAATTTGTTAGAATTATTTGTAGAACGATTTGAAAAAAGTGCTCATAAACGAGGAAAGCTTTACTATATATTCAATATCATAGGGATTTTATTACATTCCTGAGCATTCTACTCACTAGTTTCAGCCTTTCAGGTCATTTTAGACAGCATAATCCAAAAGAGAAAACAAAATCACTCTAGAAAACTCAAAGTCTCTTTAAAGCCTTTGCCGAATTAGTAATGAGCAGAGACAACAGAGATCTAACTCTATCTGTGGACCTCTGGAAACTCGGAAATCGTACTTCTGAAAACTAAGTTAACAGAACAAGCGACAATAATTTAATGACATTGTTACCATAAACACGTAGGAAATAGGAAAGAGGAAAGAGTAGTACCAGCTGGAGTGGATAATACATTGGAGAATTACCACGTAAATTCAGGAATGCTGTCACATATGTCTACGCATCGAGATGTCCTGAATTATGGGCCAATCCTCCCCTGTCTCCGTCTGGACTCGTGGTTTTAGCAGATAACAACCTTTGATGCTTAGATAAGATAGAAAAGAGGGAAGTCCTCTTGGCAAACACCGGAGGAAACCATAGTCTAGAATTTCCAACTTCTCAAGGGAGGTGAGAATTTGAAATGCCTCCTCTTCTAAGGCCGTGAGTGAGTCTCCAGCAATGGAGAATGTAAATTTGCCTTACACTAGAAGGTAATCCCCCTTCTAGAAGTGACTCCTGCTCAAAAAAATTGATCAGCTTCAAAATCTCAAGAGATGGAAATGCAGGAGAGCCCTTGGGAGTAAGGGCACTAGTCGGCTGCAATTCCATGTATCTAGTAAGACATGACAATGAGTGGAGCTTATAGTCTTCAGTAATCACAAACTGAAATCGCAACAAATATTAAAAAAATAAAAAAAAATTTTAAAAAAGGACTCAAATGACAAGCTGGTTTGAGTAGTACCGGCTGGTGGGACGAATTACATTACACTACAGTCTTTAATCTCTGTTGTCGGGATGTGAGCAACAATGGGCCAATCTTCCCCTGTCTCCCTTTGGAGTCGTGGGGTTAGCAAAGGACATAAGTGGATGAGTATAGAAGATAGAGAAGTGGGAAGTCCTCTTGGCAAACACCAGAGTTTACCACAGCAGCTAATTTCCAAACTCTCAAGGGAGGTAAGGCACTGAAAGGCCTCCTCGTCTAAGGCCTTAAGGTTGTTGCAGCAGTGAATTCTAATTTGCTTTAAACTCGAAGGCAATCCCCCTTCTAGAAGCAACTCCTGCCCGTCACAAGCCGCTATGTCCAAAATCTCAAGAGATGGAAATGCGGCGTCCATTTTTCGAGATTGAACCCCTGGGAGTAAAGGCTCTAGTTTGTCACAAAACATCATTTTAAGCTTTCTCAAGGAGGGAAGATAATCGGGCAATGAAACTTTAAGTCTTCTACAGTTTTCCAAGTTGAGTTCTGTAAGACGAGGAAAAACTCCGCCTTCTACCTCTCCTTCGACAAACAACAACTCCTCAAGATTTGACATGCCATTAAAATGCAAAGTCTCCAAAGATCTAAATGGCTTTGTCCCTACAGTAGTTGAATAAAACTCCCAACTTATTCTCACCACACTATGGAAACCGGAAATTTCAAGATGTTTGAGGGAGGGTAGCTGCCCCAACATCGGTACGGAGCAACAATTATCACAATTCAATAGCCTCACCTGTACTAAATTAGAATATGAATGATGATCCCCAACCCAGTTTGGGAAACTAGTACCTTTGTAGTTACTGATATCGAGATGCTTCACGTTTGCGTGGGGTTGAAGGGCGCCAAGTATTTCTTTTTGTTTTTCAGCATCACAAGGCGCATAACTAGGATCCCAAATTAAAAGTAGTTTGCTAAGAAACTTTTTATTCTTTAATTCAGCCTCCAAAACATCTTTAACATCAACAACATTCTCTAGTCCCCGAATTTCGAGTTCCCCATGTAGATGTTCAAGCTCTTTTAGATGCTTAATGCCAGAGGATCCACTATTTTTGCCCACGTAAAAATTATTTAATGTCCGTAGATTTTTCAACTTACCGATTTGGGGTGGCATCTCTTCTGGGTAATAAAGGCGGAGATGTCTCAGGTTCATTAAATTTCCTATATTCATCGGCAGCCGAATGCCATAATTACCATCCAACAAAAGTGTCTCCAAATTATACAAATTACAAACTGAATCAGGTGCCTCTTTAATACCAGTGTATGATAAGTCCAAGTATTTTAGATACTTCAAATCGCCAATTGAAGCAGGAAGTTTGGGTATATAGCAATTATTTAAAGACAAAACTCTTACGCAACTCCCTGAGCGTAGCAATGATTCAAACAATTGCTCCACCCACAAGGACCACTCTTTACGGGATTTTGACTCTCGCAATGTTAAGAATGTGTGTAAACTTTTAGCTTTTGATAAACCCTTAGGTTTGTTAGGGTCATCGGCTTCTCCATAATACGACAAGTGACGAATCTTGGATGCACAATTAGGAAATTTAGTATCATCCATCTTCAAACAAAACTCACCGGAGACAAAAATAGCTAAATCATGCATAAGATCGTGCATCGTGAAAAGATCCATTTCTCCCTCACTTGATGGTTGAAAAAATGATCTTGACATTAGATCTTCAATGTACTCTTCTCCAACTTCTTCTATTCTCTTTTCAGTTGTAGAATGTAAAAGACCTTCTGCCATCCACAATAAGATTATCTTTTCTTTTTTAAATTTATGGTCTTTGGGAAATAGAGCACAATAAGCAAAACATGACTTTAAATGCGAAGGTAGATAAAAATAACTCATCCACAAAGCTGGAAGAATGCCGATGCTACTCTTTTCATACAAGCCCCACATATCGCTACTTAGTATGTTTTCCCATTCTCTTTTGTCTCGTTTACCGCGTAAGAGACCACCAAGTGACTTTATTGCTAAAGGAAGACCCTTACACTTATCAACAATTTTTCTACCAATTTCTTGGAGGTTTGAGTACTCGAGCGAGTTGGCATCGATCAAGGCCTGTTTGGAAAATAACAGCCAGCTGTCCTCAAAGGATACTCCTTCAAGGTCATACTGAATTGACCCAGTTTTCATAATGGATGCAACAACTTTGCTCCGTGTTGTCACAATGATCTTGCTTCCACATAATCCTGATTCAAAAGAAGTCTTTAACATATCCCATTTGTGAGGATCCTCGTCCCAAATATCATCAAGAACAAAGAGAAACTTCTTCGCCTTCAAAGCCTCTTTTAGTTTGATTTGAAGCTCAAATAGCTCCACAATTTCACATTTGGAATTAGTGACCTTCTCTATAATTATTTTCATCACTTTCAAACAATCAACTTTATCATCTCCCACAGTAACCCACGCTTTGGTATCGAAATTCTTACTGACTGTCTCGTCATTATACACAAGTTGAGCAAGTGTAGTCTTGCCAATACCACCCATTCCCACTATGGGAATCACAGATAATTTGTCACCACTAGCATCATCCGAGACTAGCAACTTAATGATAGCTTCTTTATCAACATCCCTTCCATAAACATCACATTCTTCCACCAGAGGAGCATATACTCTCTCTGGGAGTCTTTGTTTCTCCATACGTCTTAGACCAAGGTCTTTATTCTCTAAAAGAAGTTTCATTTTTCCAAGGATCTCCTCTATCTCAGGTTTTATTTCCTGGTCAAAAGTAGTAAATGGAGTTGAAATGAGTTTCATGAGCAGTACCTTACATGTGCAGCTGCTTTGAGACTCGCCTTCCAGCTCGTTGCGCAATGCTTCGGTGTCGATCTTATAGACCACGTCGTCAGCACCATAAATCGTCTCCTTGAGATCGTCAAGCCACTTCTTCACTGCTTGGTCTCTGATCAGCTTCTCCTCAGCATCAATGAGCAGTAGACCGGCCGACGACAAGGTGGTCTTCAGCTCCTTCACAAGCCTCACAATGGATTCTTTTCCTTTGAAGAAGTTCACAACCTCCGAATCCAACTTGGCAGCCAACGCATCGAGGAGAGCAGAGAGAAGTGCTCCACCTACCAATTCAGCAGCCATGACTTTCAAACACTGAGAAATAATGTAGCAAACAGCAGAGCAGAAACATGGCTTCCAACTTCGACTTTGTGATATACATATGGACAGATTCAGATTTCAACCCCGACATCCATCCGTCATTTGCGCGCGTGACATTTGTTTATGCTTTAAATCTCTTTTTATTTTTATTTTTTTTTTCTTTTTTTGTTATGTTAAGAAACATAAGGCCTCTAAAGCTAAGCTACATGCCTACATCCCACCGATAATAGAATTATAGAACCGAGGAGATATTTAACTTTTATATATATATATATATTTTTGTATAGTTACAAGTTGATAGCTTACATGTGCACTTCATCGAAAGAGAAGAGGATTTTGTCAGCTAGTGAATAACGGGTGGTTTTAAGACCGAGTATGTGGTTGGTTGTAGCAAATTGATACTAATTTTTACACGGTCTAACCAGAAGTTTTACACTTTTCACTTTTTAATTTTTTTTTAATTAATGGTAATAAGTACCGAGGCAATAGCCAACTCCTATTGAAGTTTTTTTTTTTAATAAAGAAAATTTACAAGTTGATAGCTATATACGGGGAACTGATAGTCATAAAGAGGAGAATTTTGTCTATCAGTACTAACATTTTCCTTATGTTCTCACTAGGTGGTTCAAGATTTTTGGTCATAATTCTCAACATTACTTTTTAACATAGTTTAAACTTCTTCTGCAATAGTACTCCTTATACAAATTATGAGAACCTAGGCAAGCTTCATTAATTATCACAGTTAATTCAAAAATATACCTAAAGCAGCTTAATACACATCAATCCAATTTCTCAGCTTATTCTAAAGTTGACTATATTGAACAGAAATGTGAGCCATGATACTTTAGTTTATTTAAATTTATTTTCAGATTATTTTACTAAATTACATTTGAGCAAAGTTGTTAGGCCATGCAATTACAGAGACATCTAAACACAGACTAAACAACTGAACTATTACCATAATGCTAAGCGCTCATAGAAAGTTAAGTTACACAAGGTTGCGAACAGTGAAACCCAATTATAGAGTTATCTTATATGCAGTAATGAGATGATTATAGTATCTTTTGTCATTTAATTTTGTGGAAACCATTTTTCTTACAAGTTCTTCAACAGTGTCCCTCAGAGTCCCTTCCAAAGGTGTGAAGGTGACCCCCCTAACTTTCTGCTTTCTCCTTTGATATTTGGTATGCTTGCACAGGAGGTTTGTCATCTTCAAATCTGCAAATGATGAGCAACACAAAATAAGAAAAGAAATAAAATAAAGGGACAGGAGGTAAAAACAAGGAAATCATTTGAAAACAAGGAGCATAAATTTCTTTTGAAAATAGAACCAATTCAGTTAAGCATTTTAACTTACTCTTCAGGAGTGCTCAAAGTGGGATCGAGTTGTTGTAAAATTTTTTTGAGGCCTTATAATATGCATAATATGTCCAACCAGACAATATTTCTAACAGACTATGTTGGGAAAATCTCGCCTCTGCAACAAAAACAAAAGGAAAATCAAAGACCCAATATAAGCTTTCTACAAGTAATCTTATCCTAATATATCGTAGAACGATTTGAAAAGAGTGTTCATAAACGAGGAAAGCTTTACTGCATATTCAATATCATAGAGATTTTATTGCATTCCTGAGCATTCTAGTCACTAGTTTCAGCCTTTAAGGTCGTTTTAGACAGCATAATCCAAAAGAGAGAAATAAAATCACTCTAGAAAACTCAGAGTCTCCGTGAAGCCTTTGCCGAATTAGTAATGAGCAGAGACAACAGAGAACTAACTATATCCGTGGAATCATACTTCAGAAAACTAAGTTAACAAAACAAGTGACAATAATTTAAGGACACTGTTACTATAAACACGTAGGAAAGAGGAAAGAGGAAAGAGTAGTACCAGCTGGAGTGGAGAATACATTGGAGAATTACTACGTAAATTCAGAAATCCTGTCACATATGTCTACGTTCGGGATGTTCTGAATTATGGGCCAATCCTCCCTTGTCTCCCTCTGGACTCGTGGTTTTAGGAGACGACAGTCTTTGATGCTTAGATAAGATAGAGAAGAGGGAAGTCCTCCTGGCAAACACCGGAGCAAACCAAAGTCTAGAATTTCCAACTTCTCGAGGGAGGTGAGACGTTGAAATGCCTCCTCCTCTAAGGCCGTGAGTTTCCAGCAACGGCGAATGTAAATTTGCTTTAGACTAGAAGGTAATCCTCGTTCTAGAAGTGATTCCTGCTCAAAACAATTGATAAGCTTCAAACTCTCAAGAGATGGAAATGCAGCGTCCATCTGTTGAGCCCTCGGGAGTAAGGGCACGAGTCGGCTACAATTCCATTTACAAAGCTTTTCCAATGAAGGTAGATGATCCGGTAACGACACATTGAGTCTCTGGCAATCTGTCAAGGAAAGTTCCTTAAGACTAGGAAAAACTCCGCCTTCTATCTCGCCTTCGATGAACGACCACTCCAGGAGATTTGGCATGTTTTCAAGATGCAATTTCTCCAAAGATCTAAACGGCTTCGTCCATGCTGCCGGATAACCAACGCTGGAATAAAATTCTAAACTTATTCTATTTGAGTGAGGATAGCTGCCCCAATGGTGGCAACAAGCGACAGTTATTGCAAGCAAACAGGTACACACGTACTAGATCAGAATACGAATGATATCCAATCCAGTTTGGGAAACTGGTACCGTTCTAATGTAAGATTCTGAGTTTCTTCAGGTTAGCATGAGGCTCGAGCGCGCCAAGGGCTTCTTTTTCTTTATCTGAGTCAGTCAGGTCGATGAGTAGAATACCACACCAAATTTAGCTCACGAAGAAACTTCTTATTCTTTAATTCAGCCTCCAAAACATCCACAACATTTTCTAGTCTCGTAATCCGAAGAGTCCCATGTAGATATTGAAGCTTAATGCAAGACTCACTATTTTTGCCCACAACAAAACTATGTAACATTTGTAGATTTTTCAGCTTGCCAATTTGCAAGGGCATCTCTTCTAAGGGAGGGGGAGTGTGGAGATGTCGCAAGTTGATTAAATTTCCGATATTCGTCGGTAATTTAGTGAGTTCAATACAATTCTGCAGAAGTAAAGTCTGCAAATTATACAAACTACAACTGTATCGGGTATCTCTTCTATTAGAGTGCCAGATAAGTCTAAGTACTTCAAATACTTTAAATCTCCAATTGAATCAGGCAACTTGGTCATAGAAAATTGACTGATGGAGAGCACTCTCAAGCAACTCCTTGTGCGTAGCAATGATTCAAGCAAGTGCTCCATTTGCAAGGACAAATTTTTACCTGACTTTGACCCTGGCAATGTTAAAAAGGTACGCAAACCCTTAGATTTCGATAATTCTTTAAATTTCTTAGGGTCCTTAGCTCCTCCGTTATATGACAAATGACGAATCTTGGATGCACGATTAAAAAATTTAGAATCTTCCATTCCCAAACAAAACTCATTATGCAAAGAAATAGCTAAATCATGCAATAGATCGTGCATGACAAGAGTTGATGGATCCTTACTTGCTGGTTGAAAAAATGACCTTGATATTAGATCTCGGAAGTATTCCTCTCCAACTTCTTCCATTGTTTTTCCATT
This sequence comes from Parasponia andersonii, assembly GCA_002914805.1. NCBI lineage: Eukaryota > Viridiplantae > Streptophyta > Magnoliopsida > Rosales > Cannabaceae > Trema > Trema andersonii. The sequence continues at coordinate 507,100 of JXTB01000029.1, forward strand.
CTCAGGATACAATAAACCTTCTGCCATCCACAATAAGATTAGTTTTTCTTTTACGAATGTATAATCTTTGGGAAATAGAGCACAATAAGCAAAGCACGGCTTCAATTCAGAAGGCAAATAATAGTAACTCAACCACAATACCGGAAGAATACCAATTCTATTCCTTTCTCCCATATGTCACTATTTAGTATATTAACCCATTCATCCTTTTTTCTTGTACGACGTAAGAGATCACCAAGTGACTTTATTGCTAGAGGAAGACCCTTACACTTATTAACAATTTCTCTACCAATTACTTGGAGATCCGAGTACTCATCCAAGTTGTCTGCATCAATCAAGGCATGTTTTGAAAATAATCTCCACCCATCATCATCGGATATTTGATCTAATTGATGAATTGACCCAGTTTCCATAATTGATGCAACATTTGTGCTGCGTGTTGTCACGATTACTGTGCTTCCACGTGATCCTGATTCAAAACAACTCTTTAGGACATCCCACTTATGAGGATCTTCGTCCCAAATGTCATCAAGAACAAAGAGAAGCTTCTTCCCCATCGACGATTTCTTTAGTTTAGCTTGAAGCACATATTGCTCCTGAATTTTGCATTCATCAGAACTGGTCACTTGCTCAATGATTGTTCTCATCACTTTTAAGCAGTCAACTTTCGCATCTCCCACTGTCACCCATGCTTTCGTATCAAAGCTCTTACTGACTCTTTCATCATTGAACACAAGTTGAGCAAGTGTAGTCTTGCCAATACCACCCATCCCCACTATGGGAATCACAGCTATTTTGTTGTCACCATCATCATCTGACAGTAGCAACTTAATAATAGCCTCTTTATCACCAACCCTTCCATAAATATCAGATTCTTCAACCAGAGGAGCACATAATCTCTCCGGCAGTGTTTTGTTTTTAGCAATTTTCAAACCAGGGGTTGTTCTTTGGCTCAAGGAGAGTTTTCAATTTTCCAAGAATCTCAACTATCTCAGGTTTCATTGCCTTGTCAAATGCAGTAAATGAAGTTGGGTTGAGTTTCATCAGTACCTTACTTGTGAAGCTTCTTCGGGATTTTCCCTCCAGTTCATTTCGCAATGCTTCAGTGCTGATCTTATAAACCAAGTCATCTGCATCATAAACCGTCTCTTTGAGCTCGTCAAGCCACTTCTTCACCCTTCGGTCTTTGATTAGCTTCTCCTCAGCATCGTTGAGAAGTAGACCAGCTGAGTTCAACGTAGTATTCAGCTCATTGAGGAGCTTAATGATGCGATATTTTCTCCTGAAGAAGTCCTCAACCTCCGAAGCCAGCTTGCCAAACAACACATCGAGGAAAGCAGAGAGAAACGCTCCGCCAACCAATTCAGCCGCCATGATATTCGAACTTGAAATGGACTAACCGAATGGCCGATGAACACAAATGTTGCAAACGGCGAAGAAACAGAAATGTTGCAAAGAGTGAAGAATATAGCCTTGAACATAAACTTGACAATGGAGAGACTCAGATTCTACTAGACATGGATCCATCCTTTGCGGGAGTGCCAGTTGTATTATTTCTTTGCTTTCTACTTTCTAAGAGTAAATCACAGAGTAATCTCTTTTCGTTGTAAGTTTAACCATATCAGTTAATAACAGAGTATTTTTGAGCCAAACCGCTATAATATATTAATTTTACTAAAGATGGCCACATGACTGACTCGTGCATTTTGGACTTCTTATATAGTAAATAGTGAAACCATGCAAATATAATCTTCGGCTATTTTCCGGTTACCTAATTATATGTTAATATTAATAATATATATATATATGTATATATGTAAAAAAGAAAGAAAAATAGTACAAAGTCAACTCCTACTATTGTCTGATATAATAAGTACTTGATCTAATTATCAAAAAAGTACTTTATATGATAGCTTATATGTGTCTTCACGTATGTGAAGCGGGCCAATGGCAATAAATAAAGGAATTTTTTCTGTTAGCGAAGAGCGTGGTGCAAGCACATCGATGATATGATAGTCAACCTTTACATGTCAGCGTTGTTTAATAAATAAAGAAATTGTAGAACATGAGGCATTACTCAGAAAAGCAAGCTTCATTAATCACCGCCTTAAATTCAGGAATACATCGATCTAATTATAAAGAAGCTTTATGCTATAGTAGATACGAAGTCAAGAAAGAAAACGTCTTTATGAACTCCAAATGGGTCATAGAGAACTAACCAGCAGGCCATTAAATTAACCATGTCAAAATTGGATGATTTAGACAGAGAACAGAACAGAGTTAGTTTGAATACGTATTACAAAAAACTAACTTAACAGTTAGCTCTAGTACATCTGGACTAACCTACAAATTGTAGAATCACTGTTCTAAGTTAATCAGGATGCCAAGATGTAAAACTTTCTAGCATTTTGTTACGAATTTTTGTGAGAATTTTTACACGATTTTAATGCAGTTGTATTGTCAAATTTACAGCTACAACTAGTGGTGCGAGGGAATGAGCAAAAGAGTCATGACATTCAGCCAAACAAATATCAAGGCTTAGATAATAATGGCATATACATCTGCCCTGAATTTAGTATGAGCACATGATCTTACTGAATTGAGAAAGACAACATCCAAAACAGAATTTGATTGATATGTACACTGAACTGATGTCATGCCGTATTTTACAAAATTTGACCTTAATGCAGCGGCCAAAATTTGGTGTCATATAGTAGAATTCCCCTATGTTTTTCAGATATTTTACTGAATTACATTTGTACTTTCTGGTAAAATGTCACAACAAGTTGCTAGGCAATTACAGAGATACGCCTAAACACAATATAAGGATTTAGATGACTCGCTTGAGTACTTAAAATGTGATACTTATAAAAGTACTTTAACTAATCTGAATCACCATATTGCTTAACTACTCATACACAAACAACAAATAGTGTTAACCATATACCAGCAAAAAAAAAAAAAATTAGTGTTAACTATAGTAATGACTTTAATACAGCAGCTTCTTCCATCATTAAATTTTGAGGAAACTCTTTTCCTTCAAGCTTTCAACAGTGTCCCCCAGAGTCGCTTCTAAAGGTGTGAAGTTAAACTCCCGAACTTTTAGCTTTCTCCTTTGATATTTGGTAGCCTGGCTGTAGAGGTTTGTCATCTTCACATCTGCAAACAATGAGAAATAGAGAAATAAATAAATAAAAGAGGACTTGAGATCAAATCATGCGAATTTGTGCTTAAATGGAACCAAATCGGGCTTTTGGTGTCTTAGAATTATAACTTACTCTTCAGGAATGCTCAAATTTGGATAGAGTCATCGTAAAATGTTCAAAGTCTCGTAAAGGTGCACAACATGACCAAATAGACAATATCCTCCATTTGCTGAAGGGACTTCAAATGCCTGAATATGTCCCAATGCAATATCTCTAACATCAACGAATCTATAAACTATGTCAGGAAATCTTGCTTCTGCATCAAAAAGAAAGCACAAATAACGCCTACCTGATCACTAAGTATCACGTGTAAAAACCAAAAAAGTAGAAAAAGCATAATAAGCTTTCTATATGTAATCCAATCACAGTATAACACAAAACGATTTCAAAGTGCAGAGAAACAAGGAAAGCGTGGACTGCATAAACAGTGTATTCGATATTTCTCAGGTTGCAACATGATATTAATTTCTTATTATATATACATTCCTGAGCATTTTGCTCGCTAATTTCAGTCTTACAGGTCATTTGTCTGCATAAACAACCCCACCCCCCCTCTGTCTCTCTCTCTTCCCTAAAAAAAAAAAAAGGGACTCCAGAAAAACGAAGTCTCTGTAAAGCATTTTCTGGATTGACAATGGACAGATAAAGGAGAACTCCTCTGGAAGTAAAGATATTAAGTAGTCAGTAGGAAGTCAATGAAATTCAACTCACTCTATCTGTGGACCTTTGGAAAATTGGAATTATACTTCATAAAACTAAATTAATACAGTTACTTGAAGCAAACTAAGTGGGTTCTTTACATGTATTAAAAGGGATTAGCTGATGAGCGTACCATTTATGTGTTTTAGAATCATTTTGACGGAGAAATTAAGAGTTGGCTGCGACAAAGGACTTTGGCAAATTTCCAAGCAGCCTCTTCAGCTAAGGTTTTTAAAAGCATATACGAATTCTGTAGCAAGAAAAGCATTCAGGTCATCCTTCTCTAGGAAGGATAGTGTGACTGTGAGCTGAAGAGTAAAAGTTTAAAACGGGTTTAGAATATGATAGATAAAGTATAAAGTAAACAATTATGAGTATTTCAATGAAAAGACAAATTGAAAGTATCAAAAATCTGTATCATAAATTAAGGAACGGTTACCTTATTAGGTTCCTTAATGACTAAGCTTATAAAAGCAGGCCTAACAATTTCGTCGAATAAACATGTGCTCATACACTACAAGTAAATAAACTTCTACTTATGTTATAGCCCAGTACTTACATCCAATAAGGACCAAAAGCATCAGTTTGATTGTTTCTTTGCTGACTTAAGTTTCGTAGGTATAAATTAAAAGCGTCCAATTTGCTTATCCAAAGGAATGAAATAAGTTTAAGGCTTTTATCACACATTATGGTCAAATGTTTAATCAGATGTGTTAAGACTTGAGACAACTTCTCTTTGGCTCTGAAAAATCGTAAACTTGATTATCTTCATTATTCTATAAGTACTCGTAGTACTGTAGCAGAGAACATTATACGAATGCCAACTTCTAGTGCTACAGATCTTTACAAATTATCCTCAATAAGACAAAGGCAAAAACATGAACATCTGCAAAACCAAAAGTGCATGGAAACTTACAAAGAAACTTACTTCTGTTGACAGACTGAAAATCAGAAAATGGGAAAATGAGGAGTTCATCAGCTTTCATTTAGTGTTTATCCTTAGATCAGATGATCCAACAAATAAGAAGATTATAGTGTCCATTATTTCTCGTAAAATCACCACGAACATATGCCTACTAAATTTCTCTTAAAAAGGGGTCTTAAAAATTTAGGGCACAAGATTCAAATCATATTCTTTATATCCAGAAACAATTTTTATATAGAAAGTCCGAAAGAAAAGACACTCATTTTTCTAATTTTCTACATAAATGCTGTTTTTGAATTTAAAAAATAAGATTCGAATCATATATCAAACGCGTCCTTAATTTCTTGAAAATATTATGTAACATCAATCCTATCAAAAGGTAACCTGGAAAGAGTTAATACGTACAAATTATAAAACAAATCTACACACCTTTGTCTTCTCACAAAAAACTGGATCCAAAAACCATGTCTCATCAACAACAACATCTGGCGTTCGTGGTCTCTCGTTGAATAGAACTGCAGCCATGGAAGATGTTAAGGCCTCCCTCTTAAGAGAAGGAAATTTTACGCATGACCTGAGAACATTAAGCGTTCCCTTAACTGCTGGTTCAATCAGTTCAGCCTGAAATATTAGGTAAGCAAAATCATCGAAGTTTTCATTAAAATAAAAACGATTGTCCATTAAAAGGGATACGAAAATTATATCACTGCCTGGAGTAGAAACTGCCAACTTACTTGGTCTTAATTTTTCCATATCCCCATCATACGTCGGATAAATTGAATGGAACATATTATCCAAGATTGGACAGATGAGGGACTAACCTGAGGGTCATTGTCTATAAATGTTACAGGGGACGTCGAGGTATCCATCAACTACCGAATCGAAAGACCCTTCTTTCAATAAATTTGCTTCGAACAAATGAAGTCTTTCCTTAGCTCCATCAAGTGAAAGCAAGTGTTCTGTTTTCTTAGGATCACCTGTGCCATTACATAAACACAACTAGTAGTTTCAAACGACAATTCAAATGGGGTAAACTTGCATAAGGCCTTTCTTGTGTCTAAGTCCTTGAAATTCTACCAACCAATCAAAAATTTCAGGTTTTATCTAATACCAACACCTATTCTACCGTTTCTCAAAAACCCAATGAGCCAAAACATGTATTATCTCATTTTTCGTGTCTAAATCCTTGAAATTTTGTGCCCCAAAAAATTAATTTGCAGACAGCCTTTCAATTTGTACGTAGAAAAAGGCAAAGTAAATAATTTCAAGAGAAGACGTCTAAGCAGGGAATTCTGGAAGGTAAGAACAACTTACAGAGTTGCGGATCGTACAGCAATAGATATGGAAAGCCATTCGATACTTGAATATTTAAGATGAATCCATCATGGATGGAATATTGACTGCAACAAACAAAGAGCCATATATCAAATAAGACTTGACATGGAATGGAGCTGAGTCTCCCATAATCACATACTGAACTTGAAATAAAAAAAGACTCAAATACCAAATTCAGTATGAAGATTCAAAAAGAGCATATATAGGGAAGAAGGCAGTATAACAAGTAACAGTAATTAAAAAACGTTGTTGCTGCAAAATGGTAGAGGAAAGAGTTGTACCAGCTGGTGTGGAGAATACGTTGGAAAATTACATTAGATGGCACTCGTCATTAGTCTTCGTTGTTGGGATGCGAGCAATTATGGGCCAATCCTCCCCTGTTTCCCTTTTGAGCCTTGGAATTAGCAAACGACAACCTTTGACGGTTAGATAAGATAGAGAAGTGGGCAGTCCTCTTGGCAAACACCGGAGTTTATCGCATTGCCAAATTTCCAACTTCTCAAGGGAGGTGAGGCGTTGAAAGGTCTCTTCATCTAAGGCCTTAAGGTTGTCGCAATACGATATTCTAATTTGCTTAAAACTCGAAGGCAGTCCCCCTTCTAGCAGTAAATGCTGCCCACGACAAAACGTAATCTCTAAAATCTCAAGGGATGGAAACGAAGCATCCATTTGTTGAGCCCTTGGGAGTAAAGGGACTAGTTGATCACATTTGAATATTTCAAGCTTCCTCAAGGAGGGAAGATAATCAGGTAATGACACTTTGAATCTCGGACAGTCTCTGAACTCAAGTTCCTTAAGACGAGGAAAAACTCCGCCTTCTACCTCACCTTCGATAAACGACCACCCTTGGAGATTTTCCATGTTTTCAAAGCACAAGGTCTCCAAAGATCTAAATGGCTTAGCCCCAGAGGGAGAATCAACAGTACTGGAACAATAAAACTCTGAACTTATTCTCGCCACGTTACTGAAACCCAAAATCACAAGTTTTTTGAGGGAGGATAGCTGCCCCAGAGGCGGCAACAGGCAACAGTTGTTTGAACCAATTAGCCACACCTCTACTAAATTAGAGTACAAATGATCTCCAACCCAGTTTGGGAAACTAGTACCTTCGTAATTACGGATAAAGAGTCTCTTTAATTTTGCAGGAGGTTCGAGGGCGCCAAGTACTTCTCTTTCCTTTTGAGAGTTATCAGGCGCATGACTATCATCCCCCCAGTCCCAATGCACTTCTAGCTCACTGAGAAACTTCTTGTTCTTTAATTCAGCCTCTACAACATCCTCAACATCAACAACATTTTCTAGACCCTTAATGTAAAGAGTCCCATGTAGATATTGAAGCTGTTTTAGCAACTTAATATAAGACTGGTTACTTTTGCTCACAACAAATTCATTTAACGTCTGTAGATTTTTCATTTTACCAATTTGTAGTGGCATCTCTTCTAAGTTAGGAGGGGTGTGGAGGTGTCGCAAGTTGATTAATTTTCCTATGTTCGTCGGCAGTCGAGTAAGTCTATCACAACCCTCCAATAGCAGTGTTTGCAAGTTAAACAAATTACAAATTGCATCAGGCATCTGTTCAATTTTAGTGTGAGATAAGTCCACGTACCTTAAGTACTTCAAATCACCAATTGAATTAGGCAACTTAGTTATATTACATCCAAATATAGAGAGCACTCTTAAGCAACCTCCTGTGCGTAGCAATGATTCAAGCAAGTGCTCCATCCACAAGGACCATTCTTTACTCGGTTTTGACTCCGACAAAGTTAAAAAGGTGCGCAAACCCTTAGCTTTAGAAAACCACTCGTACGTATTTGGGTCATCATCAATTCCTCCGTTATATGACAAATGACGAATCTTTCTTGCACAATTAGAGAAGTTAGAATCATCCATCTTCAAACAAAACTCACCAGAGACAAAGATAGCTAAATCATGCAAAAGATCATGCATTGTGAGAAGATCCGATTGTCCCTTACTTGATGGTTGAAAAAATGACCTCGAGATTAGATCTTGAAAGTATTCTTCTCCAACTTCTTCCATTCTCTTTTTGGTCGTAGAATGTAAATACCCTTCCGCCATCCACAATAAGATTATCTTTTCTTTCTTGAATTTATAATCTTTGGGAAACAAGGCACAGTAAGCAAAACATGGCTTCAAATGTGAAGGAAGATAATAATAACTCAACCACAAAGCTGGGAGAATACGAGTGCTTCTCCTTTCATACAACTCCCATATCTCACTGTTTAGTATGTCAATCCATTTCTCTTTATTTCGTTCATGAGGCAAGAGACCACCAAGTGACTTTATTGCTAAAGGAAGACCCTTACACTTATGTACAATGTTTTCACCAATTTCTTGGAGATCTGAGCACTCCTTTGAGTCTACATCAAGAAGGGCATGTTTGGCAAATAACAGCCAGCCATCTTCATTGGATACTCCATCTAGGTAATGGATTGACCCAGGTTTCATAATCAATGCAACATCTTGGTTACGTGTTGTCACAATGATCTTGCTTCCACGCAATCCTGATGCCACAGAATTCTTTAAGACATCCCACTTTTGAGGATCTTCGTCCCAGACATCATCAATAACAAAAAGAAACTTCTTCCCAATCAAAGCCTTCTCTAGTTTATCTTGAAGCACATATTGCTCCTCAATTTTACAGCCTCTAGAATTGGTCACCTGCTCGAGAATTATTTTCATAACTTTCATACAGTCAATTTTATCATCTCCCACAGTAACCCATGCTTTGGTATCAAACCTGTTATTGACTCTCTCATCGTTGTATACAAGTTGAGCAAGTGTAGTCTTCCCAATACCACCCATACCCACTATGGGAATCACAAACAATTTGTCACCACTGGCGTCATCGGAAAATAGCAACTCAATGATAGCTTCTTTATCAGCATCCCTTCCATAAATATCAGATTCTTTTACCCGAGAAGCAGGTAATCTCTGAGGCAGTTTCTTGTTTTCAATAAACTGCAAACCAGGGATATTCTTTGGCTCTAGAAGAACTTTCAATTTTCCAAGAATATCATCTATCTCAGGTTTTATTGCCTTGTCAAATGCAATAAATGAAGTTGGGATGAGTTTCATCAGTACCTTACTAGTGAAGCTGCTTTGCGATTCGCCCTCCAGTTCTTTTCGCAATGCTTCAGTGTTGATCTTATAAACCAAGTCATCAGCATCATAAACCGTTTCTTTGAGCTCATCAAGCCACTTCTTCACCCTCTGGTCTTTGATTAGCTTCGCCTCAGCATCATGGAGCAGCAGACCAGCTGAGTTCAACGTAGTATTCAACTCATTGAGGAGCTTAACAATTGGTTCTTTTCCTCTGAACAAGTCCAGGACCTCCCGAGAAGCCAACCTGTCAAACAACACTTGAAGGAAAGCGGAGAGAAACGCTCCAGCAACCAAATCGGCCGCCATGATTGTCAAACTTGAAATGAACTAATGTAAAGATGGACAAACACAAATATTGCAAACAGAAAAGAGAGAAATGTTGCAAACAGCGTAGGAGAAACTCTGCTTTGAGCATAGACTTTACGATGGAGAGACTCAGATTCCTTCTCTCNTTTTTTTTTTTTTTTTTTTTTTTTGACATAGACTTAGATTCTACTAGACATGGATCCATCATTGGCGGGAGTGGCAATTGTTTATTTTATGCCATTTAGTTTTAAATTAGAAAGCTCAACAATTCGTTCAGCTGACTCAGTTTCTTATCTTCTTAGAGTAAATCACAGAATAAACATTCATTTGAGTTGACTCAGTTTAGTCAGTTCAGCTATATTAGCTGGTAACAGAATATTTTAAGCCGAACAAGTAATTTGATTATTAGACATTTCAGTTAGGTCGGGTGCCACCTACGAGACATAGCATACGAAATCGGTTCACTTCAAATGTCTATATGGACTTCATTTATTTTTTATTTTTCATAACAAAGAGAAAATAGTGCATATATAATGTTGAGTTGCTTTTCAGTTAAGTAATTATATGTTAAATAATCATGCTGATCCGTGAAACCTGCTACACTAGTTTAGATCAATTGAACATAATATTACCGAAAAAAAAAAGTCATATAGTACCTGGAAATTACTATTAATATCTAATATAAGATGAACTCTATACGGGTAATAAAGAAAAATAATTTACATGAAAAACAGCAATCTAAATGTAACAGACTGTAATTTAAAATTTGGTGATATGTTTACAAGCTTAGAAAATATTTATATAGATATCTCAATCAACCAAACTTCTCCGGTCCTTTTCAATTACCCCTAACAATTTCCACCCTATGTTGCAGTTACTCTGTGCTTAGTTATCAGTCTCGTGAGTACTGAATGTCAGCAAAAGGTCAGGGAATGATGACGCGTTCTAATCTTTAGTTGACTAATGATAGGGCATAATAAGGAGCAAAGCAAATTAAACTCTAAATTATGCTTAGACTCATTTATAAGGGTAAAACAATGTAGTTACTCAATTTCGAATTTCACTTTGTCCGAAACAAATAATTTTCTTGTTTTCAAAGTGGGGGCTAAGAGGAAATAAGTCATGTAAATGAACGCATGAATTTGATATTTTTGGTGATTTCCTTGTTAGTTTATTATGGAAGGTGATGTAATGATGTCATGTGACATTTTGGGTCCAACCAACAATTTCATTCTGATCAAGGAGCTCTGAGCAACACCAATTTATATTCCTCTAGGAAAGAGCAGTCCTAGTCCCACACACTATATTTCTCTATTGTTCAATATTGTTCTCAACATTCCTCTGTTTTCCTCTGCTTTAGTAAATGTTCCCCTTTGTTACCGTGTTGCTCTCTACTTGTATTTTCCTCTGCTTTGCTCAATATTCCTCTATTTTTCCCTGTTTATCTCGAAGCACGCAAATGAGCAGCCACTGATGTTGAGCTTCTATCAGTGCCTTTTCCTCCTGGGAGCTATTTTACAAACAATACCGGGAAGCATTTTAGTTACGATTCCTTCCATTATATTCGTCGAAAGTCCAAGCGTCATGCTCAGATTCTCGTCTTTGTCACCTTAATTCTGATCGAGACTAACCTACAAATTGTAGAATCACTGCTTCTAAGTGTATCGGGATACACCATCCTAACATGTGAACCATGTATCACCTCACTCATTTGAAAATTCCATGGTGGTTTTGATTTTAAAGATGCCAAAATGTAAAACTTTCAAGAATTTTGTTAAAAATAAAAATAAAAATTGATATTAAAAATAAAAAATTTCACCTCAATGCAGCGGCCAAAAATTGGTGGTAGTATAGTAGAATTCCCCTATATTTTTTAGATATTTTTACTGAATTACATTTGTCCTTTCTGTTAAAATGTCACAACAAGTTGCTAGTCCATGCAATTACAGAGATACAACTGAACACAATATGAGGATTTAGATAACTCATTCATTTGAGTACTTAAAATGTGATACTTATAAAAGTGCTTTAACTAATCTGAATTACCATATTGCTTAGCTACTCATACACAAATAACAAATAGTGTTATCTTAACTATATTATTGACTTTAATACAGCAGCATCTTCCATCATTAAATTTTGAGGAAACCCTTTGCCTTCAAGCTTTCAACAGTGTCCCTCAGAGTCACTTACAGAGGCGTGAAGTTAACACCTAAACTTTTAGCTTTCTCCTTTGATATTTGGTAGCCTTGCTGGAGGGGTTTGTCATCTTCACATCTGCGAACAATGAGAAAAACAAACTAAAGAAGAGAAAAACCAAGGACCTGAGAAAAAATCATGCGAATTTAAGCTTAAATTTCATTCATAAATGGATCCGTATCTGGTTTTTGGTTTATTAGAATTATAACTTACTCTTCAGGAATGCTCAAATTTGGATAGAGTCGTCGTAAAATGTTCAACGCCTCATAAAGATGCACAACATGACCAACCAGACAATATCTTTCACTGGCTGAAGCGACTTCAAATGCTTGAATATGTGCCAGTGCAATATCTCTAACATCAACGAATCTATAAACTATGTCGGGAAATCTTGCTTCTGCAACAAAAAGAAAGCACAAATAACACCTACTTGATCACTGAGTATCACATGTAAAAACCAAAAAAGTAGAAAAAGCATAATAAGCTTCTTAAGTAATCCAATCACACTATACCACAAACTGATTTCAAAGTGCAAAGAAACAAGGAAAGCTTTGACTGCATAAACAGTGTATTAGATATTTCTCAGAGAGCAACATGATATTAATTTCTTATAAAGTATAGATTCCTGAGCATTTTACTCACTAATTTCAGCCTTATAGGTCATTTGGCTGCATAACACTCCCCCCCTCCCCCGGGGCCGAAAAAAAAAAGAGGAACTCCAGAAAAGTCTGAGTCTCTGTAAAGCGTTTTCTGAGTTGACAATGGACAGAGAACTCCTCGTGGAAGTAAAGGCATTAAGTAGTCAGTAGGAAGGGAATGAAATTCAACTCACTCTATCTGTAGACCTTTGGAAACTTGGAATTTTCAGAAAACTAACTTAATACAGTAACTTGAAGCAAACTAAGTTAGTTCTTTACATGTATTACAAGGGATTAGCTTATGCAATGTACCATTTATGTGATTCAGAATCATTTCGACGGTGAAATTAAGAGTTGGCTGCAACAAAGGACCAATGACAAACCCTGGGTTCACCACAACCAAGTCAATCCCATTTTCTTTGGCAAATTTCCATGCAGCCTCTTCAGCTAAGGTTTTTGAAAGCATATACCAATTCTGTAGCAAGAAAAGTCATTCAGGTTATCCTTCTCTAGGAAGGATAGTGTAACTGTGAGCCTATGAATAAAAGTTTAAAATTGGTTTAAAATATGATAGTTGAAGTATAAAGTAAGTCACGATAATTATGTCAATGAAAAGACAAATTGATAGTATCAAAACTAGAATGGTTGAAACGTCCAACCAGATTCTGTATCATAAATTAAGGAACGATTACCTTAGGTTCCTTAATGACAGCTTATAAAACAGCAGCCTAACAATTTTGTTGAATAAACATGTAATCATACGCCACAAGTAACTAAACTTCTACTTATGTCATCTAATAAGGACCAAAAGCATCAGTTTGATTGTTTCATTGCTGACTGAAGTTTCATAGGTATAAATTAAAAGCATCCAATTTGCTTATTCAAAAGAATGAAAGGAGTTTAAGGCTTTTATCACGCATTATAGTCAAATGTTCAATCAGATGTGTTAAGACAAGTTCTCTTTGGCTATAAAAAATTGTAAACTTGATTATCTTGATTATTCTATAGGTACTCATAGTACTGTAACAGAGAACAGTATACAAATACCAATTTCTAGAGCTACAGATCTTTTAAAATTATCATCAACAAGACAAAGGCAAAAACATGGACATCTGCAAAACAAAATGAGCATGGAAACTTATAAAGAAACTTATGTTCGGTAACAGACTGAAAGAAGAGAAAAAGGGAAAATGCGGAGTTTATAGGCTTTCTTTTACTGTTTAGCATTAGATCAGATGATCCCAATAAGAAAATACCACGAATATATAGCTAATAAATTCCTCATAACTAGGGTTCTTGAAAATTTATATTCTGTAAAATCAATCAAATCAAAGGGTAACTTGAAAAGAGTTAACAAGTACAATGTATAAAACAAATCTATACACCTTTGTCTTCTCACAGAAAACTAAATCTGAGAGCCATGTCTCATCAACCACAACATCTGGCGTCCGTGGTCTCTCATTGAACAGAACTGCAGCCATGGAAGATGTTAAGACCACCCTCTTAAGAGAAGGAAATTTTACGCATGACCTGAGAACATTAAGCGTTCCCTAAACTGCTGGTTCAATCAGTTCAGCCTGAAATATTAGGTAAGCAAAATCATCGAAGTTTTCATTAAAATAAAATGATTGTCCATTAAAAGACAAATGAAAATTACATCACCGCCCAGAGTAGAACCTGCCAATTTACTTGGTCTTAATTTTTCCATATTCCCGTCATATGTTGGATAAATTGAATGGAACATATTATCCAAGATTGGACGGATGAGGTACTAACCTGGGGGTCATTGGCTATAAACTTTACAGGGGACGCGGTATGGAAAACACCGTCGCATCCATCAACTAACAAATCAAAAGACCCTTCTTCCAACACATTTGCTTTGAAAAAATGAAGTCTTTCCTTAGCCCCATCAAGTGAAAGCAAATGGTCTGTTTTCTTATGATCACCTGTGCCAACGACAACTCACATAGGATAAATTTGCATAAGACCTTTCTTGGGTCTAAGTCCTTGAAACTCTATCAACCAATCAAAATTTTCAGG